>JABFEA020000130.1:20503394-20513438 GCA_019775915.2 Cyphomyrus plagiostoma | reverse complement strand
CCCTGGATACTAGAAACCACAGAAAATGAGGCAGCAGTCCCCCTGGATACTAGAAACCACAGAAAATGAGGCAGCAGTCCCCCTGGATACTAGAAACCACAGAAAATGAGGCAGCAGACCCCCTGAACAGGTTGTTCCTCTTGGAAATTCACAAATTCACATGACCGCATGCATTTTAGCCTGGTAATTATGCTTATTCATAATTATACAGCATGTAGAAATTGAGCTGCACCTGTGTAGTCTCTGCCCACACAGCAAATTTGTTATACTCTTGACTCAACAGTAGAGGCATATTGTCCATTAAATGACACAAATAAATAAAAGAATGTAGGGCTTCCTTAGGGGGTGTTCTACCAATTGGAAAGGTTTCTATTTCTCAGTGACCCTATTCATCTTAGTGAACCTAATCAGAATTCATAGCTTTTGCATCAACAGTCTAATAAGTAATTAATTATCCACACTATTTTCGCCTACAGCTTCCACCCAAAACACTGCACTGTTAAAATATTGGTTAAAGCATCGCTATAGAGATGTACTTTATCATTTGAAAAAACAATAATTCACTATGTGCCTCAGTCAGGTTTGAAGAAGAAGACGAAGAAGAAGAAGACGATGAAGAAGAAGAAGAAACCAGGAAGTGCATTGAATATCTTAGAGATGGTTGACGGCGTTTTCAAAACCTCCGATATCTTCCAGTCTTATTCCATCTGGTCCGGCGTTTGATCACTGGAAGCCCCCCCACCCACCCACTTACACAAGTTCACCACCAATACCATCTCGCGCGCAGTTAGCAAACAAGATAATGTTGACAACATTTCCTGCAGCTTGTGTATAATTCTCCGGTCCATAGAATTTTTGCGCGACATGGGCCAGTCATCAAAAGGCCAGGAACCCCCTCCTTTTAGGGGATGTACTTCACAGCTCAGACAAGGTCCAGGCTGTTTATGTGCAGCAGAATAAGCAGATCCGTTAGGAGAGAGAGCAAGCCAAAAGCAAGGGTGTGTGTCTCCCCTGGGGAGGCCTTGGGGTTAATCTGAGAGGGGTAGGAGGGGGTTACTGAGGCATACAGATCCCGGCAGTGCGGTACTGCCAAACAGGATGACCCTGAGAACAGGAAGCCCCACCCATCGGCACTGTATACACATAACCCCGCCCCCAGCGTACATGATCCTGGGGGGGAGCAAAACTGAGTCTGCTGCTAGACACAGCTACTGTTAGCCACCATCCTTTATAGTGCTTATTACCTGAAGGTTGCTTGTTTGAATCCCTGTGCAGTTGTTAGTTTTGCCCAAGGAAATTAGTCTACACCTAACCCTAGTCAATTATCCAGTTGTATAAATAGGTAAAGGCATGAGGTAAGCAATAAAATGGCTTTGAGCCTATCCTTGAAAGCATAGGAACAAGTTCAGAAAGTTCCAGACGGAGGCCGATACGTGGATCCTATTTAAAGACAGATGCAGTACATAGAACCCTAGGATCCGATAGTGCCGTCTCCTCAGAAGCACTAAATCACTGGCGCTCCTTCATTTCCTTTTCTCTGGGAATTGACATCACTTCCTGTTTGGCTGCTTTCGAACTCAAGGGACAGGCGGTATGTCATAACAGTACACAGCCTGTCGAGTCAGAGGTGGCATAAGCCAGAAATATGCTCATGGCTGCCCAGATACCATAAGCACGAAGCACACAGATGAGCAGGGGAAAGAGAGAGAAGAAAATACAAATATGACATCATACATGTGAAAAGGCACATGCTGGAATTCCAGGGGCGGGCTGAGTGTCGTCAAGCACAGGATTACAGCTAAGAAATTTTAGGTTGACTCAACAGCTTCTTTTCTGCTTAGACAGTGAATACCTAGCCACCTGCATCTGATAACCGAAAAGATGAGTGTGTTTTCAGAGAAGTCAGCAATACTTAGTCTTTGCCACTAGGTGCTACCTGTTTCCTGTCAGAGCTTCCGGCTGTAAAAAGACTTCCACAACCATCTTTGAACCTTCCAGAGCTATGGGCACAACATATTCTTCTGAACAAGATGTGGGAATTGTGTGAGGCGAGGCGGGGGGGAGGGGGGGATTTCCTTCCCAAAATTCAAACCTGTCCATAGCTCAGGACTAAAACTGCTGCAATGCATAAAAGCCAAGAGGAGCTTCACTTAGCAGTGTGAAAGCTAAGATGCATTGCTTTCTATGTGCTTTCACATCCAGATTCCCCACTGTGGTCAAAATCCAAGGGACATGCGAGCTGGAGTGATGCTGAGGAGTAGCGAATTAGACTAAGCCTGAAATGAGAAAGCAGCCACCGTGTGAACTCCAAGTGCACAGAGGAGAACCAGATTAAACTCTGTGACTGGAAACCACCAGTGGGCAAACTCAGATACTTTAGTTGCGTACCTGAGGGACTCATCTACAACTCAGTGTTCCTGGGAAGGGGGACACAGGAGATCAATAAGTGAGTAAGGTAAGATTATTTTTTTATTAAATCCCCCTGAATTTCCCGAGTTTACTCTCTTTCTCAAACACCCTCTTCCTTTCTGGCATCCTTCCTTTCATGTTCCTTCCTGTCTTTCTTTTTTGACTCTATCCTTTCTCAGCAGGACCTGTCAAACCATCTCTCTACATCCACCTTCCTTCTCCATCCCTCGCAAATGTGGTGCCGGTGCCCCCCGCCCTCTGCTCCCAGAGGGGCCGGAGCTCTCACCTCATCCCATTCGGAGGTGTAGGAGGGCGACCTCTCTAGCTGCTTCTCTCCAGGGTTGCAGGTGTACTCCTCCTCCTCGCTGGTGAGAGAGCTCAGCAAGTCTGAGTCTGACTTGGAGAAGCTGCGGGAGAGCCTTGAGTCCCCCGATGACCTTGCCTTGCTGGCGGGTGCAGACTCAGGTGAGTCCCAGGTCTGGGCCTTGGCCTGCATAGCTGTGGGGTAGATGGGTTTGAGGTCGCAGTCCGGCAGACTGTTTGACATGGTTAGTGTAATGGGCCCAGCCATGCCTCCCGGGGCAGCTGGGGACTGGGATCAGGGGCCCGCCTCCGCGAGGATCCTCCGATAGACAGACAAAACTCTACGCGGGTGTCAAGAAATCCGCGGCACAATCCTGGCCTCCTGGTCCTGTCCGAGCTGGATGTTATCTGGGAAAAGCAGGAAGAGAGGCAGCTGAATGAGGAGGGGGGAGGGGGCTGCACAGAAATCTCCCCACGGCACCAGTAAGACGCCGCCCATGAGACAACGAACAAATCTTTCCTTGTTTTTTAGTATGAGGCATAAGTTGCAAAATTTAATTCCACCCTTGAGTTGCACCTAATTGCTCCCCCTCTATCTCACTCTCCCTCTGTCTCTCTCAAGTCGATCAGCAGCCGTTAGTCCCGGACAGCTCGCGTGGCAGGGAGGGTTTCCCTAATGGAAAGTGACTGCCCTCAAATGGGAAATCGTAGTGGAAAATAATAAAAAGCACAGCAGATACAGTACACATGAGCCGCCCGCTCTCTAAGGAATGTGCTCTCACTCATACAGCCTGGCATGCCTGCTGTCTGCTACAAACAATGGATGGAACTCGGTCTCTCACAGAGGGCGTTCTGTTCTGTCAAGCCACTGTTTCACCTCTTTATACTCCTTCCTCGGTTCTCTTCTTCCTCGCTATTAGCGTTTGTTGGCCGAGAAACTACATTCACCTCTCCACCTTCGAATGGCGCCTGACCTGACTGTTCAGGCACCCTTTTTCATTACCAGGGGAAAATGTCCCGGGACTCCGTTGGCAGGCAGAACGGACCCACGTCTATATGTGGTATGCAGCAAGGCACAAGTGCCCCATTTGGGGAGGGATCTCATTGCAGTGGGGGGGTGGGGGGGGGGCATGGACAGGGTCATCAGAGAGCACATATTGGACAATGCTGCTGATGGCTGGGATTATAGAGATGACTCTGAGATCTGAGATCCTTATCTTTGGTTCTTAAATAAAAACTGCCAGCGAAGTCTGAAAAAAAGAAGAGGAAGGTTTTAAAGAACTGCCCGACTGTGAGCATCAAAAACAAAGAATGCAGTGTTCACAGAGGAGTCGCTACATGTATTTTTTAAATGCCACTACACACATTTTCGGGAAACCAGTATATCATTTCACAAAGCTTATACACTTCTATACACATATTATACATATCATTAAGTCCCTGAAATCCTGAGCAGAATAAGTTCGGAGATGGATGGATGAATAGATGGATGGATGGATGGATAATCATGAATGAATTAGCCATGAAATGGCAGATATTAATTGAAAGGGATTCATATGATCATTGTAATGTTCGGTTTTCTGTATCTTAAATGTCTGTATAATTTGTGAGAGCAATATTATTTACTTCCATTTTCTTAAATGAGGTCTTTTGGTTTAACTAGCTGTACTGCAGCTTCAGTTCAGCGACGGGCCATCTTCAAATGGGACGGCTTTATGTGATGGCTTTCCTCTCAGCTGTATGTTTGGGACACCCCCACAACCCCCCACCAGAACCCTCATCACTCCCACATCCTCAATGCTAACGTGTCCCACTGCAAAATGGACATTTATTGCGCAACACTATTCTGTGATTCTTTCTTATTCTTTGCGTCCAAATCCGGCTTAGTTTATAAGAGACAGAAAAATACATCAGTTTATATACACGTTTTGAGAACACCAGTTCTTTCTCAGCTGTTCTTTTCTAGAATGCCTTCATCCTTGAACTACCTTTTCTTTTTAAACAGCCTTAAACAGCCTAAGATGTGTCTCATAATCTCTCTAATGCTCTCCCTGTGAGTGAAGGATGCTGCAGGTCAGAGCCTTGTGGCTCTTAAATTACTTTCTTGTGTATTTGCTTGTTCAGACAAACTAATGCTACCAATTTGCAAGCTTGCATTTGGGTGACGTTGCTATCTTGAAATAAATCGTTGTGCCATCCTACGAACGCAGAGGCTAAGAAAAATGGAAGAGAGATAGACAACAAATTGTAAAGTAAGCAGATTGAAAAATATACAGACAGAATGCAGACTGTAAAACAGAGAGACGAGCAGAGAGCAGACTGTAAAACAGAGAAAGACAGAATACAGACTAACACAGAGGGAGGCAAAATGCAGACTGTAGCACAGAAAGACAGACAAAATGCAGACTGTAACACAGAGAGAGACTGAATGTAGACTGTAACACAGGGAGACAGACAGAAAGCAGATGAACAAAGAGACATACTGGAGGTAGATTAACCGTTCAGTTCCACTATATAGAGACAACCACAATAATGACAGGAAACCTTTAGATTAGGAACTATGCTGCTCTGTCCCACTAAATAATTGGTGAGTTTAGAAAAGCAAAACTCCTCGCACCATGTACTGTGAGTGTAAACTAGCAAGAAAAAAATGGGGGACTGTGTCCAAAATGGCAAGCCCCAGGCATTCAGGGGGAGCGGGCTGACCCAGCGGCATGCGAGATGCAGCCCTGGGAAGCCCCCACCCTGCCCCCGTTCCACCGGCAGAGAGCAGCTGCCATTTCTGCTGTTTTGGGGGGGGGCTCAGTGTTGGCGACACTGACCAGTGATACTTAGCAATGCGTTCCTGGCAGAATGGGAGTCAGCTGGGGGTGATGTGTGTGTGTGCGTGTGTGTGTGTGTATGTGTGTGCGTGTGCATGTGTGTGCACGTTGTGTGCGTGCATGCATGTGTGTGTGCGTGTGTGTGTGTGCGTGCATGTGTGCGTGTGTATGTGCGTGTGTGCGTGCGCGTGTGTGTGCGCGCGTGTGTGTGTGTGTGTGTGTGGGGGGGGTGGGGGTTGGTAGAGATCATTTATTTAAGAAGGGTCTTATAACTTTATGTGCACACATATGTGGGTGTATTCCTGGCCGTGTGTGTCACACAATGACCTTGCAGTTCTGTGTTCCGTGTCTATCTCTGTGTGGATGAATAAGTGTAAATCACATTTTAGTGTGTGCGCGTGTGTTGGTTTTTGTGAGTGCATCCCATGTAACGTTCACATAAGTTCATGAACACACAACTGCGCTATAAAAACAATGGTGACCCGAACAGCCGGTCACACTTCCTGTCCGCGGCGGATCACAATGGCTGATGAGCGATTGAAGGCATTACATCCTCAGCTCCTCCTGATCCAGAGGACAGAGATCCAAGAGAAAAAATCTCATCTAGAACTTGCGGTGCTGACTAGACGTGTTTCTCCAGTCTATTTTCCCAGTAATGGAAGTCATTAATGGTCGACGTATTGAATGGATCTTTTCAACACAGGTCATAAATCACCTCCTTTTTTCACAGCTTTAATCCAAACCCTTTTCCGGTCGCACAACACAGACACCCGCATCGCAGAATATTAATTCAAGTTAATCAAAGGCTTTTTTCAAGATGTTAATAGTTATTATAATGTTTACAAGCGACATCGTATCCTCAGATCACAAAGCGTAGGTCTCCTTGATATCCCATGTATAAATAAAATAGCAGCTGGCACTAAAGCCTTGGGTGCACTAGAATTACAGGGTCTCTATGAAGTGGAATAGTCTGCCAGTTCATGTGTGGGATTCTTAATCAGTCTCTACATCCCAAATGAAGACTAAATACTTCAGTCTTGATTAACTACTCTTTAAACCATAGCATACTGTAAACATGCCCTCTGTGTTTGCCAAGAAAAGTGTCCAGGACCACATCCACACCTTGCTTTTAGAAATACAGGCTCCTTTTCTTTGTATTCGATATTTGTAGCATGCCTGGGGGGTCGGATGCCCAGTCGACCTTGGACTCCCACCCCGCCAAAGGTTTTATTTCTCCTTACTAAGGAGTTTTTGCTTCCTCGCACTTTGTCTTCTGGCATTCTTTCCCTCTGAGCTATTTCCATGTTTCATGGGCCATTTTATATAAATGAAGCAATAATGGATAGACTCCTGTCAAGTGCCCTGGGCCATCTGTGATGTGAAAGGCGCCATAAAAAATAAATTGAGCTGAAATCTAATGATAAATAACATTTGCAGTTACTCGGTGGATCTTGGTTTGCATATTAACCAAAGCTTTTTTAATTGACTAAAGGGGCCGGAACTCATCTTTAAGAGCAGTGTTTTCCAGCCCGGTCACTGGCGACCCCCAGACAGTGCACACCTTTGCTCCCTCCCAGCTCCCAGGGAAAACCTGAACTGTCCGAGGGTCCCCAATACCCAGGTTGGAAAACAGTGCTTTAAATCTATGGCTCCTGGGTATCCAGGATACAGGGTCTCCTTGGAAGCTTCAGGGGCATGTTGACTTAGTTCAAGGACCTAAGGTCAAGGTGACAGCAAGGAGATAACCAGACATGGTCAGCTGTCAGTCACATCTGAACCCTCCCATGGTAACACCAGCAACCAGTAAGAATGCCTATGTTTGCCCTTCTTGTGTGTGTGTGGTTTGTGTGTATGGTGTCATTATTCTGATACAGTCAATACAGTATCCAGACTTAGAGCATGAACTGTGTCAAGTGACTCATTCCCAGCTTTGGGAGTCAGAGTCCCATTTTTGGATGAGGCAGTCAGTTAGTCATGGTGACTCAGGGTGTAGCGTGTGGGACAGTGGGGACTGGGAGGGGGGGCTGGCTTACCAGGAGCCTGATGTATCCCAGAACAAATGCTGTCGGGTTCAGCGAAATATCCTGTGCTAGAAGGTGAGAAAGCCAGTCCCACTGGAACAATTCTCAATGTCTGTAGCAAGAGCGTTTGATTACAGTAAATTACTTACATTACATTACATGCATAAATCCATCCATCCATCATCCTCCATAACTGCTTATGCATTTTAGGGTTATTGTGAGCCTGATGGTGGTGCTGCCTCAGGCCCCTGGGACCAGGGTTCATGGCCCATCGAGTGGAGTCTGCATGTTCTCATGTGTGCATGGGGCAGCGTGTGGCTCAGTGGGCTGTTCCTGTAATCAGATGGTCGCCGGTTCAATCCCAGCCTCAGCATATCTGTGGGTCCTTCAGCAAGGACCATAAGCCCCTGGGCGCCCCAACAGGTGGCTGCCCGTCGTGGACAGCTCACTCTCCAAAGAGCAAGTTGAGGGAGGTGTAAAGGCAATTTCCCCACAGGGATCAATAAAGTATCTATTATTATTCTGTATTAACATGGGGTTTTCTCTGGGTTCACTGCCCCCCCCCACAGTCCAGAATCATTAATGCAGGGGTGGCAAATCTTATCCGCAAAGGGCCAGTGTGTATGCGGGTTAGATTGCTAATTAGAGGACTGATTGGCTGAAGAGTCCTAACGCCTGGGATTGAACAGATGACCTACAGGTTATCCCACAAACCAGCACACGCACCGGCCCTTTGCGGATCAGACTGCCCCCCCCCCCCCTGCATTAAGGGGTGTGTGAGTATGCCTGGTGATGGGCTGGGGCCCCATCCTGAGTTGTTCCATGTGTTGTGTCCATAGGCTCGGGCTTTCCCTGCGGTCCCAGAACACAAACGGGTATATGTCGGGCCCGCTGCCCATCTCAGGAAATGCAGGGCTGACAGCAGAGAACTCACACTATGTGCAATGCACCTACACCGCGTGGAAGGTGTAGTACCAGAAGATTAGCTATACATATACACTATACATATGCACCATACATATACACTATACATATACACTATAGATATGTAAGTGGGCGGGGGTATGGACTCTCCATGCAAACAGCCAGAGTTGTGAGGCCACAGGGCTACTTATGTTCTCCTTAATCCAATTCATTGTCATGCCATTCTGACAGCAAGAAAAAGCATCCCCCCCCACCCCCCCTAAGCATATCGTAAAGATTGACATTCCCTTGGTAATTAGTCGTATGACGTGTGCCTACGACAACGGTTTGCTTTGTTGGGAAAGAAAGCGGAAAGGGATGAAGAATCCTGGCCCCGTCGTCCGTGTCTCCGCCTCGTCTTTGCACCCCCCCGTCAGCCCAGTATGAAAGGCCCCTTGTGGAGAGCAACCAGGATGTCTCTCTGTCGTTGATGAATGCCACAATGAGGACCCATGAGGCCGTCTGCTCTAGTGCCCGCTCTGGAATCATGGGCTTTGGCAGGCATGTTCCAGGTCAATGCCGGGTCACATTCGGACAGTACCACCATGGGCACTAGGAGTCATGTTGCATGAAGTGATTCCCTCCCCACAAAGACAGACATTCCCCGAAATAACCATGGACCTTAACTTAACGGGGGCTACACACAGCTTTCCTGTTAGACAGATCACAGTCTGCCAGTGGATCAAAGCTCTCCATCCATTTCCTTTTCCTGTTGAGTCAAACCAACACACTCCAAGTCATGCTGAAATGGTGTGTTCCTGGTTCCATCATCATATACCCCACACCAGGAACCATTAGGACCAAAGACCAGATTGTTCCAGAATCAACCAATTATTCAGCCAAACTGACATGCAGTTGATTAACTTTCACCAAATTAGTCATCCAGTGCTTCACTACAGCTGTCACCTTTGTCATTAATATTACGTTTAATATACTTTCACTGTGTACTATGTGAATTAAGAATCCAATATTATTCTGCTGAAGTACAGTACTTTTCATTCATTTGATTTATCTACAGCTTACTGGTAGTTTCTTGTACTGGGATTTATTTCCATGACCATATTGGAACCCTAAACAAGGTTACTCTAGCAACCATCGCTGTATTTTTTTTTACCAAATCACCTTGCAGGGACCTTCCCAATGTGGATTCCTGATTGTCAGGCGAAAACAAATAAATCCAGAATCCAGCCCAATTCAACCTTTCCTGTCTTTGTTTTTTTTTATTTTTTTTTTACTAGCCCTCTTACCAATAGGCCTCAACCCAGATGGTCCCACCTATCATCATAAATCACTGCTTTTCTGATGCGTACATTATCAGTCACCTTCATCCTTCCAAAGACGCCCATCCCTCTGTTTATTTTGAGCGACGGTGTATCGACTTAGGGTCCCATGACCCACATACAAGGGTGCAGACTGACGTAAAACATGGCTGCGAGCCGAGCGGGCCGCCAGGTCAGTGATGTGTATCTTAAATATGGAGGTGAATCTGATCTGAGGCACTGGACGGGTGGGGGTGGCAGAATTAA
>JABFEA020000130.1:20427368-20443220 GCA_019775915.2 Cyphomyrus plagiostoma | reverse complement strand
CCAAATGGCTCCCCATACCGCCGCCCCCCCCCCCCCCCCCCGCAGTATATATAACCATTTCAAAACATATTTGGATTGTTCAGTCTACTTCAAGTCAAATAATTTACGACTGGGGCAGAGAGCAGTTTTTTTGTGGCCTTAGGGGCAGAAAAAGCCTGCAAAGTTTCTATCAAATTAATAATTATCCTTAAAATTATTCTCCAAAGTAAAAAATAACATCATGGAGGATGTTTCAGAAATCCAAGTACAAAATCCAAGGAAATGCAGACACCAGCAGTGGACACAAGGCGGATAGTGGAAGGAATAGCAGCTAAGCCGGCAAGAAGCTATTTATCTTAATTTTTTATAATTCTATTGTTTGGTAGGATACATGTAAAACAGATATTTTCAACCACAACCAGAAAAGCCCTATTCAACGAAATCCTAAAAGCACGTAATGATCACGTCCCAGCTGTTAAGCCCGATGGGGGCCGAAATGCGGCAGGTGCAGCTTTTCTGCCCTTTGACCTTTGGTGACTCAGCATCTTTAAGGAAACTGTAAAACCAGAGCCACAGGAAGGCATGATAACGGTCACAGCGACGAAACACATATGCCTGGTTATACCACCTTACACGGATAGGCACAGAGCTCACAGAAAGTTCAGCAAAAATATTGCCATTTTTGCCAGATTTATTGGCTTTATAACAAAGTCATTAATTTGCTTACAAATATTATATATAATGAATGAATGAATTATGAAAACAAACACACACACACAGATATTTATCACATTAGAAACAACAGGAAGTTGTAATACACTGTAACCCAAATTATAGATCGAAAACAGCTGTTCTGGGTTCATAAGTTCAATGACAAACATCATTGGGTTCTTTTTAATTAGCGACACCTTTGTGTTTGGTGTCCCTTTGGTAGCCAGTGACTACAACTAGAATTAACAGCAAAACGGTAAGAACAGAACTGAATGAGTCAGTCACAAAAATTATGACAGTTAATAAAAAGAAAATGTCTCTGTGGAGGATATGTGCAGGTATGTTAAACATTGCTGGTCAATGACCGTTTGTCATGAAGCCAGTAAATCTGAAACATTGTTACAGAATTTAGCAAGCATCCCTTGACTTTCTGTGAGCATGTATGTGCTTATATGTTTATATAATGTTTGCATGTGCCAGCATCTGATGCGGGCTGTTGCCCCGGGCCCAGCCACCGGACCCCCAGCCTTGAACCAAATCAGCAGCTGAAAGCAGGTGGCTTAATTGGACTGTTTATGTTATTCTGATCAGACACTGAAGTTTAGGCAAGATGAGAGGTGTGGGATTCCACTAAGGCATTCAAATAACGTCGAGCGTCCCTGCATACTTCTCTCAAGCTGCCCTATATTGAAAGTGCCGCCCTTTTTTACGCCCATGCACCTGAGCATGACGGCAAAGGGCAAATGAGCCTGACTCAGCCCAGAGCCACACACCTTAGCTGCCGAGCCGCGGCGGCTGGGTAGCTGCCAGAAGGCAGGATTCGCACGTAGCTTACGGGAAACTCCGCTACGCCCTGCCAGTAAGTGTGCTGTGAAAGGGGGAGGAGCTGGCTGTACATTGTTGTGACGCTGCCCCAAGGCACAAATACACATAGGTGTATTGGGGGACCTGCATCAAGCCTCTTCGGCTAATGCATACTGACACACACACACTGGCCCACAGACCTGTACTCATATCTTTGTGGGGACTCTCCATTCACTTCTATGGGCAAACCCTAAATGCAACGATAACAGACCTAGTATTAACCATAAGTAGCCAAACAAAATACAAGACTATTGGTATTTTTAGTTTTTTGATTGCAATCACGGATTTTTGTCAAATTTCATTTGGTCTCCACGATATAATGTATACCTGGACCCCACAAACTGGCAGACACATTGAGAGTAAAGTTCTGTGCAGTTATTATACATCCAGTCATAAAATAAATTTCTTGAGGGTCCAATGAGGTCCGTATCAGGTCTTGTGGGTCCATGTGAGGTCGAGTAATGGTCCAGCTGTTGGACTGTAGGGTCGGGGGGGGGGGGGGGACTGAATTATATGGAGGAAACAACATGACGACACAAGGAGAACAAGCAAACTCCACACATGGAATCCTGACAGAGACTCAGACGCAGGTTCCACAGGCTACCTACTCTACCACCGTGCACCACCCCAGGACCTAACTGTCTTCTCTAAATCTGTTTAGTGAAATTGATTTTAGTGAATGAATCGACTCATAACATTTCATAAACACCTATACCAGTAATACTCAGACTAGTTCTCAAGGACCCCCAGATGCTCCATGTTTTTGCTCCATCCCAGCTCCCAACCAGACATTCAGTGTTTTTGCTCCTTCCTAGCTCCCAACCAGACAGTCCATGTTTTTGCTCCATCCCAGCTCCCAACCAGACAGTCCATGTTTTTGCTCCATCCCAGCTCCCAACCAGGCAGTCCGTGTTTTTGCTCCTTCCCAGCTCCCAACCAGACAGTCCGTGTTTTTGCTCCTTCCCAGCTCCCAACCAGACATTCAGTCTTTTTGCTCCTTCCCAGCTCCCAACCAGACAGTCAGTGTTTTTGGGAGCTGGGAGGGAACAAAAACCTGGGCTGTCTGGGGGCCGCAAAGCACTGGGTTGAGAAACACTGAATTATACCAAAGCTGTCAGTAAAGAGCAGAAAACTCCCAATACTTGCTGGCTCCTCATTTTTAGGTAAAAGATGTGGTTGAATAAATTATTTCTATAGATCAGTGCTTTAGGGTTTTCTGACACAAACCACTGAATTTCCCTCAACTCTTCCGCCCTTGTTTTTTCCGCAACAGAGATCTTATCATCGCCCTTGAGCACGTGGAGATACCATGCAAAGGTGATAAGGTGATACTTGGCTAATAGTTCATAAAAACCCAGAATCTGATGGCTATAAACACAGGTAGGTGCATGAAAGGATGCTACGTAGTTATTAGTATGTTGTTAGTTAAGCTGCAGAATAATGCAATAGTTATTGTATAATTAAATGTGATGCAATGCATTGACATGTAACAGAATGCCACTTCAAATTGTGATATGCTTTGTAATGACTGCACAGAGAAATTCTTTCTACTATAAATATTCCAAGAGTGTGTCATTTTTTTCCCCATAAAGACCAGCAGTTGCAAAACAATTTTTTTATACAGAGCATGGCTTTATTGCATAATTAGATGCAAGGACTCAAACTGATGAATTAGGATGTTCTGTTTGATTTTTGGTTACAAAGCTTTCTCAAAGACCTACCATAAATTCTGTGAAGATTATGGTACTGGTTGGGGTTTATGGGGATTCTTCTGAGTAATATGAATGTCTTATTTTAAAGGTCTGCTCCATAGTGTCATCAAGCAGGTAGGAGGTCAAAGAGTTGCACCCATGATAAGGGCAACACAAGCTCAGGTTGTGGAGGGTCATTCTACCCCAAATTATGGAGTCCCAAACGACATAGCAGGCTGTGTCTGCTCTGCTTGGCACTGGGGTAAGGTCACGGAGGGGTGGTGAGTGTGGATCAGTAGGTTCGGCCTCCGTGCTTGTGATCGGAAGGTGATTGTTTCAAATGTTGCCTTTTGCAGAATAGTTACATCTCTGTTGGGCCCTTGAGCAAGGCCCTTAACCCCCACCCCCCACCCTACTCCAGGGATGCCAGCTAAACGGCTAACCCTGCCGTCACAGTGCATGCGTCACCTTCAAGTGCAACTGTATCTCAAAGGAGAGCAGGTTGCAATATGTGAAAAGAAGCATTCTAACGTACTTGCAAAAATGGCAAATAAAGTGCCTTCTCATATGAGCAAGTGTAAAAAATCAGCCTATAGGTCACTGTAAGCTTATCTCCAGATGCATAATGGCAAAGCTTATCAAACATCTCGCGTGTAGCTCCCATCCACGTGTCCTCAGTACAGCTCCTAGTTTCCACTTTAGCATGTTTTTTTTTTTTTTTTGCTTGCCTGCCATTGATATTCTTAATTTTTATGGGACTTTGATGGAAACTGCCATGCTTCCTGGCAGCCTCGCCTCTTCCGGTGTGAGATAGGAAGCTCAAGGAGACTTTGATCAGCCCGCACGTGTTGAGAAACAGCATCCTCTGCCTGGCAGCTCACCACGATTGGGGTTCAAGAGGGAGGTCAAGTAGTTCAAACCGTTCTTCACATATCATCACATTGCATGCTATCGTGAGGTGGGATTCTGCGTTTTGCAGCTTTTCTTTTTATATTCACAAGCCACATTCTTCCCATTATCCTTCCATCCATCTCTCCATCTTTCCAGGCTCTATCCATCCAGCATCCATCCACTGTCAGAGCATAGCCGCCCTTGAGAGCCTGGGTAGAGTTAGGCCGAATCCATTAAAACAATGGTGGTTCAGTTCCTGGTTGGAACAAAATCTCACAGCACCCTCTACTATGGTTAATGTAAGTCAAACTGGTGAAAGTTTTCCAGAATTCACAGAATTTATGGTAGGTATTTCCAGTTTTCATGAATTCACATTTGACTGTTCAAGTACATCTACTTCAATGTACCTCACCTTTTCGCCAAGGGCCTTTATAACACATACCTTGGACAGATAAAAAGCCTGTAACCCCCAGGGTAATAAGGCAGTAAGGCAAATATGTCTGGCAAGCTCTATGGGGGCCATAATAAAGAATTATTACAGACGGGAAAACCTCTATTGTGTTTTTGTTGACAGACTGTGTAGCGAAGCAGCATCGATACCTCGCTGCCTGACAACCGCTCCCTTGGGAAACAAAAGTCACATGAGGGCCAGTCGAGCCAAGAGAATCTCCATCCTCCAGACCTTACGTGTCGCGTGACTGTCGCATCAAATGTGTGACTACTTCAGTCATCGCTTCCCATTCTTGCACCATGACTGCATTGTTTTTCTAATCGTAGGGAGGGTCCCTCGATGCGATTTCACCCAGCTGTAACAAACCGCTGCTCGAATCAGGTTTCTTCAGTCTCCCTCTCTGTTTTATTTCAATTTTACCGATCAAAGGAAGTTCAGATACTCAATGTCATAGATGACAAATTCATTAGATACCAGCTTCTGCTTTAAGCCTATTAATCTACAATGCCAACTTATAGCAGGTTTACAGAGAATACAGATAAAACTGCACTATATTTAAAGCCAGTCATTGATAATAATACAGTCAACAGAACAATAAAGGTAGCTGATATTAGGATATTAGTTCTCCATCCACTGGCTGTTTTCATGTGCAGCTGCAGCCATAAACCTACCAGCTCAGTATACACTGGCTCCCAACAAGGTTTCCATGGGAACTGACCTACTGCCGGTGGCTCAGACACGTGAGGATGCCGTTATCAGCTTCAACATCACAGAGAGGTCATTAAAAGCCATTTAGTTATTGTTCTCTCTGAGTCACACAAAGCCTATCAAGGAAGCAAACTGGCTTTCTAAAACATGTTTCTGTTTGCTCTCGCCGAAGCGCAAACTATGGGCCTCCTCACTTTAACTCTTTGATGGCCAGGAAGATTCCAGGGATCCGGGTCAACTCATGGCTTCTTGTGGCCTTTGGTTCTGCTGAGATTGCGACGTTTGGCTGGAATGAAATTTACCACGCATGAGAGACAGTGGACCACAAAGAAGGTTATTTAATCTGAACGGAGTCGCCAATATATTCAACTGAGCCAAAGTGTGAGCTATTTAAGTCCTGGGCAAAACAAGCAACGCGAGCAGGACTTAAAGGATTTCACTGGAAAGGAAGCAAAATTTTGTGCCACCTGCATCAACCAATGGAAAACTGTGTCGTCGGGCATTATCTGGAGCAAAGTATCATCACCAGCGACTTGAAAGGAGACTTTACACGACTCGCCGATAAAGCCTGCAGATGAAGGCTTCGTGTGTGGGCAGTGATGGGCAAAAGGGAACTTAGAAAAGGCCTGTTTGTGGGCATATCTCTGTTAGCGTGTGATAAAGGACAAGTAAGCAAAGGCAGGGCAGTGTGGGGGAGGTGAGAAAAGCAGGTTTGTAAACCAGAGCATATCAGGTCACCTAAAGCACTGTGTTAGCTAATCTGGGCTCAGTGGGATGTGGTCCAGCAACGTTCTACTTGGATGTGATGAATTCTGATTTGGACACTAGTATCAAATCCCCATGCATTACAGTTGTATCACTGCTGAGCGCACGCAGTTTCTAACATGTCTAGCTGCTTTCAAGTTGTGGTCCTGTAAAAGATCTTAATACAGTTTGTTGCCCATCTATCTAATGAGTCGTTCATAACCACTTACCCACCGCAGGGTCTCACTGAACATGCAGTCTACTGAGAAAACACGGGGCACGAAAGGGTCCAAGTACAACCATACAGGTACACGACGCTACCCCAAAGCATCCTAACTAGCCGAATACTAATTTGACCATCTATCTGAAATATAAAAAATGAACAAAATAGCTTTTGTTGTTGATAAATTGGTTCTTAAATAATCAGTGAATTTGGCTAGTATCAGACGTATCACTAATATAATTAGGACATCATGCAGGACAAAAGGCTGCAAAAAGCCAGGTTGGTAAACTTTGATTCCCAGATTGTTGTAGGCCAATGTCTCATCTGTAGTCTCTGAGAATGATAATCCAGTTGTTTGTAGAACAAGACGCATGTTACTTTGTGACCATGTCCTATATTTCTTTTGTTTCATTGTGAAAAACACCTGAGTCACACCTGGGATAAATTTGGGTATCTAAGCCATCATGTCAAAAGCATGAGGTTGATCCAGATGATTAACAGCATTGGGTGCCTGAAGTGGATAATGAGGTCAGGTAAGTCAAAAAGGGTGAGGTGACAATTTGTATTATTATTGTTTTTTTTTTTTTTGTTTTGTTTTGAGGCCCAGATACTAACCCTGAAGAAAGCACACCTTTCATGCTAATCTGGGCAAAAAAACACACTTTCTACATACAGTGCCCTCCACAATTATTGGTACCCCTTCTGAAGATTTGTAAAGGGTTAGATGAAAATCCACATTTTGGTGAAGAATTTTCATATCACCCTGGAAAAAAAGAGAAAAATCCAACCTTTCCTTAAAATAAATTTATTGAAAGAAAAACAAATCCTTCATCAAGAAATAATTATTTCCAACAAAAATGCATGGTCCATTATTATCGGCGCCCCTGCTTTTAATACTTTGTACAACACCCCTAACAGCACTGAGTCTTCTCCTATAAGCCTTTTATAGGGTTGGAGAATACCAAGCAGGGCATCTGAGTCCATTCCTCTTTACAGAACCTCTCCAGATCATCCAGGGTCCTAAGTCCTGTCTTGTGCACTCTCCTCTTCTGCTCAGCCCACAGGTTTTCACAGGGGTTCAGGTCAGGAGACTGAGACGGCCATGGCAGAAGCTTGATTCTGCGGTCAGCTAGCCATTTTTGTATAGATCTGGACGTGTGCTTAGGATCACTGTCCAGCTGGAAGATCCAATGACAGCCCAGTTTTTGTTCCTGGCAGAGGCAGCCAAATTTCGATTGAAAGTGTCCTGGTATTTCACGGAGTCCATAATGCCACATACCCTAATGAGGTTTCCAGGGCCTTTGGAGGAAAAACATCCCCACAGCATCACAGAACCTCCACCATATTTTGCATTTTGGATAAGGTTCATTTCATTATAGCCATCCTTCTTTTTACGCCAAGCCCATCTTATGTTTATTGACAAAAAGCTCCGTTTTTGTTTCATCAGACCATTGAAATTGGTTTCAGTCAAAGTTGCTGTAGTGTTTCTACTTATATTTGTGATTAACTGACAAAAAAATATTTTTCTGGCATACCTTCCAAATAAATGAAGGGGGTGTCTGTTTTTTCAGATATGGTAACATCAGGAGGGTAACATCAGGATTTTACTTGGTCTTGTAATTCACCAGCTGTCATCAATTTTTTTTGCCTCTCGTGATCTTTGTCACTGTACGTGAGGGAAAAATAAACTTGGGTCCTCTTCCAGGCAGGTTTTTATTATTGTCCTAACAGTAGAAAAGGGTATTTTAAGGCGAGTAGCTATTTTTAATACCTATTCCTGAATTTATAAAAGTCAACACACTTCTCTGTCCTTTGGTTTGTATGTTCTCTTATCTTTATCATGTTGACGGATGACTAAGGGAATTTGGGCTCTGTGTCACCTCATGTTCGTATCCCTGTTAACTAGGAAGTCAGGGATTACAGCCTGAAGGTTCCTATTCATTCATGTACAATTTACAGAAGAAACATGCTTCAGTTACATTGTGTTCACTATAATTTCCAGGCGTGCCAATAATTGTGGCACATGTGTTTTTGTTAAAGATAATTATTTCTTGATGTTTGATTTCTCTTGGAATAAATTTATGATAATGAAAGGTTGGATTTTTTTCAATTTTTAGTGTGACATGAAGCTGCTTCGCCAAAATGTGGATTTTTTTCTAACCCTTTTTACAAATATTTACAAGGGGTGCCAATAATTGTGGAGGGTGCTGTCTGTTAATGTGGACTGTATTGGCTGGTCTTTAGAAGCTTTTTTTCATAAAAACGTCAGAGATTAAAAAATCATCCCCTATTGGCAGCTTTAACTTCTGGGCAACCAATCAAAATGCATTCTGCTTTTTCATTCACACCCTCCTCTGTCAGAGACTCAAAGAAACGTCATGCAACTGGGGTGAGGCCACCTGACAGGACAACAACTGGCCTTTTCAGTGAAACCTCTTCACCCAAAGAGGCAGTTCCGGTGTCGTCATGCAGCACAACAAAAGCTAAATTGCTGCAGAGTTGCTCAAGGTTGGAAAAAGACAGGAGGAGAAATTTGAGAAATCGCAAAAACCTGTTCGCCCTAAAGCACATGACACCAAACACAACCTTAGGTTCTCAATGGCAAACACATTTTTTTTATTCCTAAAAACCTTTGGGCAAAAGGCATCTCCAAAAAAAGCGATTGATAACATGAGAGACTGCGCCATTCCTGTCCAGGTCTTGCCCCATCTGCCAAAGCACCCAAACCTTTTGTAACAGGTGGACCATCAATCTGGCATCATTTGTATTTCTTATTTAAATCAGGATTGTCACCAGTTGCTGAATATCGAGTTTCCACTTGTCCAGTGCTGTGAGGTACTTGATTTTTGTCCCCTGCCATAAGGAATGTGATCAGCACTCAATCGATACACCATAACGTGTAGTCATCCAGCCTGCCTTTGGCATTATGGTGTTTATTTTGAAACATTAGCATCTACTCGCCTGTAAATTGTATGTGCCAGTGCTTATTAGGGGTGGGAGAAAAAATGGATCCAGGTACAAATTGCGATTCTTTAAGGTGGTGAGTTCTAGATTGGAGACTGTAACCAGTGAACTTCCAATCACAGGGCACTAACCAGCTGAGTGAGGGGAAATAGTACAATGTCAGTGGGGGTTGCCAGAGACCCTGCAGCATGTTTAATCACTTCTGTTTATTTAATTACTGCGCCCCCAACTGGTTCTGTATATACTTTGACTTCCAGGACCTCGGCCCAAAACAATGGCAAAACTGACCCCACCCCACTTGTACCTAAACCCTCCCTATTGATAATCCTTTGTGATAATCTATTAGTATATATATTTTTTACACACATGCTTATAAGGCTTCCGCCATTTGATTAAAAGCAGACATAACAACTGTATCGTTGTTTCTTAATAGGCTAACCTTGATATTAAGATGCTGATCAGAACACAAACAGAACAACCAGCCTGAAGACTTATCTTCTATGCTTTAGAAATGGAATCTAATATAATAATATAACAATCTGCTTGACTGATAAACAAGATGCCTATTTTACTGTGATCATGTCCCATTTTCAAACCAAACACAAACCTGTATTTTTTTTTTGTTTTGTTCTCTCACTGAAAACATTTGACGCATTCCTGGGGAGATTTTGGCCATCCAGATAATTAAGCAGAAAGTATGAGGCTAAATACCCTAATCCATATGATGAATAGCACAGGTGGCTGAAGTGGATGATGAATTTGATCACCCATGTCATAAAGGGAGGGGTGGTTTTTTTTTTTCTTTTCGTTTCGTTGCAGCCCCGGCACAGACAGCCAGACAGTACAGCAGAAGTAGATTCCCCTTAGAAACTAAAAACCAACTGGTTAAACAAACTAAGTTTCACTCCAGAAAGATAATGAGTGTTTTGATGCCTCATTAATTACACCTGAGTGTCAAAGGCAGTATGACAAATTGTTAGCTGGAGCTTATTTTTGTCTTTTCATTACACAGCAGACAGACACCAGCAATGTGTCGGCTTCATAACTGTGTCCGTCCTGTTGACCTGATTCACACTGTCCACCCTCATTACCGATAAAGGTAACTATCACTGGAGCAGGTAAAGTAGCACTGCTACACAGCTGGGTGAATCATGGTTTGCACAAAACTTACAAAACTGGGGTGGAGCCTGATTCCACACTTGGCTTGCAGTGATGTAGTATGGGTGTTTTTTATTCTTGGTAGGGTGGTGGGATCTAATATGAGACCTTGGTGTCCTCTAG
The DNA here is from genome assembly GCA_019775915.2 of Cyphomyrus plagiostoma. Taxonomy (NCBI): domain Eukaryota; kingdom Metazoa; phylum Chordata; class Actinopteri; order Osteoglossiformes; family Mormyridae; genus Cyphomyrus; species Cyphomyrus plagiostoma. The sequence goes on along the minus strand of JABFEA020000130.1, from coordinate 20,432,713 downwards.
CAAGGGGTACTGGAACAATGCCCTTAAAATGGCACAAAAATTAACAGGAGAATCAACCTCATAAAAGCCCAGAATATGAAACCCGGCGAACAAGCCCCGCCCGGCCAATAACCCATCACTCTTGAATATGAATAGTACCACTCAAAGGCATTTTGGGTATTGCTCATTGTGAGATAAATGTGACTCCGGTTACACAATAATAACTTCTTTGTTACAAAAATCTAACGTTATATGTGAGTGCACCAATCTCACCCCACCTTTTTGGAGACAATATGAGCTGTGTTGCAAAGTAGAAGACCAACATCCAGTATGGCCTTCAAAATCTTATCACTAACTCCTCGACGTTAAACATGTGCTTAGCTGCTACACTCTGATTTGGGGCCAAAGAGCAAGACAAAGAAAAGGAGGCCATCACCAGAGAGCAGCTACGGGCAAGAAGACTTCTTTTTTTCCCACAATCTCCACAATCTGGGGGGGGGAGGCAAGGAAGGACAGGCTTACATATCTCCAAGAAGGCTAGCCGCTCACATTTGGTGTAGCCCCTGACCTGTGGATACCACTATTGCTACTGTGGGACTGACGGGGGCTTTGGGAGCCCTGGGGAAAGTCCCAGCAGCACTGGGAGGGGTCTTGATTGTGCTGAGTTGATGGAGCCCCAGTTGCCCAAGCTCCAAGCCAAAGTGGAAAGCTCCAAGCCATTCCAGCAGTTCAGTCGCAAGGGAATGACCCAAAGACATCCTCATGGAACAAGGTATAACATTCTAACATTCAACTATAAACTGATGAAGGAAGACAGTCTAAGACAGTACTTTTGCCAACTCAGTCCTTGGGGATCCCCACACAGACCACATTATCACACCCTTCCAACTGGGAGGCAGAAAAAATATGGACTGCTTGGAAGAGTGCTGGGAGGGAGCAAAAACATAGCCTGTAGGGTAGGGAGTTGGGATGGAGCAAAATATGGGCTGGGTTGGGAAACTCTACTCTAGGAAATGCTTGATTACTGCCAAAAACTAGGACTCGGTGCATATATAAACCTGGAAGACACTGTAACGTCCAGAAGATCAGGGGGGATTGAGAGGATCATGTTGATCATCAGGGAACACACAGAGTAATCCCAGCCAGCCCAACAACAGCCTGATAATCGACCTACGCAATCCTGGGACCTCTGCCCTGGAAATCCTCATCCCAGATGCTTCCTTCAAGTTGCTGGCTTCCTGGCAGGGAGCCTCATACCATGATAGAAAAGTTAACCCTCTCAAACAATCGAGTTTGATAACTCAGCTGCAGCTCCCCTGAGCAACTATATCATATTAACCTCCTGAAACAGTAGATCAAGCCACAACTCTTCCTCCCAGCCCTCTCTATGGGGCTATGAAACAAAGTTCACATGGGAGAGGCCTTCAGCCTAGCCCAGCTTCAGAAACTGCGGAAAACCATTGGTAGTAACGAAGATGTGTTCGCCAGCCTCTAAGTTGTACCCACCTCATCAAGCACCACATTGTACTTCATCTAGGGCTCACCATCTTCTAAAGACCATAAATGACAGCAGGTGGTTGAAGAAGTTGAGAAGGTTGAGAATATACAGCAACTGGGTTTACTTTACCAATCTCAAAGCCCCTGTTTCAACCCCATCGTGATTTTACATAAGCTGGACAGCACCGTCCAGTTCAGTAATAACTTCCACCAGCTGAATGAGGTATCTTGATTTAATAGATATGCCACGTGTCATGTAGATGGACTAGTCCATGGCAACCCAGAATTTTCAGTCCATGATCCCCAAACCAGGGGTAGCATGGTGGTGCAGTGGTTGGTGCTACTGCCTCACAGCGAGAAGATTCTGGGTTTGGTTTGGTTCCTGGTCCTTTCTGAGTTTGCACACTCTCCCCATGTTCATGTGGGTTTTCTAAAGGGGCTCTGGTTTCCTCCCATGATCCAAAAGTATGCAGGATATATTGATTAGTGAGTGAGTGTGTGTGCCTGTGGTGTTTTGGCAACTGCCCAGGGTTGGTTCCTGCCTGTGCCCATCGTTCCTGGGATAGGTTCCGGTGACCCCAGTTGGGATTAAGCAGTTTCAGAAAATGCATGAATGGACCCCAAAATTAGGTTCTAGAAGCTTGTCTTAATAGTGACCTAAGAAACACTTAAAATTAATAAAGGACTAACTAAATAACACTTCTAATGAACCACACCCGTGTGGTCTACTAACAAGTATAGTCACATATCTCTAGTGATAAACACCCCATGGTTATTTTTGGCCTGATTTGAATTTCCTGGTAAAAGCACGTTAAACGCCAGAAGGAGATTGACTTGCAGGTGCTGTTTCTGTCTCATTCCAGTTGTACACATACCAGGATGGTGTCGTCTCAAATAACTTAGTATGTTGGATGTGTTTCCCGCAGCATATCTGAATTTGGGGCAGCAACATCGGCAGGCAGTCAGGCTCTTTTGAAGTTGTCTTTCTGGCGTTGGTGCAATTCATTGGGAAACTAAAATGTTCCCAAACTATTAATTTATGTGAGGTGTGAGGGTCTTTGGGCAATCCAGCACTAGCCAATATCCACTCACAGCCACAATTAGCATAATGTTTACCATGTTAAACAGTTACTTGTTAGGTTTCGCCTGTGTCAAGAAATGTATTCATTCATTTGATTGTGCATACTGAATCTAAAGAGAAATTATCAGTTCAAAATGCTTTGAACACTCTTTACGAGATACGTTTGAAATGTAGTGACTCAATTAAGACTCAGTATGAATGTGCAGAAATGTTATCACATATCTTTTATGATTGGAAGCAAAATTTACTTTTGAAATGGCAATTAATACAGAATACTGTCCATCCATTGATCTTCTTACCACTTATCATCTCGGTCAGGTGGTGGTGGGGGGGGTATATGGCTGGAGCCTTCCCCGGGGGTGGGGTGGATGGCTGAAGCCTTCCCCAGGGGTGGGAGGGTATATGGCTGGAGCCTTCCCAGGCAGCATAACGCACAAGGCTGGGCTACAGTTTGGATGGGTAGGAAAATGAATAACTTGCATGATATTTTGTTTCTATGATCGTAACAGTATGCAACCTTATATAGCTTATTTTTAGGGATTATGAGATAACAAAGAACATTTGTGTTTTTTGGTATCTGAGACTGCGATGGGTTGGTGCCCCATCCTGGGTTGTTTCCTGCCTTGTGCCCTGTTATGTTTTGGTGCCCCATCCTGGGTTGTTCCCTGCCTTGTGTCCTGTGATGGGTTGGTTCCCCTTCCTGGGTTGTTCCCTGCCTTGTGTCCTGTGATGGGTTGGTGCCCCATCCTGGGTTGTTCCTTGCCTTGTGCCTGTAGCCTCTGGGATAGGCTCCGGACCCCCCCACGACCCTGACTAAGACAAGCGGTTTCAGGATGGATGGATGATATTTGAGAGTGTCACCATTATTCCAGCACGTACCACAAGACAAGCATAGTGGGGCAGGCAAGAGAGGCTGACTGAAATGTGACATTGTGGACAAAAGGGCAGAGCTGTTAACACTGTTTTTGCATATAACACTCAATGCAATTATCCATCCATCTTACAATCATTTACCTGGTACTGGGTTCCAGGGGTTGCATGGTCTACCCTGGACAGCACAAGGCTCACCCTGGATGAGTGTACACATACAAACACACACACAATGAGGAGAGACATAGAATCACACAGCACGAATGGGATTCAAACCCCCAACCCTAGAGGACTCCAACCTATTAAGAAACTAGTAAACCCTATTCTGTGGAAATTTAGCACAATATACAGTGGTGCATTGAAATGAACAATTTGACCAAAATCTCTAACTGATATATTTTTATCCTACTGATAAACGGTAAACCTCTTCGGTTAGCTGGGGGGGGAAGATTATCAGATTAGCCGAAAGTCTTTACATTGTCATTGTTATCAGTTGAAAACAAACGGTTGATATGCAGGCCAGATTTAAGACTGCATTGCAAAGATATCACAGGTTACATAGAATCCATACCATCCTCCATGGGTTTTACGCACTAGCATGCACACCCAACCCCCAGACAGATATCTGGATGTGTGAATACCTTTCTGCGCGCAGTAAGAAAAAAGGCTCTGAAGTCAAGCATTCCTTTGAGTGCCATGAAATTCATGTCCTGGGTAAATCACTACGTCTCACCAGTATTCCCATCAATTGACCAGACTCTATGGTCACTCTTAACCCCATAAAATGCTGCAAAGGATTATGCAACCTAACGAACACTAACATCACTCTCCAAATTCCCCACTTGTGCTCCACTGCCCTGCTATGAAATGCAGAATGCGTATTTGGGAATGCGTCCAGGTAGGTGAGCCAAGGTACGACAACAGCAGCCTGTACTGGAGCGTGTGACAGTGTGTGAAGGGTGCACACGCTATCCAACCACATCGAGTCAGGCATTAATGCACTGCTGCTCCTCAATACATACTGGCATCACCGGAGTAACCGTACCCGGGCCATACAGTCTGCCCGTCGGGTGCAAAGGCACAACACAACAACACAACACTATGTTTCATTATTATTTTTATGAATTTGTGAAAAAGCAGGTTTGAGAGTTAAGGCGCTGTCCCAAACCCGTCAGATCTCTCAGTATTCCAGGCTCTCCTGTGTAGCATGGTGCCCTAGGCTGCCCAGATCCTGACAGCACACACCAAAAGTCTCCCATACATCTTCCATTTGAAGCTAGAAAACCATACACTTCTGACCTGCGTGTGATCTTAGTACGTTCTCCCCATGGGTCTTCTCCAGGCAATCACACAATCCAGATACACAGAGTTAAGTGAATTGCAGTCTCTAAAATTGCCTGTAGTTTGTGAATGTTCCGTACCCGCTTGTCCAATTTAGTGTTGGGAATGGTCCAGAGCAGAGAATCTTGAAAGCATAGAATAACCTAGGATAGGTTTGCAACTCTTCGCAGAGCAAACTCACACACCACACACTCACACAATACACTCACACACCACACACTCACACACCACACACTCACACACCATACACTCACACACCACACACTCACACACCACGCACTTACACATCACGCACTCACACACCACACACTCACACACCATACACTCACACACCACGCACTCACACACCATACACTCACACATCATACACTCACACACCATACACTCACACACCACACTCACACACCACGCACTCACACACCATACACTCACACATCATACACTCACACACCACACACTCACACACCCAACACTCACACACCACGCACTCACACACCACGCACTCACACACCACACACTCACACACCACACACTCACACACCATACACTCACACACCACACACTCACACACCACGCA
>JABFEA020000130.1:20397525-20409325 GCA_019775915.2 Cyphomyrus plagiostoma | reverse complement strand
TAAATCCAGTTTGAAATGTCCTCCCGCTAATTTCCACCTATGGCCACAAGTTCTTGTATTAGAACTAATGCTGAAGTGACTATTTGGTTGAACAGCATCCAAACCTGTTAGAATTTTTAAAGACCTGTATCATGTCCCCCCCTCAGTCTCCTTTGCTTGAGGCTGAACAGATTTAACTTAACTAACCTTTCCTCATAGGACATTCCTATGACATGACTATTACAGTTTACTATCCTGAGACGGACACAATGGACGGTTCATTCAGGTGCAGCAGGAAACTTTAAAGAGTGTATTTCTGAAAATGATGCCGTAGGTTATTGCCGATCCCAAACACCTGAAAACTTTTCCTAACGAATTTACGTTGGGAGGAACTGGCATTAATTCTAGCTATTTATTAAATTAGCAAATGCCGAATTATCCAAGGTAAGCTAGTAACCCATGCTCCATGGACCACAGACAGTAACACGGTAATTACTCTGATTAGTGATTATTACCTCTGACTTTTTCCCGTTTTTCCTCCTCTGCTCTTCCTCCTTTTCCTTCCTGGGCACCAGAGGGTTTTGGCATTTCTGACATGATGGTGTCTGTTTGAATTAGATACCATTAATCGTGTCACACACTTATCAATCGTATCAATGTCACTTAAAGATGCCACAGTGTGTGATATGGAGAGGGGGAGGGGGGGAGCCAAGCAAAGCAAAAAATATCCCTTATTTAATAAGCTATTTATTATTTTGAGATAATAGTGTAAAACAGTAGTAAATCAATATAGTAAAAGTCAAAATCTTAATTTCCCCCCGTCCCTTTCTACCCTTTTTGAATGGACGGCGCCCCTGACATGTTCCTGTACTGCTTATGCCACGGGCTGCCCTGATATACAGGGTTCAAGTCAATGTATTTTATATAGCGCCTTTCACTACCGAGTCCAAGGTGGCATTTTCCTGTACTGCCTATGCCACGGGCTGCCCTGATATACAAGAATCAAGTCAATGTATTTTATATAGCGCCTTTCACTACCAAGTCTAAGGTGGTATGTTCCTGTACTGCCTATGTCACGGTCCGCCCTGATATACAGGGTTCAAGTCAATGTATTTTTATATAGCGCCTTTCACTACCGAGTCCAAGGGGCACATTGGGATACATTCCTGCATCATTTATGCAAAATAATTCAAAAACACAGAAAAGAGAAGACAAAAAAATAAAAGAAAGAAAGTCAGATGACAGCTGCCCCCCCCCCCATACTAACAGTATAGAAAAAGCTCTTACTCTGCTCCAATATGTCACCCAGCTCACTTCCTGCTTGGGGACCTGAAATAAGGAATAATTTCTGTCTCCTACATCAGTATCTAACAAACATCAGCATTTCCCATATAATCCTATACAGTATGTTAATTTTTCAGATTAAAGATTAAAAAGGCTACAATATAGACAAAAAAAATAAGAAAGGTTAAAAATACGATTCCCTTCTGCAGGTCTTTACTCGCACACGCACACGCACATGCACACTCCCTGTCAAAGATTCAAAGGGATTTAAAGCATTTATTGGAGATAATCGTGAGATACACCTCCTCCTCTCCCCATTCTACTCTCTCATTCTATGACAGTCTCTTTCAGAACTAAACCACACTGGGATAATGTCCAACAGCTCCCTCAGGAGTCCTTAGCTGTCAGACAGTAGTAGAGTTCCTTTTCCAGGCTCCGGACCCCGGTCAGGCAACCAGCCCCCTCGGCCCCGTACCGGGTCACTCTGCACGGCGAGGTCTCCTGCCCCAGACGGGCAGCCGCGTTCAGGCAGGCTTTACGGAAATGCACCCTCCGACAACCACACGGATGCCTCACACAGTCGTCCCGGATCACCGTAGGACAATCATATCCCGGTACCCCCTTCACACTCACAGCACGGGCTATTCAGACACATGCCACTCATATTCATAAGCACCGATAAGTGAAGCCATTTTCTTCTTCATCCTCACTAAAACACAATCCCGACCATATTTAGAAAAAAAATCCTGCTTTATGCCCGTTTGAATAATTACATTCTCTTATGGATCTTGTGACCTCCATATCCTTAAGATCATAAATCTTTTCGAAAGAATTGGCATTATTTATCTCTCTCTCAGAGTATTTCCTAAGGTTTTCCTCAGATGGCAAGAGTCAACCTGCATACATCTGATAATCTGGCACCAAAGACATAGGAAAATAAAATAATGCTACTGTCTCAATTAAATTCAGTTTAAATTTTGATGCACATATTTTTAAATAACTATCATCATACAGGCTTTGCGTCATGGTTCAGTCTTCATTTATATGTCCCATTGTTTCAGTGAATAGTTTTCATATCGCAGGCATGTTAATACAGCGATCTGGCATTTAGTGGGCTTTGGCCTACGTCGCTAGGCGCTGATCACGCAGACGAGGGCCACCATGGGCGAGGCAGGCCGCCACCATGGGCGAGGCAGGCTGCCATCATGGCCGAGGCGAAGTGGCGCGGCCGCACCGTGCCGGTAAAGATCAAAAAGGCCTGTATCTTCCTCCTGGGCCTGGCTGACACCGAGGCCGCCATCGCGCAGGTTCATCCGTCCCACCTGTTCTGCAGGTTTACGTGTATCTGTGTATCTGCTCACACCTACTGTAGAATCACATATCGTGATGTATTTATGTAACTTGAAGATTTCCAACCACCTGCTTAAAGTACTATACAACAGCCGAACAAAGTTTATTCATAATGCAAGTTAGCGTTAGTGAATGCTAATTTCACTCGAGTTGGATGCTAACATAACGCCATGATTCACACAGATGGAAATTAGCACATAGTAAATCATAATGTACACTGTGTGAATGGTAAATAAGAATCTCTTTGATTTTACGTCACTGTCGCTCTGTAAACCCTGTACCGACCCTTCTGCAGTGGAAAACCAAAGTGAACTGGAACTGCTCTGTACCTCTTGGGCCTGGGGGGGGGGAGGGGTTGCTGCCGCTTCGCATGACGGCATCAAATCAATGCCAGCACATCCAATGACAATTCAGTTGACACCTACACTTGCACATACTAGAATGGTTGAGCGATCAGTATCATTATCATTATTACTGTTTAGCATATGTTATAGATATAGGAATTCAAATATACGTGTGTAGGATCACGTGTGTGTACGCTACATATGTGTAATGCATATTTAATACTTATTTGTAATATTATTAATTATTATTATTATTATTGATATTGTTGTTGTTATAATTTTGGTTGTTTGATGTCCTGAAAGTAATGATTATGTTTCATATTACTAAACGTAATTTTCTCCATCCCACCAACATTATTAGTGTTATTATTTCTATATACCTTTGATTTCTTTTTTTCCTTTTTTTCTCCCCCTCTCCCCATGGTGATTAAAGTCTGGTATTATTACAATTGTTGTTTCTGTATCCCCCGTTTTTTCCCCCTTTTCACAGTACTGGGACTGGTGACTTCGGAGCGGCCACACTCTTTGCTCTTGAATTTAATGTAAATTCCACATGAGGAATACACATTAGTTTCAGCTGTCACACCCTCTAATACCTCTGATAGCTTATTCCCTAATTTAGATTTAATATGACACCTGTCTGGCCACAGAAGAAACTTCACAACTGCAGTGTCTTCTAGCAGAATTTTCTGACATTTTTAGCACTCGCCCTCACGACTATGCTCATACTGAATTAATCACGCATAGCATCCACACTGGTGATGCGGCCCCAATCAAGCTCCACCCATATCGTACATCACCAGCAACACAAGCCATGTTACAACAGGGAGTGTCCAAGCTGCTGGAACATAACCTCATGTTGATTACCGCCGCCTTAATTCAGTTACCATTAAGGCCAGTGTGTCATCCACTGCCAAAAATGGATGACACACTGGCAGATTCCCCTTGACCCCCAGGACAAACACAAACCAGCCTTCTCTACAGGCACTGGTCTATACCAATTCCGAATGATGCCAGTGGGTATTACAAATGCTCCCCCAAGCTTCCAAAGGCTCATGAAGTTGGTGCTACGTGGCCTGCACTGGAGCACCTCTTTAATCTATTTAAATGATATTATCATTTATAGTAAGGATTTTGCACAGCATTTCCAGCACGTACGTGATGTTTTTTTAAGGTTCAGAGCAGCTGGTCTCAAACTGACACCATCCAATTGCCATTTAAGGCGTTCCTCCGTCACTTTTTTGGGCCATCATGTGTCACACCGTGGTGTTCAACTGAACCCTACTAGCATGGTTAAGGTGTCAAATTGGCCCCTGCCTAAGTCAGTCACCCAGGTCAGGGCCTTCCTGGGACTTTGCTCCTATTGCAGGAGATTTATCAACCAGTTCGGACATATAGCTGAACCTCTGCACCAGCTCACACATAAATGGCTACCCTTTGTGTCGTCAGATGAAGCTAATAATGCCTTTCAGAGGGCGAGGCAAGCCTTGATTGTGCCTCCAGTGGTGGCATTTCCCAATCTGTCGATGCCTTTTCTCTTACACACTGAGGCCTCTCTTCATGCCATTGGCTCAGTTCTGTCCCAGCAGTTGGACGGCAAGGAGCATGTTACTGCCTGCGCGAGTCACGTGCGTTCAGCTGCAGAGAGGAAATGGTCAACATTTGACCGATAACTGTTTGCCATAGTGTGGTCCCTCACACATTTCTAACATTACCTGGCCTACCATCCTTTCTCCATCATCACTGACCACAGACCCCTAATAGGACTTAAACAGCTTCCCGTGGATCAGGATCCTACTGGCAGGCGAACACTGGGCCATGGAATTGGATATTTATGACTGGCACATTATTCACCGTGAGGGAGCGAAACATCTGAACGCTGTTGCCATGTCTAGGCGTCCATCAGACTCACCGGCTCCTACCCCCTCTGATTCACCACCTGCTATTTCCAGGGCCACCCAGGCAACTGTCTTACCTCCCACTGCTACTGTTTCACGTCTGTATCTGCAGGATGGACTTCTCTGTCGTCGTTCATCTCATCCCTCCCTTGATGTTGACCACAGTCAAGCGGTCATTCCCCCCTCTTTGGTCCCTGAAGTGCTACATTATGTTCATGGTCATGCGGCATCCGGTCATTATGAACCGGCTAAAACACTGGACCGCACTGCTCGCCTCTTCTATTAGCCCTATATGCCCACAGACATCTCCAGGCGCTGTCACCATGGTCAAGCCTGTCAGGTTAGACGAGCCCCTGTGCCATGTCCTCAGGCCCCCCTGATTCCCATCTCACAAGACCGTCCATTCCAATTGGTTGCTGCCGACATTACAGAGCCGCCTATGTCAAAAGGTAATCGCTACATGCTGGTTATTATGGATGTGTACACAAAATTTGTGAATCCATACCCATTGAAAGATCAGACTGTCATTTCTGTAGCCAAGTGTATTTTCGAACAGTACATTCCATCGCATGGAGTCCCAGAAGCACTGCACTCTGATCAAGGTCGCTAATTTGAATCTAATCTCATTAACCATCTGTGCAGTCTTCTGTCGATTCACAAACTTCGCACCACTCCATATCATGCTCAGTGTGATGGGGAAGATATAATCGCACGCTAAAAGAGGAACTGGCTAAGCACCTCTTTCAGTTGGGTTGTGAATGAGATGACCATATCCCCCTAGCTGCGCTGGCTTACAACACTACTGCTCACACAGGCACAGGCTTTACCCATTTTTTCTTGACCCACGGCAAAGAAGTGCATTTGACTCTTGACACCTTGCTAAATGATGCCTGCACTGCTAGTTCGCCGATGTATGGCACACCAGCCTCACTGTGGTCAGAATTGAAAGGCACTTACCAATCTGCCACGGCTTTTAGGGACAGAGCTCAGGAAAAGCAATGATTGTACTATGATCGTTGGTTGATTTATACCCCATACAAGACCAGGGTTCTGGTGTTGTTGAACGATCCATCTCACCAGAGAAGCAAACTGGCCTCCCGTTGGACAGGCCCATACGAGGGTGTGCATCCAATTTCTCCACTGGAACATTCGTTTCCTGTTAACTTCCAAATACGTGACCTGTCACGGCCCGAGGTAGGGTCCAAAATAGTGCACTATAACCGTCTCAAGCCCTTCTTTACTGGATCAACCCCAGCCTCCCCATGGGCAGTTCCAGCGAAAAACAAACCTCCCACACTGAGCACCTTGTCTGGTCTCCTGCCACCTACAGTGCTACCTGTCCCTCCATCAGGGTCCCAAAATGACCGGCCTACAGCATCACCACAGACTGCTCCACCAGTTCGGCTAGAGGACGGAAGAAGGGGAGACCCAGTACCACCCTTGTCTGCTGCACTGGACAGCTCCCCAGTTGGCTGAGGAGGCAGCGGACCCTCCTCTTTGCAGGCATTGCCCCAATGCAGATGGCACATGCCACGCTACTTGCAGGACTGTGACTTGCGTTAAATTCAGTGGACCGCATTCTGGAGCTAATTTACATTGGACATGCTTTTCAGTGCCCAGTTTGGACTCCCTGCTTAATGTGCTCCTTAGTGACTATTTTGTTTTGATGTCCAATGGAGGTAACCCTTAATTGAAATGTTATGGATGGCGGTTCTTGTTTTTGTTTATACTTTTCATATGTAAATTAGATTGGGGTTGCGCCTTGTTTACTTAGAAATGAGGACATTTCTTCTTGGGTAAGGGAGTAATGTAAGCACAGAAATCAATGTTTAAGTTTTATGTATATAAGTTAATTAATAGGGGAAACCCTCGCAAGTAACAAGGGGAACATAAATGAGTTTGCTGTTGTTACATGGAGGTTTTTCGGGGAGAAAGGAAAGAAAGGTAGCGAAGTAAGCGGCACGGCAGTCTGGTTGTAACCTCCAGAGAAAGCGGCATTATTAAAAATACCACTGAAGTGGTTAAGCGAGTCCCTTAATTGTGTTTAATCCACCTCCCATGAGCCAAAGACTCCTTCCTCCGGGTGAGTTCCATTTTAAATACCCGAGAGCATTACCAACAACTTTTTAAGAGTGCACTAGTATGCATAAACCTATATTCCGTCAATTTGCGAGTCATATTCATTTTTTTTTTTCACAATTATGTATTTATTACAAAAAAAATAAAACATTTAACATTTTTTTGCAATAACATGTCGCTATTCAGTACCAATATTAAATATGACAGACACTTGATGTAAGTAGTACCGTGCAAATGACAAAAAATAAATAAAAGGCTACGCAACTGATGCACAAGGATTAATTACTTCACAAAACAGAAAATGTTTTTAAACCAACTCAGGTTACGGGCAACTATGTGATATTCATCCTGATATCAGTAAAGTTCCTTTCTCCTGAAGGTTACGCTGCAGCAGATGAAGTTGACAGAGCCAAAAGAGGTGAACACACGGAAAGGGACATTGGCAAGTAAGCTTGGCATTTAACAGAAATCATGCAATGTCGATGTCGAAGTCTATTTTGTGAATTCGGACAGGTACCTGCCAGACAAGTACGGAGTTACTCATCACTAGGAGCGGTCCAAGACTGTTCTGGGAGCACAAATTACCACCGCAGTGTTTCATACATTATACTATATATGTATAAATGTTTCAGCTCCAGGATTTTACAGATACAATCAATAGCTTCTCTCTTACAAGGATTTGCACAGTCCCTGGCACTCAGATGCAGCCAATCACAGCATGTTCAGCATCCAGCCTTTACGTTGCCTGACAATCCATACTGCTTAATACCTTGAGTTCGAAAGCCACGGCCAAGGGAATGTCCACAAATTGTAAACAAGAGTTTAACATGACATAAATTACAAATGTGAACTAAAAACAAAATTAACAATGGCATCAATGAGATGAAACAGGCAAACTGACACATTTATATTATTTTATTACTCTGTGTGATTGCACTGAAATTCCAGGATAACCAAACTTCATTGTAAAACCACTATTATGAAACACATTTGATATGTAATCTTATGACCCCAGCAATGACTACTCAGAGCCCAATATGACATGAACCCTCTTCCCACCCAAGTGTTACATGGTTAAAATGCATTCGAATGTGTAGTGGAACAGTGACATTTCTCATCATTTTTTCTCTAATACTTTCATAACTAGACAAATTTATTTGATGTACTTCCTGCGCGCAGCAAACGTTCACTGGCAAGGTTCTCTTGTACCTGCCCATGTGCAACAATGTTCTTTATTATATTTCGTGTCATTCCATTAGACATTATCTTTAATAATTTGGAAACAATAAAAAGCTCTAGAAAAGAACAATATTCTAAGAACACAGTGACAAAAACCATAAAACGAGACCCTTAAATGTTCCTTTGAGAGCCAAGTTTTAGGGAAATGGCTGGTCTTATCACTTCTATTTTTTTTTTATATATATATATATATATATATATATATATATATATAAAAAAAACTGAAGATATCAGTATTGATCAGGTTTGTTGACATCCGGCATGGCTTAGTAACGACAGGCAAGTGTTAATCATTTAAGACTCAAACAGTTTAGTCCTGCATGTTTAGAAATTAAAACAAACCGAAAAACTTGTTGCATAGTCAAAAGATGATGTCAGTCTAGCATTCCTATGGCAACCTTATACCAAATGTGCACCCATTACTGCCTGCCATTCACAGGATGTGGAGATGAATCTTCAATATTGCACTGGATTTTAAGACATTTAGTGTCTCAGCGCCCAAGCTTTCCAAAGCACTTATTTTAAACCAGTCATCATACAAGAAAGATTTCTCCCTGCAACAAAGAGCCCTGGTTTCGCAATGTTAAAGCTACGTCTCTGTCGTGAGGTACGGAAGCTAGACCCTGGATGACAAGTTCAGCTCCTCAAAGCTCTCAAACTGCTCAGGGCAATGACATGATCTGGTTAACCATTCACACAGCGACCGGTTAACTTCAAAATCTGAGACTAATGTTGATGACCTCAGTAAGGTTTCTACATTTAAATGCATTGGATGACAGAGGAACAGAAAGGTCTTACTGTTGAACTCAAACATCTCCTTTGCTTCTGGCAAATCAATTAATGCTAGAAATGAGCGACATCCAGAAGTTATGCAACAAGCGTCAATGTACCCAAGTAAAATCCATTAAGACAATCATATAGAATTAAAAAAAAAAAAAAAAGTGCAAACAATGTTTTTTGTCCCATCTTTACAGAAATGGAACCAAGTTGACGATATTAACCTTGCAAAGGCCATTAAGATGGAACAAAGATGGAGACATCCTGGACAAGACGGAGTCAGGAAAAGAGGAATGGGATGGACGTGGGGGGGGGGGGGGATGACAGGGGCAGACCAGAAGCGAGGAGGACTTCAGGAGCCTGGGTGACTCAGCTTCTCCTTGTTCTCGAATGCTGGATCAGCCACTGTAGCGTGATGTCTGTGAGCAGGAAGAGACAGGCCAAAGACAGGGTTACACATGGCAGGGCAGGGGGGCAGACCGACATCTCCCTTCCAGTTTCGACATGAAGTAAAAACAGTAAAAGCAAGTGGACCAGTTACGTTTTAGAAATTATGTACATGCATGTCATTAGCGAACAAAGCAATTCTTGGGGCCGGATGGCCACCAGGGCTCCCCCATCTGATAAGCCAGTCAGAAAGGGCAGGATGAAGACAAATAACACTCAGGTTACATCAACGTTACATCAATGCTTCTGACTCTGCATACAAGACACCCTAAACTCAGCAGCATACATGCTCACTCTTAGGGGCTTCTACATGACTTTAGAGCTTCTGACTAGGTTTTATGAGGGATATATTTGTAGAGAGACGCAACACATATCCACAGCCTTCAGAGCATTTCTGACGTGAGGTTGTAGACGTTTCCAAGGATCTTTTCTCCACAACAGTCTTGCAGTTGTTTTTGCTCTGCCACTGAAAGCTTATCCTAGCAACACCTGTACCCAAGTTACCCCCGACAGCACCTTGCTTGTTTTGTACTTGTCTCTCTTGGAGATTACGTTGCATCTGCCAAATGAATACATGTACTATGAATACAAGTATTCATTGTTGCACTGCACATAACAGCAATTTAATATACAGGGAACTATTTAATAGCTTTCCAGGAATCGCCCTCACCTCAAGAAAATATTCCATGAAGTAGGAGTAGCCTTTCATGATGTTATGTTTATGATATGTGGGGGATCACCACAAAAGGCCATCAGGCTATGCCTGCTTGTGGATGACTAACACCTATCTACTCATTGGCCAAGCAGAACGTAGAGGCGACTATTTCAGAGGAGCTCCAGCCATAACAGAACACAAAAACTGGAGGAGGAACTCACCGATGTTATCCTTTTCCTTGCAGGAGATGGAATAGCAGCAGATCTCTCTGTCTTGGATGGCTGAGAGGTTCCTGGAGAAGACGCAAAAAAAAAAAATCAAATCCAACCAGAAAGACCACAGTTCAGGAGAGCAACAGTGCATGCCAATGAACTCTATTCACACTGTGCAGAACAGCAAGCTGTGTCAGCGGCTGGAGCCTAAGAAAGATTGCAGATAGACAGGAAACCCAAAGAAGACAACAAAAACACTCACATTTGCTCAATCAGGTCCTTCTCATCCAAGGACCCGGGTAAATCCCGCTTGTTCCCCAGAACCAAGACCTGCAGGGTCAGAAACAGGTTTTATTATTATCATCAGGGATTGAATAAAATAAATACACATTTGTCCTGTAATGACAAAAAATTACCAAAAGTGTTAACCTTTATACCACAAATGCGTTCTTGTGTACCGGTAAAGTCAATCCCTGAGGATTATTTTATTTATTTTTGAACTTCGTTATGAATTTGATATTCCTTAATGTTGTTTTGTTCGGGATTCGACTAGTGTACTAACTGTACTCTATACTTTTAAATCTGTTTCCACTACATTTATTTGAATTGCACTGTGTGCTGTCTCTGCATTTTGTTTGTATGCTCATCTGTGCTCCAAGTACTTCTCTGCCTCTGTTTGCTCTGTATTTTGCTCTGCAATCAATAAAATTCATGTAATCTAATAACGATTCAGAATACATTATATATAATATACATATCTATACACACACACACACACACACACACACACACACACACACACACATATATATAGATATATATATAAATAAATATAAAATAAACACAAGCACACACACTTTTTTGCTGTATGTCTGTCCTGTTTACGTACACTGACAGCGACAACAAAATGGAGACAAGTTCCTAGCATGCATAAACATGTAGACTGCAAGCCAAAGCAAATTCCTTCCTGAACTGGGCAGGCAGTGCCTCATGGGAGATGAAGTCCAGTCAAATACTCACAGGAATGCCCTGGAGCTGGGGTTTGTCTAACAAATTGTGGAGTTCATTCTTGGAAGCCTCAATCTTTTCTCGGTCTGCAGCATCTACCATGTAACTGCAGGAAAAAACACCAGTATGGTTTTAATTAATTTAAAAAACCATACTGTTTTAATTAGCACACATTTTTCTGCAGGGATAAAAACATGAATGTGCTGCCCTCTACAGGTTATGTTTTACAATATCAGCAGCAAATTTTCTCTCATCAAATCCTTACATATTGCTTAGATATCAAGCTATGTGCTGGTAATGTGACATACTGTGGCTTTAATAAACAGCAAAACACTTCGCACTCGGCACAGGTACTCATTCAAACAGCCTCTCAGGTACACACTTGGCACAGGTACTCATTCAAACAGCCACTCAGGTACACACTAGGCACAGGTACTCATTCAAACAGCCACTCAGGTACACACTAGGCACAGGTACTCATTCAAACAGCCACTCAGGTACACACTAGGCACAGGTACTCATTCAAAC
>JABFEA020000130.1:20378169-20397457 GCA_019775915.2 Cyphomyrus plagiostoma | reverse complement strand
GTACTCATTCCAACAGCATCTCAGGTACACACTCGGGACAGGTACTCATTCCAACAGCATCTCAGGTACACACTCGGCACAGGGACTCATTCCAACAAGCTCTCAGGTACACACTCGGGACAGGTACTCATTCCAACAGCCTCTCAGATACACACTCGGCACAGGTACTCATTCCAACAGCCTCTCAGGTACACACTCGGCACAGGTACTCCTTCCAACAGCCTCTCAGGTACACACTCGGCACAGGTACTCCTTCCAACAGCCTCTCAGGTACACACTCGGCACAGGTACTCCTTCCAACAAGCTCTCAGGTGCACACTCGGGACAGGTACTCATTCCATGGCATCCAGCAACCTCTCAGGTAAAACACTCAGCACAGGTACTCATTCCAGCAACCTCTCAGGTACACACTCGCCACAAGTACTCATTCAAACAGCCTCTCAGGTACACATTTAGCACAGGTGCTCATTCCAGCAACCTCTCATGTACACACTCAGCACAGGTACTCATTCCAACCGCCTCTCAGGTACATACTTGGCACAGGTTCCCATTCAAACCGAATATCAGGTACTCATTCCAACAGAATATCAGGTACTCGCTCAGGCTGTTGGAATGAGTACCTATGCTATCAGGTCTCACTCGACGCAGATACTCATTCCAAGGGCCTCTCAAGCACTCATTCAGCACAGGTAGTCAGACGAACAGCCCCTCAGGCACTCACGCAGGGCAAATGCTCAGACCCAGGGCCTCACGCACAGCACAGATACTCACACGATGGCACTCACGCCTCGGCAGTACCGCTCCCACATGCTCCTGAAACGAGGCTGACCACCAATGTCCCACAGCTGGGGAGAGAAAAGGACATGCAGCCATGATCAACATTATAATACTGGACTACTACCAACTCTGCCACAAAAAGACACCTATAGGTACCTATATACAGCCAGATACACTACTCACCATATACCTGGCTAGGGAAATGTATATACATGTAAAGACAACAGTTTAATTAAATTAGGCTACGAATGAGACTGCTACCACCACCGTTACTACTATTACCAGCACTAATAAATATTGTTAATAATAATAATAATAATAATAATAATAATTCTCCATGGCATCCTGACCTTGATAGTGACATTCCCCTTGGTGATCTTCCTCATGTTGAAGCCCACTGTTGGGATCATGTCTTCACTGAACTGGCCAGACTGGGGAGGGGCGAAAATGAACAAGGATTCACTGTGAAGGTTATTGTGGGTCTGCTAGGGAAGGAGCAGTAAAGCAGAGCCACTCCAAGCCGGCGGGTTGACATACTAGTTAAGAAACAGAATATCAGCCGGATACTACTATAACCAATAGTATAAATGCTAAATAGTGTAAATACTCCAAGCAACTTTAAACTTAAGCTCCTGCTCATAATGGTGATCACATGAATGACATTTATATCAACCCACCACACAACTCCGATCACTGCAGACACGCCACAGACAGCAGCCCATTGGCTAAATAACAACCACATAATCTCAGGGGGATGCTGCTACACCCCCACTTACGCACCCAGGTATTTCCAAAGAAGAGAATCTACATCCGCATGGAAAACTAAGACATATGCAGACGTACAGTAACGTCTAAGTCTGCCTGAAAGACCAAGCTGAACCAGAAGTGGAAATTTTTCACCCATCCGTCCATCTTCACTACCATTTTCACTTTTCCTGTAGGGGGATCTGGAGTTTACAGCGGGAAGCACAGGGAACAAGGCAAGAGTACAGCCTGCTCATCGAGTACAACCACCAAATCTCGCAAGAAATAAATGTAAAAACCCGCATTTAATATGATGTGCGGTGCCATTTATCCCAGCGCCTCCAGCCAAAAAGACTTCTGTTCACCTGAAAAACGCCTACTCCCTGACTGCTTCTCTCTTGCAAACCGTCAGGGAGCCTCTGATTTCTCACATTCACTTTGACCAAAGGCAGAAACTTATAGAGTCCAATCACTCCGACATTCAGAAAAGTTAACATTTTTCTGAAGGGTTCAACAGCCATTCCCCTTACTGATACAACACAACATAACAAAAACAGGCTAAATGTGCCCAAAGGTTCTGATCTGGATGTGAAAAATAGATTCATAAAAAATCAAAAAAATTATAAATAAAATACATAAAAATCCAAGGGTCACAGTTGTACAAGGTGATTACAGATATACTTTAATTGTATTATGTCCAAGTAAACAGAAGTCAGAAGGTTTCAGTTCATGCTTATAAAGGAGGAACTTAGTGCTAAATTCTGGTAGTGAAGGCTAGCATTGAGGTCTGACACCCCATTGATTTCTCAACACAGAGAGCTCATGTGACAAGACCACATGTCAGCTCTCCCTCACATTCTGTGCCACAGGGGCTACGGAGCAGATCACATGGTACTGCTCAGCCAATGAGTAGGAAAGACTTACAGGAAAGGGGAACGTGTAGTTAAACTGTGGCATTAGACTTGTTTAAATACCATGTTACTGTGGTCTTTTTAGAAAAATTATACACTTTCACCCTTGCATATACGTCGTTAACCTGGACACATTGCTCATAATATTTGCTTCATTATTTAAATGCACAGGATTCTGGTCATATACCTAGATCCTTAACCACAACCAGGTTCTTCTCTAAACAACCCAACATCTGATAGTAAAACATGCCTTCAGTGCCATCCTCAGATACCCGAGGGGGGGTTAGGTGGCAGTCAGCAAAATTTATATGATTGAGAAAATTCCAGTCAGTATCTGGGGATATGGTCCAAAACCCCCCTGCGAGAAGACATGCAAAGGGGCTAAAAAAATCTGTAAACTTTCCATTCCATAGGAAGTTAAGCTGGGGAATTTTAGAAAAACAAGATGGAAACTTACCATGGGAATTAACAGGAATATATGGGAATTAAATTCCCAAAATTTTGCCACCCTACCTGCAACCATAAGAATCCAAATAACACAACCAGGGTAGACACCAGACAATCCTGGGTAGACACCAGAATCTGAGCTCGCAAAGACAACCCCATAGAAAAAGTCTATTAAAGCATCACACAGTCTATTGACTACAGAACCAGCAGGAAATTCTTGCCAAGCTACACAGCAAGCAAGAGACACTGCTCAGCAGCCATCTGCCAGTCATGGGCATCAGTTCCAGAAGGAACGTTCATGGAGTCGTGTCTACTACTTGACGCCCCACCAATTCCAGATAAAAAAGCAGTCATAATGCACCTGACACACTAGGGGAACTTTGGGCCAACCGACATAAGCCAGTGACCTCCATCTACCAGAGGTGACAGAGAGTATATTCAATAAATGCTGTAACAATCTTAAGGGGGGTTCCAAGTAAACATGACCACCAAAGATTTTGCAAAACATCTCCTCTTAACACAATCTGTATAATGCAAAGCACTAAGGATCCATGTGAAAGCTCAGAGAAAGGCGGACTTCCCCTGATAAAGAAGCCCAATTTAGCACTGGCTTGTTGCAGCTCCTCCTAAATTGCAGAACCCATCTGGAAATGCTGGAAGTGGCCGGGCAGAACCAAGACTTACACTGAACCTCAAAAATCCTTGACCTGTGCTTTCACTTCACCACAGTGTGACTCACGATAAAATTTCCATCTTGCATGATCCCATGGTGTATCATCCGTCAAGCTCAGGTGACAAGTAGGAATTTTCCTCCTTTGGCCTGATGTCACCGTTAAGAAGCACTAAGGGGCTTTGACAGCCACACAACGTGCAAGACTGAAACAGAAATCAGACTTCTGAATATAACAGCAATGTCAAGATTCCTCAGTCAATGTCATCCAGTTTGTGTTTACTAGGCTTTCTGTGGTGTCCAATTGTTTCCGGTCTGTAACTTTACCTGCAATTTTTGGATGGAGTGTAAAGATACATAAATGTTATGTCCACTGAGTGTATCTGAAAGACAATTCTGTCCATAGTGACGTACAAGTGAGAATCGGGGTCAATGTCCATATAGCAACTGGACTTAAAGGCCTTGCTCAAGGGCCCAAAAGCGATGATATTTTTTTCTCCATGCCACTCACTGGAAGTGACAACCTTCCAGACATGGGCACCAATCCCTAATCCCAACCCCCGGAACAAGACAGCACCATGGATTTCAAACAGGCCGGCGGAATCTATGTCATAATGAAGGACTGCATTTCGGCTATTGAAATTCATCTCCTGCTAGGATATTCCCATGGATTGCAGAGGGGCTTCCATCGCAGGCCAGGAGGGCTTGTTCAACATACGGTCTTTCAAACCAGAGACATGCATAAAGCAGACAACTCACCAATAATTTGATGTACAAAAAGACAAGCTATACCAAAGATGCCAATTTTGGTCAGCCGGCTGGATTTACCATTCCAGACAAGACTCCACACACATTTACATGTATGTGACAGCCTGATTACCTTGAAAATAGTATGTAGGGCTTGCAAACTACATGGAGGATTTTGATACTGCTAATTTGAGCAATAATATAGACTTGGCATAAGATTTCTTGCAGAGTGTCACAGCAGATACGTGTGAGCCTCGGATCCTCCTAATGTGGACGATGAATCCTGAGCCTCCTTACCACGTAAGACGTATCAGTGACCCAACGTCAACGATGAGGCCTCATCAGGACCCCCTGCTGACGGAAGATATCCCGGTCGTTAACTCAACCACGCGTGTCTCATTGTACAATCCTATGCTGAATTTCATCCGATAGTTTTGAGTTCGACAGAATACAACGAGTTTGATTAATAGTACCGGGCCCTTAAGAGCTGACGCGGTGAAAACCAGGGCTAAGCTAAAGAACACGAATTTATTTAGGCCCTGAATATGTCAGAGAGCTCATCACCGCCCATTTCTGCAGAAAAAGCAGAAAATACACCCATCTCGCTTTGTTGTTTTGATTATTGAGTCATTAAACATTGAAAACCTCCCATGCAGATCTCTAGCCCCGATTCGCCGTTAAAAAGCAAGAGAAATCATGAATTCGGTACCGCTCATGCTAAAGAAAAGTACACCGTAATATGCCGTGTGTAAATTAAGTAAATCTGTAAAGCATCCGGTATATCTGACCGTTATACCTAATGGCTGACAGGATGTCGTCATTGCTGGCAGCCCAGTTCACATGAGATTTTGCCTCCCCCTGTACAATTAAGATGACAGTCCTACGATGCTAGATAAGAGCTTCGCCATTAATACTGACAAAGACGACAAGTGGATATTGAAATAACAAACACATCCCCCCCCCCCCCTTTTTCTGTTTAAACCCAGCAAACTTGACTGAAATGATCATTCATATTACTCCATAAAGGCAAATTTAGCAGGGAGCGTCGTGTCAATTAGAAGACTGCAAACTCCAGCCAGGAAAAAAACTAATATGGATCCTTACTGTAAAGTGAAACGGAGTACAATAAATGCATCGTTACCGCAATCACGTTGACGAATGTGGTCTTCCCCGAATACTGCAAGCCGACCAGCGTCAACTCCATTTCTTCCTTCCAGAACAGCGCTTTAAACCAGTCTAGGAGCTTGTTGAACAAGGCGATCATCTTGTAAAGATGAAAAGCAGTCCGGGCGAAATCGCAGCAAAATATCAGCTGACCGTGTGATCGTCACCCGGCTGAGATCGCGCAGAGACGCAAACAATCGGCCGTATAAATCGGTTTATTTCTCTTGCCCCAATGTAATGCACGCTTCGATTTCTCAAATCCCACCCTCGCGTTTCCTCGCTTTACTGCCCGTCGTTCTGCCTAAGGCGTGCCCTTCCTCATTGGGTGGGGTTTCGGATCCATACGCCCCCGATAGGAAACAATACACCGGGAAACGCGCTCGGTTAACGGAAGGCGTGCTGGAGCGAGAGGAGCGGAACCGCCTCACGAGACTGCGCCCCCCTGCGTTGGCGGCACCAATGAGTCGAGCTGATGCAGAGATCTCTCATTTGTTGGGCTGAACGTCGGACCTGGCAGTGTAGTTTCTGAAAACCCTACATGAATAATCACTCTTCTGGATATTCTGGTTCTAGACTAACACAAACCGATTTATTACTAATTCTGCTTGCATGCATAATTCTCAAACATCTGTAACACACACAGCCCCACGCAGTGGCTCATACATTATTAACCGCTCATACCATGAAACACATAATTGACATATAGCTATAGTTGGAAGATGAGGACGAAAAGTAGTGAAATATGTGGATAACGAGGTAAACTAATGATTAGGTGTCATACCTCCAGGGTTTAGATGTGTGTATGAATAAATAGATTAAGAAATATAAATTAACTAAGGGTTTACATGAAAGGAATATTTTGAAGTTAATGTAGTGGATAAAGATGCTCCAAAAGAAAGGCAATAGCTACTATTTTGTATGGGTTGTCAACGCACAGCCGTCAGATAATAAATCCAGTTTCTGAAGCATCATACTTTCGTTGTACCTGCTGCCCCATTGTTTTATAAGTCATTGCACCTTTACTGACATCACATGATAGTATTTAATTACCATAATGAAGATCTTGGTTTATTATGTAACATGGCCATAAAAAATAATAAATGCCAATGTAGATAAAAGCCCAACTGTATTTGTACTTGGAATAGGCAGCACACATCTATCACATAAAAACTCACAGAAGTTAAACTGATATATCAAAAATAACTATTATTATCGTTGTTGTTGTTGTTGTTTTATTTCCTGATTTGAAAGAAGCATAAATTGTTAATAAGTTAATTGTTAAGTGAATGTGGTTGCCTGAAACTGAATGTTATCTTATCTTTTGGTTTAATTTTCTCATATTCATACTGAGCCTATGGAAGTGGGTAGCTATGCAAATTCGTGTGTTATTTAATATTTTTCAAATCCTCCTGGGATCAATAAAATATCTTATTTGATATAACTCAATTATGAGTTATATGATCTATTAATGGCTTGTGTTGGACGCATAATCATTCGTACAAATACACCATAACCCCAACTCATGCAATTTCTAAAGCCATTTTCTTACACCATATTCCACTAATTACATGATACAGTGCGTGGTTCTGTGGCCTGGGGTAGGTTGCCAGAAGAAGAAGAAGAAGAAGAAAATATAACAACAATATGTTTCTTTTTTTTTAAGCCAATATAATAACAATGTGACCCTCCTATTTAAACTACCACTCCATCCCTACCTGCATGTTTCTTAAGTTATTGCTTTTAAAAGTAGCAATTTCGACATGATGAAAATGGAAGAAATAAATGTGAGGGCCAGAGTATGAACATAAAATAAATTCAAGTAACACTTATTTTTGTGCATTTGTATTTAAAAAAAAAAAACGCCGCACATTGAACGAAGAATGGGGACAAGTCTCATACGGACTGTCGAATCTGCGGATACTAATCAACGGTCAAGAGACCTTTGAAAAAGGAAGTGAAGTAATAACATTGGGAGTGGGAAACCCAGCAGGTGGGCGATGCGGAAATGTAAACGTCAGGTGTTTACTAATGGAGGCGAACGTTTTGTGGACGCAGATTCTGCTGTAATGGTTTAGGAAACACCACAAATGCTTTCGAGTCTTTGATTATTTAGACATCATGGTAGCTAGATTCTAGACTATAGCAGCGGCATAGTATCGGGCGCTATCACTAGCTAGTTAGTGAGCTAGCTAGCGACGTCGTGTTAGTACTAAACATATAGCTAGTTCCCAGTGATTCCCGACTGCTGAGAAGAGGTTCTGTTAACATCAACCGAGGCGTAATATGGCATAAGTTACACCCTGGTAAAATGGGTGGTTTGGCCAGGGTCGATGGTAACCGTGACTAGCAGCCCGTGATGTCACGCCGTGAACTCTGATCGATTTTGTCTTGTTTCTGCAGCACCGTCGGCGATGGAAAAAGACCTTTTGACGGGGTCTCTCTTAATAGACTTCTGCGTTTTCGTCATTGTTCCTGGTACTGCACTCGTTTCGAAACAAATTGCATAGGTTGTCAATGTGACCAGACAAGTTTAAATTAGGTTATGTGTGAGGAGAAAAATAATGGCCTTATGTTGAGGAGAGCGTGTTTTTTAAAATCGACTCTAAGCTTTTCTGCCCACGTCGACCAAGTAAAATGCGTGAGCTGCCTGTGTATGATACTCAGTATGATAGATTCGACCGGGTAAATGTGATGAGCACTGCATGTCGTCTTCGTTTTCATAAAAATGGAAACAACATGCTCTCGGTTTAGCTAAAGAAGATAAACAAAGAATCCAACAACGCCTTTTAAAATCGCCTCATTGGCCATGGGAATGACACTGAGTGAGCCTTGTATCTATGACAAACTGTCGGAAAGTATTGATATTCTGCGCCAATCTGGATATCGGTATGGCATGTCAGAGAAGGAGATAGAGAGGTTCATCAAGCAGGTGCTGGAAACGAATGAGCCCCGAAGGGAACCACCGCAGTTCCCCATTCTTCTGGCTACCGTCAAGGTGAGAGACCTCCTGGACCCTGTTACCCTTTTATCATGATTGGTTAGGTCGAAAACAACAGTTTGATTAAGTCATACTGCCCCTATCTGCAAAACACTGAGCCATGATAAATACATCCCTAGTATGCTAAATACAATTATCTGATAACTATATATTCCTGACCCCCATCCCCCCAGGTGTGACCTATCAATTGCTGGAATAGATTCTGACAAATACAGGACTTTGCTAAGCTATGTGTCCCAGCTGTTCATTAATAAGTAATAGCAGGAAAATTGAGCCAC
Source organism: Cyphomyrus plagiostoma (assembly GCA_019775915.2). Classification (NCBI taxonomy): domain Eukaryota; kingdom Metazoa; phylum Chordata; class Actinopteri; order Osteoglossiformes; family Mormyridae; genus Cyphomyrus; species Cyphomyrus plagiostoma. The sequence goes on along the minus strand of JABFEA020000130.1, from coordinate 20,388,721 downwards.
AAGTCTTGACTCATTCAAATACAGGGATGTATTTAATGTGTTTTCTTCTTAACATTTTTAACTTGATTGTCTCCAGTTTGTAGTTGCAGTGGGCTTCCTTCTGGTGGTGGTGCTGGCCTTCACATATCCACAGAGCCACCCCCAGCTGGGCTGGGCCATCACTGGGGGCCATAACAGGTCCTCCCCCCTGACCCATGTGCGCCTTCTCTCTCTGCCCATCGCCAAGAAGTACAACCTGCAAGGTATTGTGGGTCTTACATGGAGGAAGAAGGACAATGGTTTGAACAAAGGGATTGTGGGTACTGCAGATGATATCAGTGCTGTACAAGGAGCTCCCTGGGATAGATGCGATTGGAAAGGAGCTCTTTAGGCATGTGTAAAGCAGAAAAGGTTGTGCTTAACTTGCACCTGTGCTTTCCACAGGGTTCCACCAGTGGTGGGGCATGGGACACCCAAGAGCACAGTCGCTCAACTGTTCTGGGTGTGCGGCTGTCTCCACCATCCTGGATGTGGTGCAGTCGCTGTCTGGTCCCACAACCTTGCGCAGGGGTGTGCAGCCCATACTGTTCAAGGTCAGCCACATGTCACGTTCTTCGTTGCATGCTGCCATGAACTCAGCGAGACCCCCTTGTCGCTTGATGTCTGCCTGCTGCTTGTGCACTGCGAGTAGCGTTACGTGAGTGACGGCTCCCAGCCCACACTGTACGGCTCTTTCTGTTTTTGGCTCCACACCCCCTTGGGAATGACAGCCCCAGAAATCTGTGGCTGTTCTCCATGTGCACGGCGAGTGACGGCTCTTTCCCTCTGTGGGTCCGCCCCCTGTGTGAGTGACAGCTCCTTGTTCTCTATTGCTCTGCCAAATGCGTAAATGGTTGCCTCTGATCTCTGTGGCTTCACATCTGTAGCAATTCATCCTGCTCTTTCTAACCCTGCCCCATAAATTAATGTTATTGCTGCTAATGCTATTGGCCTTTGTGTAAATCCCCTAATGTCTGTGGCTCCGCCCCCATGCAATGAGTGATGACCTCTGTGCAGTGAGTGACATCACTTCCTCTCTGTGTGCTTAGGGTGGAGAAGCACTATGGCTGCAATACCACCAGTTGGAGCTTCTCTACTCTGCACACCCAGAAGACTTCAGGATCTTACCTGGAGATCCCAGAATGTCTCCCTCCCAGGGATTCCCACCAGAGCCTGCAAACTTCACTCTACTCTTGTGAGTGCCGTCACCTGGGGGGATGTTTCTGAGCTTATAAATATCCTTGAAGATTTGAAGAAGATATATTTGAAGAAATATCCTTTTCTATCTATGCCTTCCTTTGGACAGGAGGTCCATGCCAGACAGCGGGCAGGATGTACTGCATTGGCTCTTCCCTGGGGTAGAACTCTGCCCCCTCCTGGACCTCACAGGAACAATTCTGCATGGTTGCCTTGTGTCCCACACCATAGAGACACAGAGCAGAGTGAGTTTTTCAGCTATATAGACATTGTGCATTACACGAGCTCTAAGGCATATGCACGACAGCAGGTAGAACACAAATGTGCTGATAGTGTGTCCTGTGGTACCTATTTCATGTACCGTGCATTGCCATGCATGTGTTGGTGATCATTGCTTTTGTGCATTTGTGTGTGTGAGTGGTCCCTGTTTCTATTGCAGGCCCTGCATTGGTGTGTGTCTCATAGGTGCTCTGTGTGTATCAGTGATCAGTCATTTCCGTTGCAGGCCCTGCATGGGTGTGTGTCATTGATCAGTCATTTCCGTTGCAGGCCCTGCGGTTGCATGGCTGGCTGTTAGTTGGAAAGGGCTTCCCTACAGCTCGACTGCTGCCTGTCCCACAGTGTCACATGTACTGCAGCTCCTTCAGCCTGTGGCTAGGCCCCGGGGATCTGGGTGAGCAAGACGTGCACAAATACACTGCATCACCCTCCTACCTATATGTATGGTAACTTTCTAACACTGTTAGGCACATGCCGAATGTCATTTATACTCTGAAAATTCTGGAAGCACAGAGCTGGGCAGTTCTGGATTTCCCTGTCAGCTTTGCTACACACAGTATTAGTTGCATTGCGTCGTTCTTATAACAAGCTAACTGGGGAACATGCACAGTGGGACTAATCTTTACTGTCTCTCTGCAGTGTATGCGGACCCACGATACTGGCAAGTGGAGCTTTTTCCTGGCAAGGGGCAGAATATCATCTGTGATGGCTCAGCCCCCTGAAATAAGTACTGAAGATTGGAGAGAGAAGACTGCTGGGAGGTCACTGTAGCTCCCATTGGCTGAGCTGGCTCTGCCTTTAATGTAAATGTAGAAGAATTGAAAAGGGGAGGGGGCAGAAGTCAAAGCCCTCCCCCAGCCGCCCCCACTAACTCCTATTGGCTGAGCTGCCACTTTGACGTACCACTTTAGCCAATTCATCATACGTTATTTAAAGCCTTTGTGTGAGAGATGGGGAGTTGAGTCTCCTGAGAGCACAAACAGCACCTGACGGGTGGAGGCAGCCTCACAGCACTGGAGCTTCTCCGAATTTCTGTTCCATCTTCGCTTTGCACCAGGGGAGCAGGTGGGAGAATCACATGCAGACTCAGCTGTGTGACACCTGCGGCTGCCGTCCCAGGCGTGTTAAAAGCACAACACGAACCCTTGTAACTGGCATGTTTGCTTGCACCTGGTGGAATCTGCCCCCCTCACCCTGGCCTCTGTACTCTGACCTCAGGGGCAGGTTAATGCAAATTACACTCATGATTAAAATCAACTGTAATATGATTACACTCTCAATGGAAATGTGACTTTTGAAAATGAACCTTACTGGAGAATGTAAAGTTCAGTGTAGGTCTAACAAAAAGATGATTTGTAATGATGTACTTAATTTTGCATTGGTGACTGGCCTTGGGTTAGAATGAAAATCAAACCTTTGTACTTGATAACTATACCAAATACTTTGGTAGAACTACCATTCCGCCTGGGGCAGACGTCCTCCTTTCCGTCTCGGTGCCATGCTTTTTAGCAGAACCGAAGCCGCCCCTGTCCGCATCCTTGTTTGCTGCTGCAGGTCTTGGGTTCGTCCTGTCGCCTGTCTGCACAGCTGCCTGTGAATGCACTTTAACAGTCTGCTTGTGTTGATGATGTCATAGTATTTAAGGAGTCCTCGTCAGCGATGAGACCTGCAGATGTTCCCTCCTCCAGCGGTTCCTGTACTTAAAACACTGATTCTTGCCAGCAGCTTATTTCACATATTTATTCAGCAGGGCGCAAAAGTCCCACTTAGGTTGTTCTCTTAATTTTAATTTACGGAGTTATTCCAACCCTACTCTTATGATAGGTGTACACTTACAAAATTACAGTAATATTACAGTAATGTATTCTATAATGGCATTTTAAGTTTAAAGGTATCGGCCTCATATGATTCCTAGGACACCTGTTTGCATTAGACACTAGTTACGGAACATATTTGAAAACGTTTAATTTGATGTCACTATGTTTTTGCATGAGTACACGTATTGCTCACTTTCCCTAACTTTGAATCACTCACTATTCTGTGGTTATAATAGCCGTTTTCTGGGCAAGGGGGGTTATGATGATGATGATGTGTTTTATTAGGTTGGATTAAAATGCCATTTCAGATAATAGTCAAGATTATGAAAGACTAAATCCACACCTGACTCTGGAATAAATTTAATGGGCTATGAGATGGATTTTTTTTTTCGATACTAACTGAAATTTAGCTGTTGATCTACCCTAGGTAAAATTTCACAAGACAACGTGTTTTGAATGCCAAAAAATACCGTAAAATTGGGTATTCAATATCAGGGTCGAATCTGATATACAGAATGGCTACTCATCAAGTTGAAAGTGGTGGACATACCAATGGCTAGGTGATGGCTTGCAAAGTTACATCATGGACTATTAAAGCTTCGTACGTCATGTGGATCAATGTGGACAGCAACTTCAACGTAGTGAATAACTGAAGTCAACGGTAGCTGTAAAACTAGCCAATGCTTCAATGCCGTCATTCTCTCTAGAACAGGGGTGTCAAACTGCGGTCCTGGAGGTCCGCAGCCCTGTGTAGCTTAGTTCTTTCCCTGTTCCACCACAAATTACTCAGCTCAACAGCTATGTGGTAATTAGCACAAGAAGTTGAATCAGGTGTGTTAAACGAGGGGAAACCCAAAAATGTGCAGGAGTCTGACACCTGGGCTCTAGAAGTTAAAAAGCTAAATGACTGTTCAAATCACCTCATGATGCAGCCTTCAAAATATTGGAAAAAATAATTATAATTTGCGTTTTTTCCCTTATAGTATGTCGACAAAACATGGAGTATGGGTGGGAAAGGTTTGGGGGAAATGATACACATAGTAAGGAGTAACTCATATATAAATGTCATATAATTTAAAATTAACGTAGTTATCGACAACTGTTCCCATTCTTTTGGGCTAGGACCTACTGGTTGCCACTGTTAGTTAACTAGGAGTTTTACATGGTCCCAAAGGCACCTGCATCTTGGTGATAACTTAACAACGCAAAATAATACACACAACGCTGCACTTGGTACAGCGTGACACTGCGCCACCACGGTTTTTTTTTTGCCCCCTCCCGCCTGATAAGATGCAGGTAAGATGTTTTGCACACTTTCGGCATTTCATCCAGCTACAGAAACGAAGGGTGACGCCAAGACAGGAGGCTGAGCGAGGATTTTTAGCCCCGAGTTCCGTTGGACAGCTGGATACCGCCGACTTCCGAGCCGAAATCATGGTGAATAGTTTATCCAGATTGCCGGACCCTTCTTCATGATTCCATGAAACACTGAGAATTTGCTATTCAGATTACCGGGCACCGCTTCCTGAGCCTGTAAAGCACGGAGGATTACATATTCATATTACCGGATCCCTGCTACATGCTGCTGTAAAACAGGGACGTTTGGATATTCAGAGTACTGGGCTCCACGTTTCGCGCCAGTAAGGAAAAAAACACGAAGAATTGCATATTCATGTTACGGGGCCCCGCCGCTCCCTGGTGCATGGCGGTCTGTTGGAGGTGAGTATCCCAGTTTGCGCTGCAACTCCTCGCACCGAGGGAGAGATGGGATAGGAAAAATGGGAGGAGGTGTTGGAGGAGGAGAGGGCGGGGGGAAGATAGGAGAGAGAGATTCGACGCAAAAGTCGTTTGCGGGAAGCCGGTTTTCCGTTTACTCTGTTTTTTAATGCGATTAAAGCGACTATTATAAACGTCTCCGGTTCGGGACAGAGAGCAGGACGGGAGGGGGGTGTCCGTCTCTGTGTAGCCGGATGTCAGTCGTGCATAAGCTAAAATGGACGCGGCATGTTTTAAGTCCCTTTTCCTTTCCCGCACAGCGTTATAAAGCTTGTAAAACGTCTGAAAGCTTAAGGTTGTCGTGTCTCCCCTGCAGTCAATCTACAAGTTAAAAGTAATTTTTAAATATTTCTATGTTGGGCCATGGTTACTTTGCGTTTAAACCAATACATAAAAACATGCAAAGTGCTTAACCGCTTTAAATAAATTTGGCCAGCCAGCTTCCGGTTCCCATGTTTCAAAACCTGAGGTTGTGCATTTGAGTCCAAATAAAGCGGTCCGAGCATTTATATTAAAGGGAGCTTATGTTTGTTAAACCGAAATTAATCTATAAATTCTACTTCCATGTGCACACAATCCCGATTCCCGTTCCCATTGCACTGCATTTTAAATATCAGTTTTCTTTTATATAATAAGTAATTTTTGCAATCATTTATTGACTATACAAACTCTGTGTTGATAATGCAATCAAAACTCGTTCAAGCACTATAAATTACTTGTAAGTTTTACTTTGTAAGGTTATAGAAATAATCTTATTTCCATGAATTATGTGTATCACTATGACTGTGCAAAGCTAAACGTGCGCATTAAAACTGGAAATGTGTAATTGATGTATGTTTGTCATTGTGTGCGCGTGCATTGTGTGGTTAGCAGCGACTGGACTACCGGTTGTAAAGTTATTAGTATCTAGAGAATGTGCTCCTTGAAGAGTCTGTGTCTGAAAGTGTTATCAGTAATACCCTATTACAGTTACTACTGTAAGTTTTTGAACACGCATTCAGAATGAGATAGGATAAGTTTAAAAAAAAAACTAGAAAGTTTGAAAGTAAATGGAGAGAATTTTATATCACAGAAATTTTTTTTTTAGTCACAGCAAAACATTCTTCTATTTCAGCCTTGACATATCAATTAATAGGCCTAAATACCAATGTTAAACAAGCAGTGCTTAAAGCCAGAGTTCTCCTAAAGATGTTTAGCATGCTTTTCTTTAAAGAGCACTATGTCCTCCATGACTTTTCAGCCCTGTACGTGTTTGATTTATCATAGCATCAGTGGTGTCAACTTCAGTCACAGTTTCATCGTTGAGCTGGGGGTTGAAGCCTTACCAGTAGCTTTCTCTATGTACAGTTGATTGCTTGCCCTCCTATCTGGAGAGCCAAAACCCCATTTGTCCGAACAAAGGCCCGGAATCTTCTGTGAGACCTGCCGGGGGAGAAGTCGCCACGTGCCAGAAGGATGGAGAGCGTGGGGCTCCAGGCCGTGGCCCTGAGCGACGGCTCGACAGCCTACATCCAGCAGGCCATCAAAGGTTAGCGTGCGGCCTGCTTCTCACTGCTGCGGATGCCGGACTCGGGGCGAAGCGACGCCAACCGGCTATGACTTCAGCAGGAAGCTCACATGACTGATAATTAGCCTATGTCTGCGGCCGAAAGATTATCCCATTAAGTAACATACACCGAGATCAGGTTCTCTCATCAGTAGCGTCGAATAACATGCATGATTCTCTTCCTCCGAATCAATATTGGAACGAGTGTCTGATGTATTCCGGCCTTAGGCCTCGTGCGACCGATGATTTGTATGCCCTACAGATGGCGGTCGTTGCGTAGAAATGGGAGGACGGGCCCAGACCTTTTAAAGGGTTTGGGGGATACGGTAGAGTGATGGGCCCACTTCGTTTTGCAGATGGAAGCTTGGTAGAAGGCGATACCATTCAGCTAGAGGATGGCACCACGGCCTTCATCCAGCAGGTCACAGTGCAGCAAAAAGGTCAGTAGAGGGCGACTCCTACCCGTCCGCTGCAGAGAGACCAGATAAGGGAGCTGCTCTTCTACTCTAATGAAACTTTCTTCGAAGACGTGCTGCCTTTCGAGGACGGACAGGTGGTCCAGCTGGAAGACGGCAGCACTGCCTACATTCACCACACACTGAAAGGTAACTTGGTCCCAGCTGAAAAGTTTTGCCTCAAGATTACTCTATGCAGCATATTCACGGTCCACGAGCTGCAGCGAGGCGCAGGCTCTTTTGACCTTTGACCTTTTTTGACTTTGACAGAGGGCTATGACCCCAGTGCAGTGGAGGCAGTGCAGCTAGAGGACGGCAGCACAGCCTACATCCACCACCCGACAGTGCTGCAGTCAGGTCGCACCACCCATGCCGTGCAGGTAGGGGGAGCTCTGGAGGAGCCTCTGGACCCCAACACTATTGCCACCCTGGAGCAGTATGCTGGCAAGGTACATGCCCCTTGAACAGTTTAATAATTTTTTTTTTCCCTCTAAGAATTAAATTGATCAGCTCAGCTTATCTCACTCAAACAGGAGGCAGAAGACAGCATTGGCAGTGAGCTTCAGAAGGTGGATTCCAGAGTGGAGCATACCACTGTGCAGGTGCTACACCATTGGCTGGGAGTATGGTGGGAGGGACTAGGCCAAAACCATAGTCAGTTTGATATGACGCTTCCAGTGAAGTGTGGCAGGGGCTGGCCCGCAATTGGTCAGAGAGGCCAGATTCAGTGACCAATTGCCTGATTCCTCCTTCAGGTGATGATTGAGGGAAAGGCCTGGGGCTCCACCAAGACCCAGCAAACACCCGAGAAGAGTTTCCGGTGTGACTACGAGGGCTGCGGACGCCTGTACACCACCGCACATCACCTCAAGGTGGCGCTCCTTACGTGACGAAAAGTCACTTCGAAGGTTCTGTGTCATAGGAACACCGCAGCCAAACACAACAACAGTCACTTACATCTTAGACAATCAGGTTCTCCGTGGTTCTGCTTTATCTCCGGATAATTCATCTTCCTTAAGTGCCGGGGCAGGGGGGTGCAGAGGGGCTTGGGATACCAGTCCACCACAGGGCACATCTGCAGATGATTTCCAAATCCTCCATAATCACACTCATTACATGGCTGCCCTGTCATTTAGCCTTGCTTGTGAGGGTGGGCTTTGTAGGTTGCGTTTGTACCAATAGAGCCATTAAAGAGAATACGCCACGATTCAAATAGCGTCGTGCTGATCAGACTAGGGATGGACACCTTCCTGTTATTTGGAGGGGAGAGAGGCAACATTTGTGAAATTTCCCTCCAGGGCTGGACTTCCATTCACACTCCTCTCTGTTAGGAGTCTGCATGGGCTGATTGGTTAGTGGGCTGTCTTCACTGTCTGCAGTTTGTTTCTGCATTTGTGCAGCTGGGTGGATGGGTGACTACGCAGTCCAGAGTGTGTGTCTGCTCTGCAGTGGACTGGCGTCCCGTCAAAGCCACTTCTTACCTCAGGCTCAGTAGTCATCAAAAGCCGATGCATAGACTGCTTAAGAACTGCAGATCGCTCAGGTTTGGTTTGTCTGTGGCTCAAATTGTGCCAATCGTTCACTTCTGGTGAATCTGTATAAGAGCTGCACGCTGCCTTATGATTGCCGTCCACCGCGGCCGCCCGGTGAGCGGGTGCGAGGTAGTGAGACGCCCCCCCCCTCGCGGCAGGTGCACGAGCGTGCTCACACGGGCGACAGGCCGTACCGCTGTGACGTGCCCTCCTGTGGCAAGGCCTTCGCCACCGGCTACGGGCTCAAGAGCCACCTGCGCACGCACACGGGGGAGAAGCCCTACAAGTGTCCCGAGGACATGTGCTACAAGGCCTTCAAGACGTCGGGGGACCTCCAGAAGCACGTACGCACGCACACAGGTACCGAGCCTCCTGTGCCGCGTAAGCCTGTGTCACTGCCTGTTTGTTTTGGTTTAATTTGGTATAATTTAGCTGAAAATTCCCTCTTTGGAATATTGGAAAAAACCCCAACATATGATACTGCCAGTTCACACACACACACACACACACACACACACGTGTTTATACTCATATCTTTGTGAGGACTGTCCGTTCATTCAAATGGGGGAAAAAAATCCAATCCTACCAATGACAAGCTTAACCCAAACCGACCCGTAACTTTTACCATAAGTAATCAAATAAAATATTTCATTTTTAGTTTTTCGATTGCAGACGCAGATATATATTTTTTTTTTTTTTTGGATCAAATTGAGTTTCCCCCAGAAAACACGGGTTTTTATGACGTTATGGGGACTGGAGTATCAATGGCGCGTGTCGCGCTGCCCGCAGGCGAGAAGCCCTTCCGCTGCCCTTTCGAGGGCTGTGGCCGCTCCTTCACCACCTCCAACATCCGCAAAGTGCACATCCGCACGCACACGGGGGAGCGGCCCTACATGTGTCCCGAGCCGGGCTGCGGACGGGGCTTTGCCAGTGCCACCAACTACAAGAACCACATGAGGATCCACACGGGTGAGGCCTCGCGCGCCGAGTGCTGACACACACACGCACATCTTCACAAGGTCAAAAATCCTAATCCCAACAGTGACAACGTTAACCTCAACCATAAGTAACCAAATAAAATACAAGACTTTTGGCATTTTTAGTTTTTTTGATTACGGTTACAAGTTGTAATTAAATTGAGTTTCCCCTGGTGGTCCCCACAATGTCAAAATAACAGGTTTTTATTTACATTGTGGGGATGAAATACATTATAGACACACGCACATGCAGATTTAAAATGCCCATAGAACTCAGGGGCTGAATTCTAACACTAAACCCCTTTCTTGGAAAAAACCTCAAACTGCCAAAACTCATTCATTGAGTCAATCACTCATTTGGCAAAACTATAAACAGTGCTCACATAGTTAGACGCAATTCCCAGATTTGAGTCACTCTTTTTTTACAAAACAATCATGTTCATCAAAACACATTTTATAGCGTGGTGAACTTTGATGCAAAATAGAGAACACAGGCATTAAACGCAGCCAGCGCACAGTAGTCGTCATTTAAAAATAATGACTCAAATCTGTTCGGACATGTTTCTGAGCATGTGAAGAAGCCAGTGAGTGACTAGAACATGGAACACGTGCTGGATGAGCAGGAAGGTGTAGATGGGTCACAAAAGAGGATTCCTCCCACATTACCAAGCAAGGGAGAACATTTTCCCTGATGTTCTCTGTCCCGATCGAGCCCAAAGAGCTGATGATGAGCTAGAATGAATTTTCTTCCTTGACTCTATAGCTTGGCAGTTGTACAACATTTTATTTTACTGCAATGAGCCTTTCATTGGGATTTTTTTACTTTGTGTTTTACAGTAATTGTTTGGCTATACCTCTTTGCATTACATACACTATATCAGGGGTGGCCAACCTTATCCACAAAGAGCCACAGTGTATGCAGGTTTTTGGGGTAACCTTTAGGTCAGCTGTTCAA
>JABFEA020000130.1:20353303-20363404 GCA_019775915.2 Cyphomyrus plagiostoma | reverse complement strand
TGGGTGTATTTTGGTTCTTTTTATATTGTGCAGATTTGGAAATGGTATTGTGCTGTTGTTGGTTTTCCGCGGCGCCACCCCCCCCCCCCCCCGCCACACACACACACACACACACACACACACACACACCAAACTGTGTCATTCATGATCCGGAGAGAAACATTCCTGCCGCCACAATACTGCAACGTCAATCTGCTCAACCTTAGACAAAAGTTTCAGAAACTGGTTGCCTTCGGTAAAATATACACCAATAACTATTACCAAAGTATTAAATTGTGTGCTTCGTAAGTAAGCTCGGATAATGAAGTGAATTAAGTACATCAGACTTGTTCTTCTGTTATCCAAAATATGTCTCTGTTACAGACTAACGTAGATCCTTTCCATCTTCCCCAGGAAGCGTAGAACACAAAGCAGGGACACCCTGGGCGGGACGCCAAGGAACAAAGGCTAACTGTCATCATTAGAACCACAGAAGAAAATAATACAGAGACGGCCATATGTTTGATGGACCTGTTTGGAGCGATCATCGGTGGCAAACACGCAAGGCCCGGCTCCGCGATATCGCAGCCTGTTCTCAGAGCGAGGACTATAATAGGATGGGTGTTGACAGTGACTGTGGAGTGGGCCTGGCAGCCTTCACTGATAAGCAGGCAGACACACGAGTGTGAAATGTGCAGGATCCCAGTGCTCTGCTGGTGGGCAGATTAGATCTCAAATGCAAACATTGCTTCACTGTCATTCCGCCTGACCAAAACAACAGAGAGCGCCAATGAGAAAGATGAGCTGAGTCATAAGCACCGAGAGGGTAACTGAGATAACTGAAATAAGGACATTAGACAGAGACGTAAGCAAGTAGAGCCGCATGATTCTTCACCTGCCTATAATCTGAATCCGCTCATTTGTCAGGTCTAGTTTTGAGGGATCCACTAAAGCCTCCAGCAGATGGCTGAGAACATTTATGATTCTGTTTAGCATTTGTGTAGCTTATTCCAAATGTCGCCTAACTCACTTGAAGGCTTATTTGGCATCTTTGCTACGTCAATTAGAGAGTCATGTTTTGTGGTCACCACTTTAATACACTTCAATTTCATTTCTTGTAAAAGTAATAAAAATAGCGGGCGACTAGTTTAATGACATTCACATGTTGTGGACTGGGGGCTGTCAGTAAATGTATTTCTTACATCAGGTTATGTTTTAGTTGCCATAGTAACCTCAGTCCCCCCCCCCCACAAGAATTTCCTGAGGGTCAATAAAGTTTCTTTACATAATGAATATGGATCACAGTTTCTAATATTTTAAGAAAAGTCCTATTAGAAACTCTTGACAAATTATAGTAGCCCAATAGATAAAGTTAAGTTTAGCTGAGGGACATTCAGGGGTCCACTGGGCCACACCATAAACTGTAAACGAGTAAAGACAGAACCCACATCCAGTAAATGCAGGTCAGTATCAATGCATATCACAGCATGAATTTAACTAGCACAAGGTGGATCATCTTCACCATAAAGTTTTATTGTTTTAAAATTAAATTTGTCAAGTACAAAACTGTACACTCTGTACATGAACGCACCCACAAAACAAAAATGTACATAATGCATCACTCGCAATTCATCGCGTAGAAATTCTACATTTTATAAAGAAAACAAGACAATAGAACAGTACATGAAATCAGCTGCTCAACAGCTCAGTCAGAGATTAGAAAGGCAGGACCTCACGATCCCAGCATGGGTTTCACGAGATTCCGCACCATGGCGTCTCACGATCCAGCCCCCACCATAGCCCAACTTCCCACAGGCAACACTTTCCAACTGGGGATTTCTACCATTCAAAGGCTTTCAATACAGGAGGTCTTCTCTGAGGAAGGCGGCATTAAAATATGTAAACAGTGGCAATTTCATCCAAAACACAGACTACTGGCAGTAGCCATTTTGGACTGTACCATGTTACATGACTGGGATCCTCTTTGGTTAAACCTGGTGAGGAGGAGTGGAGTGCAGAAGCTTTACAGCTCATTCTCCATCATCGGGGGTCTGGTGTCGGGGGGAGGGGGGGGTTTAAGGCCAACAATGCCAGTCAGTCATCTTATGTTACACTCCTCAGTAGCTGGAGTCACATTATTGCACTGTAGTATTAGTTTCAATAACAAAAACATTAGTATCACCCCCCGCGCCCCCCAACACCGGGCACCCCTGGCACCTAGCACTGGGGTATTTTTTAAAAGAAAAAAACTAAAAACTAAAGTTGCAGGCAGTGCAAAGAACAGCCAAGGTGGAGACTACAGGTAAGTCAGCCTCTCTGTCAGGTCCCAGTCACTTACAGCTAAAAACCAGCCTCTCTGTCAGGTCCCAGTCACTTACAGCTAAAAACCAGCCTCTCTGTCAGGTCCCAGTCACTTACAGCTAAAAACGCTGGACTTAGTGCATTTCCATTGCCCTGCTCTTCGCAAACATCAGTGGGGCAGGATGAACAAGAGCTTAAAAACTTTAAAAAGTACGCAATAAATGCGCAGAGTTGTGCCTGATGGAGGAGAAGGAGGAAGGTAGGATGCCATTTAGTGACCTGCAAAGCCTTGCTGGGACAGTGGGACACCACCCTTCCTCCCTCCCTAACTGGAGACTGTCATCAGGTAATTTTTTGGCGGGCTGGTACGGCCCATGAGGAAGCTGTTCTGGCAGAACCGGGGCCCGTGGGCAGAACTGTTGGGCCCAAGGGCCTGGGTGGGCCCCGCTTCGTACAGGACACAGATGGAGCCATCTTCACCGATACGGTACGACACGTCGAATGGGTCAACCCAGAGGGTCAGCTCGCGAGGCAGGAGCTGGAACAGCTGAGGGCCACTCAGGCCTACCCTGCCAGCAGCTCGGCCGACTAGAGGGTCCATCTCATGGTTTATCCGAATGCAGCGATACCCCGAGCCCTTCTGGGGTCTGTCTGGGAACCAGTGGTGCTCATAGTGCTCTAGGGGAGATAAGGCAGATTGTTAAATACCGAAAACCAGGACATGTGTCCCTTCCTCCCATCTACCAGCCACACAATCACACAGGTATCTCATTGTCATGACAAATGTAGCTTTGCCAAAAGACAGGAAAAGTGACGACAATAAACTGCTTCAACGCTGATGAAACGTGCATGAAAGACCACTCTGAATAATTGTAAGAACTTGTTGTTTCAAGAATTAACACGGTAGCGATTATGCAAGAGCCAAGTAGTGCGGGCATGTCTAGACTTGGCCCCATTAATTGCCAGAAACAGTCATGGCATACAGAACACCGTGAGTGTTTAAGTTTAACTCAAGTCTAGCAATCCCGAAAAATCACGTTACAATAGCTTATTTTATTCAACAATAGGTAATAAGCAGATAAACATTGCTAAACAGCGGGAAACGAGTACACTTTACAATCTAATAATTAAAACGACTGTAATTAGTATTATTATAGTATAATACATGTCTGGGGTACACGTTTCGATGTAGTAAGTTAGACTCACCCCCCCTCCCACCAAGACATTTGCCTTTCCCTCAAGAAAAAAAAGCGAGATTCTGTTAATCGAGATACTGTATAAAACTACCTGTCAGTGATTGTCGCAAGCAGTCGTTAAAGACCCGAAGCTGTTGCTCGCTGAGAGATCCGGTCGTCGCCAGAAGTCTGGAAATAAAAGCTGCCGCTGCCGTCACTTCGGGGCCCATGTCCACACCCGGACCGCTCTGGTTAGTAGCTGGTACAGTTTGCGTTGAGGTATGGGGTTGATAAGGGCAGAATCAGGCCGGCTGATGGCTGCAGTTAGCTGGCGTCGGTGATGAAGAAAAGAGGCAGCAAAGGGCTAGTAATCTTGCTGATAAGGAGGTGATGTCCCACAACGATGAGGCTGAGATCCAGTTCAGACGCCTAAGAACTCGTCTGCTGCCCGGGTGCGGAGGATCTCAGAACAATACTAGGAAAAACAGCAGACGTGCCAAAAAAAATCCTCCACCTGGTTGGTACAGCTCCGCTGTGGACTCCTTTTATGAGTGATACACAAAGGAATGACGTAATCGCCACGCCCCCTGGATTGACACGAGCGATCAACCAATGAGAGCGTTCTGAAGGCCTCGCGACTACGCCGAAGGGAGAAAAAAAAACAAACACGCAAGAGACGAAGCAGTTGTCTGGGTTACTATGCAAATTCAGCTACGCCGTCCAATCTTAGAAATACTGACGTCAGAGCCGAAACTTCTGACGACGGAGCAGGTCCGACGTTTGTTCGGTACATGCTGGGACATTTAACAAGCAAAAATATATACTTATGATTATTGTGAATCTTATCTATATAAATGTTTTTAAAACGACCGTTTGGTGCAAACAGCTGATGTCGAGTTATCAAAAAATATGAATACAGTACTCTTAAAAACATTTTAAAAAGACTACCAGTTTCTTGGTTCCGTCTGTAAAAGCATTCAATGGAAGTGAAAAACTACGACACTGCAGTAAAAATAAAACAATGTTCTTTTCTCTTTAATGCCAAGTATAGACAATTTCTTGGTTTGTAGGTTTACAAAGAAGCATATTTTAATAAAACAAGCTATTTGGGGTCAGTTGTAGCACTTTGAGATTTGCTTTAATGAAAAGTGCATTAGAAATAAAATGTATTATTATTATTATTAGTTGTGGGTTATTAAGTTTACGGAGTGCAGAAACATTTTCAAACAATGTTTACTTACACTATAATCCCGTTTTATGACAGGATAACAGTCTGCCCATTTCCGAAACTAACACGTTTTCCTTAAATATTCAGAGAGTACCGAGGTGTAGGCGATTTGTGAACCCAAATAAGAGACGGAGACAACTGAGTTTCGGCTCGTCTATGGCAAGCGGTTTCTTGCTTTCATCTTCACAGCTTGAATGAAGATGGTATTTGCAACTTTTAAAAAGAGGCTACGACCCGGGCCTCATTTACTTACGTACACAATACTGTATCAGGCCACGACGAGGAACCTCTGCAACTGTAAACAAACTGTATATAGAATGGAATAATATATCTAATAAGACGAGGAATTAGTATTAATACTCTCTATAGAAAACTCTTCGAGCTGATCAGCATGGGGAACAAGCACACACCATGGGATGGATAGGTCTTATATATATATCCATCCCATATATATATATATATATATCCCATGGTGTGTGCTTGTTCCCCATGCTGACCAGCTCGAAGAGCTTCCTAGAGAGAGTATTAATACTAATTCCTAGTTATTTGATTTACGCCGTTGTTTATTTGTATTTTGCTCACTGACACCTCGAATAAATGTCCGTATCAGCTGATGTGCCCAGACTGACGACGCTGTGGAGACACCAAGTGGACAAACATTGAACAGTGAATTGTATTTATTTTAAGGAGCTACATAATATATAAATACACTTTTCATGCTCTTCGGTGAGGAAAAAAAAACAGCAGTCTAATCTGTTCACTCTTTGCTCCAATGTATGGCAATGCATGCTTCATGTATGCTTTGTGCAGTGTAATGCAGTGTTGTACATTTTTTCCCGTTTGTTCTACACCTAATGTCACGACCTGTCCACTAGAGGGCTCACCAATCATCTGAGTAAAGGGTGTCTAGCACGCTGCGCATTTACCGTCAGAAAGCAGGCATGTGTCTTTTCACAAGGTCCCTAGTTGCGCCGTGATGGATAAATTAGATGCAAATGGCAATAAACCCGTTCCTATGCTAAAATGCAGTGAGTAAACCTGTTTCAGCCTTTGTTTTTCCCTTTAGGATACTAGTATGGATGTTGTTTATACGTGGAGTCCAGCTTTTTATAAAAAGTGCTGCTTTGATTAGGATGCCATCATACCTGGTGTTAAATATCTATGAGCCAAAAGGAAACTGACACAGACACAGCAGCCCTTGGTGGATGTGGGGGCCTGAGCCCTAACAGGACCTCCCAGGGTGGAGAGAGAGCGGAGTGTCCTCAGCCGAAGGAAAGGCCAGCAACAGAATTCACCTCCTCGCAGGAAGGAGTCTCGAGCTGGATGAGGGAGCTGACAGAGGAAGGTTCAATTCAGTTTAACTTTATATAGCGCCTTTCACCACAGAGCGGCCACCAAGGCGTTTTACATGGGCATGGCAATGTTTTTAAAAACCTTTTAAAATCAACCCTTACAGAACAGTTCCATTGTTTTTAATTTGATGCCCTTATGTTTATTTTTCTGTGTTTTACTAGTGTGATGTTATTGATTTTTAGCCTGTGTTTTATGATGTTTGTGAGACTTGTGTTCTTCTAGTTGTTTGTTTTATTGTATGTGGTTGTATGTCCATTGTCTTAGTACTTTTGAGAGACTTGTGTTTTGTAGTTATACGTTTCATTGCCTTTAGTGAATTTGGTAGTATTTGGCAGAACCAAAATTACATTCTTGGCCAGGAAGAAGAGTTATTGTAACTCAATGGGACCTTCCTGGTTAAATAAAGGTTAAATAAAATAAGTTGGATGATAACTGTGGACAGGAACCAATAACTCCCAGAAAAAAAAACTCAGGGGGTTCAAGGTCAACTGGGTGACCAACCCCCCACCCCCTGCCACCAGCCATGATAACATTATAGAAAAGGAGAGAATGGGCTTGTAAACTGTGGTCAAAGTCAAGGCCAACCTCCATCAATGAGTCAGTTCTCGCCAGCTGGACCTGCGATGTTACGATTCGGAAGTCGCATCCACAATGTCACCCCTCCATGGGACTGAAGAAGGACTCCAGCTCAGATGGTAGGATTGGTCCCTCTTGCTCCATCTCTCTTACTCTCTCTCCCCACTTTTCACTCTCTTTTATGATGGCTCATCAGTTCATCTTGTCCTTCTTTTCCATCACACAGCATGCAGCAGCCCCCAGTCTGCAAGCCTCAGCTTCTCACCCACTCTTCCCGAAACACAAAATGGCCAAAGAGTCGTCCCCCACACAACGCGACCATGCTGTCCAGCTATGAGCTGATTATAGCGCCCAGTCGCACAATAACTGATCATGTGGTCATGAGCGTGTACCCAAAGGAAAATCTTCCCAGCTTCAGAAGGATATGTACAAGACGAATGAAGCTGGTTCCACTAGAACTTGAGACATGGACTGTATTCTGCTTATCTGCAGACAAAAAGATGCCAACAGTATCCATGTACCATTAAAAGAAAACAACTTAACGTATAGGAAGTTAGGGTTACTGTTCATGTTTAACAGTTTGAATTATCAGCTTTGACTAACGTTTAAGAGCTAATGCTTCTAGAGGTACTTTAAAATCCCTTGGTGAGAACACTCTGAAAGTAGCAGTCGGACTTCTGCTCACAAATAATTTCCAGTACACTGCAAACCCTGTCACCCATCCTACCATAGCACTTATCTATCCCAGGGCTGCAGTGAAACCAGATCCAGTACCAGCAAGCACAGTGCACAGGGCTGAGGGAAGACCCTGGATGGGATGCCAGTCCATCACAAGGGAACCTCGTCCCTTGCTTTGACGCTTTCTTCCTACACCTCAGCAAAAGTCATCTACAGTTGGTGTTTATCTGCTGAACTTGTTTTCTAGCCGCAAAAAGTCAAGTTTGATGCTCTTTCTGACCACAAGCAGTGTTGTCATCCTCAGAAAGATCTTAAGCCTCCCCTGAGAGTTATGCACAAGCCCTTCTGAGGAATTGCGCCTCTGTAATTCAGTTTGGCTCCCATTTTAATGAGGATAAATTGCTTGAGTCTTTGCTATTAAGAGTCACTTTCCTGTGCATTCTGTTGTCTTAGCTGGTCTGTTCATTTTTTTTTCTGACTGTGTAGCTCGCATTCTGGCAGTTCATCAAGTCCTGTTCTCTGGCCAACAGTCATCTGGGACGTGTGAAGATCTCCCACCGGAAAAAAAATGTCTTCCTTTTAGCAGCCAGCTTGGCCGTGCTCCTCTGAGTAGCACGTCGAGTTATTTTTTGCCATAGTTGAGACGGTGACGGCCGCTGGTGAAATTACACCTGTGTCAGTGGCGACAGTTAAGCTTCTGATGAGCCCTGCTTTATACAGGCAGTACAGAGGCAGCGTCTGAGATCCCCAGAAAAGACCTGGGGGAGAGGAGCTTGATTTCATAAACACTGCATTATGAGGAAAGAAAAAAGACGTTCCATCCCAGAGTATCCTTCAGCAATTCATACTTTCAAATTAATTCAACAACAAGCAGGAGAGAAAAATACTTGGGAGCAATTTACTATTTACAAGCGTTGATACTACAATTTTGGCCAAACAATAGAGATCAATTAAACTTTTATTTAGTTGTATAAACTAGAATTGGAAAGTAATTGTTGCTTTGATTAATTATATGTGTATAACATTAATGTTCAGTATGTGAATCCCCAGGTTGTTAAATTACCAAAAGCAGAATTTCATCTAATAATGCTATGAAGTATTGCAATACGCAACTTGAACTAAATATAAAATATAATAAAGCAAAATCATTTAGACAGATTGAGCTTCAATTTTCCAAGCTCCTTGCCATAATTTATACCATCACAGCAGGGACCTGCTGAATGATAAACTCTGTGAATGTGATTCAGACTGATATTTCTGCACACAGATTATGTTATAGTGTTTAAAACCTTCTGTAACTGCTATCCCATCATTCTTGCAAGAGCCTCACAAGATTATCATACCCCGCTCACCCCTAACAAGTGCATATATATAGTAATACGGCAAAGCATAATACGTGTAATATGCTACTTCGTGATACTTAAAGGAGAGTTTAGAATAGAGCAGTAATGTTGTAATGCAGATTATGCATGTGAATCAGCAGCGTGTGTTTGCGAAGACCAGGTGTGTGTGTGTGTGTGTGCGTGTGTGTGTGTGTGTGTGTGTGTGTGTGTATCAGCTGTCAGCAGCACACGCCTCTGTCTCCTGTCCCCCCCCTTCTCGCTCCCTCTCGCTGCCTCTCTCTTTCTTTCTCTCTCTCTCCACCTCCTCGCTAGACTGCACACCGCCCACTGCTCCAGATTCATGACAGTCACACACACATCAGCAGCATCAGTAACTCACACACACGCACACGCACACACACGCGCACGCACACACACACACACGCACGCGCACACGCACACACAAAATACATTAGTAGTGCTAATAGCTTGCGCAATTCTTCATGTACACATGCAGGAAGCTCACACTTAGACAAAGTCATACATGCAAAGCCACACTCTAAACACAGATACCTAAATAAGACATCTCCAGGACAGTCAATCACGCGTGCACAACCACACACTAAACACAGACATGCATACACACTCAAATAACAAAAGTCATGCACACACAGACATACTTAACTGCACAATCAAATTGCACACACCTGACAGCGATTCACACACCTAAAACTCGCAGTTAACACTGCATTTCCTCCTACCCTGCAGCTGGAAGGAAGCATCTGGCTGCAAACGAGCTTTATTCACAGCCTGAGTGACTCACTCATAAAGGATTGTCTCTTCAAACACGCACACACACCCTGATACAAACACACCGTCACACACAGGGAAATGGCCGGCTCTCTCGCATATCACATGTCGAGTACATGTGGGGTGTCGCCTTGTCACACGCACACCAGTGGGGTGCAGGAGCACACCGTGCACTCCTTCTCCAGGGACCATTCTACTCCACCATTTCTAGAAAATGCAAAAATATCAGTGAAAAGTATCAGTGAAGGAGTGGAGAGAGAGACAAAAGCGCAAAGGAAGGTAATGAGGAAAGGAGGAATGGCTTCCTGAAGGGAGGAGGATGGGGGAGAGAAAAACAGTTTACATAAAAATTACAAGTATCTCCCTTCATCCTGTGAAAGTCGTGACACACTATTCTTTTATCAAACCCAAGCGGAAGGTGCTCCATCCCAGGATTGGCCAACTGCCGGCGGCAGGTGACCAATGGCGGGAGAGGAGGGGGGCAACCCGTCTCAGCTGGGCTTCTCTGCATGAGCAAGGCGAGCTGGCTGGGGGGGGGGGGGGGGGGGGGGCAGGCCCGGGGGGGTGGGGTGGGGGGGGGGGGGGGGGGGGGGGGGGTTTGTGGTTTTGTTTTTGTGTGAGACACTGAAAATGTAAATATATATTAGAAGGGGGGTGTTGGTGGTGGTGAGAAAAAAAG
>JABFEA020000130.1:20338594-20350201 GCA_019775915.2 Cyphomyrus plagiostoma | reverse complement strand
CCCCCCCCCCCCGCCGCCCGCCCGCCGCCCGCCCCCCCCGCGCCCCGCCCCCCCCCCCCCCCCGCCCCCCCCGCGGGCCGCGCCGGGCGGGATCTGCCTTGGAAAGTTTCTGTTTTTGTTGCTATAATTTCATCGTCGAAAAAGAAAAGGGCGGCTTATTTCTGAGAATTTTAACAATCTGTGCAAAAAGCATCGAGAGGGAAAAAGAGATACTTCACACCCCCAAGGAATACTATCGCTGTGGTATTTGACAAACCCAGTGAAGTTGTGCTCAGATGTGCTATGCTCTCTGACCAATCAGCTCCAGGACCCCAATGCAACTAACACCGCCTCCAAGCGCCATAGCTGTCTGATTGGATGCTGCACTGCCAATCTGGAAGAGCCCACCCCATTCCGAAGCCAGGTAGGCACTGTACCTCCCTCTAGCCTGATGCCCAAGAGAGCTATCCGACCTTTCCTGAGCAACAGGGGAAAGTTTATGAGAATTAACTTAATATTTAAAAATTGGCCCAATCAGTGTTCTTTGCTGCAGCAGTGCTCTGATTGGCTAACACAGCTTGCATTTGTGTTGCAGACAGAGGAGCCTCCTTTTGGCCCTCAACTGCTGCTACATGAGCTGGACAGTGGTCTGGGCTGCACCGATGGCAGCTTCCACCAGGGGGAGCTATCCGGGGTGGAGACGGAGGAGGAGGAGGGAGCCGTGGAGGAGTGCACCAGCCGGGGTGGGTCCTCCTCCTCAGAGTCATTCATCTCCTCGGAGCTCAGCGACTCCGGCTTCTATAGTGTGGGCCCTGGTGAATTCCGCCGTTTCCAGAGGCTTCTGGAGAAGAAGATTCGGTTGTACCGTTCCAGGATGGCACCACATGGAAAGCCAGGCTCTAGGGAGAAACGGGCATCTCAGCGCAACCGCCGCGAGCTGGAATCCATCCCTGAAGCACTAACCTTCCAGCCCGTGGAAGCCTACCCACCCCCAGGACTTTCCTACAGGTGCACAGCTGAAGGACCCTTAGCCCAGGGTCGGAGCTCCGAGAGCCCCAGGCATAGCCCCAGGATGGACGCCTTGCATTACCCAGTGGCGGCTCCCCCTGTCTGTAGGACTGCCTGCCAGCAGAGGGTGCTACTGCACCCACACGCTTCCAGGGGGGTTCTGAGGAGAAGCTGCACACTGCACCGCTGCCCCCCTCAGGTTATGGACAGGAGGCGGGCAAGCCACCCCTCGTCCACTAGCTACTGTAGTGCCACCGTGCGGCCGAGTCTCCGGTTCAGCACCGACCTCTCTCAGGAGACAGATCTGGACCACGGAGTTTCTCCACAGCGAGACGAGGTCCGGCGGGGGTACTTGCCCGGAGGGGGATATTGTGGCATCGCCCCTCAGCCAAGCAGCACCGAAGCACCGGCCGGTACCCGGGCCAGAGCCAGGGAGGACCAGCGGCAGGACCACTGGTTTCACACTCTGGGTCATTCGCAGGACATCCACGACACGTGGCCCAAATCAGCGGGCCGCGGCAGCCTGAGACCCGGGCTGTACAGCACCCTGGACAGCCACGCCCCCGGCGTGCCAAGGGCGGCCCCCACGAACCCCAGGGCGCAACGGAACCAGCTGCTGCGGGAGCGGGCTCTGCGGCTGGCGGATGAGCGCGGTGGTGTCACCACTGATGAGGAGACCGAGTCCAAGGCGGGCCGCTACTGGAGTCGCACAGAGCGGAGGCAGCAGCTGCAGCTGGCCCGCGAACAGCGGCTGCAAGCCCTGGCGCGCGGGGGAGCGGGGCCCAGCGACGGGGGGCCCCGGCCCACAACCGTTTTGGAGCTCAGCCATCGCAAGCTCAGCCGGCTGCGTAACCGCAAGCTGCTAGACGACTGGACCACGGTGGAGGAGCTGCTGACCCACGGAACCAGGCTAGGCAGCCGGGACGGAGTGCGCTGCCCCGGCTCCCTGCTGTCCGTCACCACGGTCTAGCCCCCCCTGGCACCGAGCCCAACCTTGTGTTGCTTATGCGTCGGTCGCAAGAATAAAAGCACACTGGATATTTCGGCGCTGCGCACTACACGCTAATGGCGGAGCATGTTTACTTCTAGGTGCGTAGCGAGGAACAGGATGCGTGAGGTGTCTGAGGTTCAGATCTTGTTGCCTCGAAGCGTGAGTGAGTCTTGTTGTCAAGACCTCTGAGGCCAACAGTCTGCGAGAGGGTTGGCCAAGCTGGGTGTTTTGAGACAGTTTTTATTCTCATGTCAGTTTTATTGCAGTTTAGGGATTTTTTTGTGACCTGTGCTCAGTGGCCAGTTTGTTATATACACCTAGTAAGTACTGGGTACAGCCCACTTTTGCATCCAGAACCACTTTAAGGGTAAACAGGAACTTTTAGAGACGCAATCACTGCAGCTCTAATGAGCCGTTATTTTTCCTTGTGGCCGTCCTGTTAGCTTTGACGTGTCATTCTCCTCTGACCACTCACACTTACAATGTGTTTTGGAGACACACACACCATTGACTGGATTTTTTTTTAATCAATCTCCAGACACTAGTGTGCAAAAATCCCAAAAAGGTGGCTGTTTCTGAAATGCTTGAACCAACAATCACACCACAAAGAAAATCACCACAATCATGCATCTTAGCCATTGTACTGCTTAGCCATATTGAATCTCTTTATCCTGCTGGCAATGTATGTCTTCAGCAACCCCATGACTGGCTGTTAAAGCAAAACTTAAGCATTAACAGCCAGGTGCATCTAATGAACTGGCCACTGTTAGTAGGCAGAAATGTTTCCTACGTTTGTCGTTTTAAACAAGAGGAGACCAACCTTTGTACCTATATCCTGTTGACGGTGGTTGTTCGTATATTTTTCTTCTTCATATGTTCATAAGTCACTTTCTTTAACAAGAAGGCATTCAGTAACTTTGTTTTTATTATACTACAATTATTTAAACTCAACGTTACTTAAATGACAATTCACCCAACCTGAACGTCGGGGCAACCGTTGCGTGTGTTTGGAGCTGCACCGGCTGCTGATGTCATCACTGGGAGACGACTGTTAATTCATTGTCAGCCCGACTCTAATGTTCCCTGGGGGGCGCTGAGGAGCTGGGGCGTGGCAGCCCGTAGGCTCGCCTTTGGCCAGGAGGTACCGGCATATCGGGAGGATGCCAATTTGGCGTGCAGCAGGAAAACCCGGGACCTCCCACCGCGGAGAACGCGGGTCCACGGCGTGTGGGAGACGTGGCGAGGGAGCGCAGCACTCTCCGTGAGAGCGACACCGTGCCAGCATTCGCCCGCCACCTACTGGACAGCCCGCGCATCGCAAGTTACATAACTGAATGACTGGAGATAAGGATGAAGCCATCTCCGCCGAGCGGTGTGAACGCAACAGGAGGAGGACATGCGAGCTGAGTACAGCCCAGCTTTCCCTTTGCCTTCTTCATCTGCGGCGTGAGTCAGGTCGCTGAGCTCTGCACGGATACGGACCGGGCGGCTCTGTGGCACTCGCCCG
Organism: Cyphomyrus plagiostoma; assembly: GCA_019775915.2. Classification (NCBI taxonomy): domain Eukaryota; kingdom Metazoa; phylum Chordata; class Actinopteri; order Osteoglossiformes; family Mormyridae; genus Cyphomyrus; species Cyphomyrus plagiostoma. The sequence continues at coordinate 20,346,716 of JABFEA020000130.1, read as the reverse complement.
TTACTGCCGCCAACCAGCGTTTCACATTGTCACTGCGATCTGCCTCATCTTCGGGCGCTGTGACTAATTGAGCCCCTCCCTCAAAGGACAACGTCCCCCTCTGCTGTAAAAAAAAAGCAAAAAACAAACAAACAAAAACAGACTTAAGCTATTTTCTCTCTGCTATCTAGAATTTTCATCAAAACATTGTATATGTGGATGTAATAAAAGGTGAAATGGCGACACCAGCAAATGTGACGTGTGACGGTGGCATTTTCTGCGACTGAGACTAGGGTCTTCCCAGTTCAGGAGGCATCCTCTCCTCTGCTGGTTCTCTAGATGTGATCGTGACAGGGAGGCACCTGTACATTTACAAGTTGCGGTGTACCTTCCCTCTGACATTATTCCCATCCTTTGGGTCGATCCTCTTTGCAAAGAAGCCTTTCGTTGATTTTCACTTGCAGTTTTCTCCTGGTGAAGGCCCCGCAGCCTTCTACTGCTGCAAAATTCACAGCTATATCAGGGAAACAAATGTACACTGCCATATTTAGAACAGGCATCTCAGAACAACTCAGGTGAGTGACATTTCCATTGACGTACTGCTGCCCGATTACCTGGTATAAAATAGTTACAAAACACCACCACTAAGAACACACGTTAAGCGCATAAATTACTTGATAACACGTACATGTTTTTGGCAGACCTGCAAGTACATTCGAGTCGATTTGGTTTTTAGTACAAAAAGTACACAAAAATAGCTTCGCATGGGAAAGTAGTATCGTTTTGACAGCATTCTGCTGCCCCCTAGTGTTCCTCATCTGTTCGGTTCATTAATAACCGCAGTTGCGTAACCGAATGTAGCAAATGCGCCTTAAGCAACTTAAGTCCGTTTCTGCGCTTTCCTTAAATGGACAATAGTATTTACATTTGAAAGGTTTTCATTCGATTTTTATTAAATACGATCTTAGTAATGCTAGTACATTTGATAGCAGGAGTTTGTGGGATTATACTTCACCTATAAAAATGTAGCTTTTATGTTACAGTCATCTCAGTCATTGTGTGTATACGTGTATCTGTTTGTGTGTATGGATAAGAAATATATAATTTGATCACTAATTATAAATGAGTTTTCACAAACATGGATTGAGTTGTGACACTTTTTTCAAATTTAACTAAAATCCATTAAATGCATTGTAAATAGCTGAAACATACACAAATCATTCATGGCAATTTCTAAGGATTGTGTCTGACTTATTGCTGGTAATGTGAACCAAACTCTTGCTCTCGTTATATAGGAACCTAATGGCCCATAACAATGGACCCTGCACCCCACACTCCTAAAGCACCCCCTCTGTGCTTCTAAGTCCACAAAACACATGTAGACTGGCTGGGTAGACTCCCACAAACCCTCCAAAACCATTGTGAGGGTAAAGGGTTGGTCCAGTGTTTCATGACCAGGACAGAATCCGCATTGCTCCTCCTAGATCTGAATTCTTGGTCTGGATTTGTACATCTTGGACCTGAGCTATCCACCTCCTTTGTGATCATAACAAGATCTCTCCATAGGAAAGCCAGCCTCACTCCCCATGAATGGGCGCAGAGACCAGAAATACAAAAGGACCTCAAATTAGAGCCACTGCTGAAGGTGGGCTGGGTATCTTATAAGGAATCCACTTGCTCCGCCCCCAAGACTGCCGTCCTTCCAGGTACGTCTCATTGGGCAGAGGCCCAGAAGACCATCCAGGATTTACTGCTAGCTGACTGGGGAATGTCTGCAGATCCCCCCAAATGAGCTGGACGCAGGTCTGGTCTGACTAGATTAACATGCTGCCACTGGAACCATTGAGAACAGTGTAAAGAAGATGAAGATGACAAAACACAGAGCCCCCAACACCCCTGTGCATCCAACAGGATCTGTACAGCAACTAATGGACAGAGTCTCATTATTCCTTAAAATGAACTGTAACTGTTGCTTCTAAACAAGCCTCAGAGTGTAATATCTGTGATGCCTGTGCTGTTCGCCACCTGTGCAAAAACACAGCCAGCAGCTTGGAAACTTGGTGCATCCATGCTGATGAATTAAACATGAGTCCCCCCCCCCCCCCCACCAAGGCTGGAGAGGGACCAACCAAAGCTGTTAGTTGATATGTGAGCTGCCCCACATCTCTCTCCAATGTTCTGGACTGGCCGTCTAGCTGTCTGGCTGTACCCAGCTACCCATATTCAGCGCCCATCACTGGCTAGTGTGTTTGCCTTACCGTCTGCACTGACGGACGGCCTGACACCCTCCTGGGATGTTACGCAGATGGTGTGAGGCACCTACAGCAGGAAAATGTGAAAGCTGTGAACTTCTGCACCAAGGGTTTTCAACATTTCACTAATTTTCAGTTTTTTGTGACCTATTTAAAGCATAAAAGTATTTTGTGTCCATATGTTCTGTAATTTAAGCAGCAGACACTACATATGACTATGCAAAAGGCTGTGAATTTCTTGAAACTTTATTGTAAATTATTAGATATTCTAGTGTCCTTTATATTTCTGAAGTAAAATTTTACCTAATGCTCAAGCAGATCAGACTTTTATATAGCAGTAAAATGCTATTTTTACAATTATAACTCTGTGTGTGTGTGTGTGTGTGTGTGTGTGTGTGTGTGAGTGCTGTGTTACTAAAGACATTTATCTCACTTTTATAGACCTTAGAAAATATATCCTATGCATGCCGTTCCCCCTTTCATACACATGATTGACAATAATATAAATTAGATGACTTCAATATAGCCAGCTGGTTTTAACTGCTTAACGTATGATTATGTGTGGGTGTGTCATTGATTGACATTCCATCCAGAGTTGTGCCCTGGTATTGGTGACCCTACCCCGGGTAAGTGAATATGGAAGATGGACGAATTACAACAGGCTGAGTTGCTCATGTAGTTTAATTTTGAAAGTGGAGTCGTGTATCTTTTTTATTAACTTTCGAGAACTTAGACTATTACAAGGGCAGAAAGGTCAAGATCATTATGAAGTAAAACCCTTTTGAATAGAAAGAAGCAGCACTAGCATGGGCACTCACTGACCCTGAACCTTGACCTACTGCCAAGGCAAACTGAACCACCTTCCGGAGGATTCAGGTGAACAGCAGCTCCCTTCTGCTCAGTCCTGCAGGTCGCAGTTGCCATTTTTTGTCCACCTTCTAATTGAAGCTCACTGATCTGAGGATATATGTTACTCACAAGTCGTCATTCTTATACCTTCGACACAATGCAATGGGAATTGGAATAACGTACCTCTAAACATTACACCCCCTTGTTGGGTAACAATAATATTCCAGTGTGTTCTGATCAAGGTGGAATACTGCAAAATCTTTTAAAAAAACTATGCAATCAGGAATTATCGATAACGGTAGAGGCCTGTAAGCTTGGTGTCATTATAGTGGATTATTTTCTTGGATGAATTCATGAATCTTATCATTCCTCAATTTTATATTTCAGAGTACTAGGAATAGCATAGAAGGGAATATGATCTGAAATTTCCAGATATGAACCCAACTAAAGAACAAACAAGAACTGCATAGATTGACTGAGATACAAAAGTTTTGCCCCCTCAGATTTAACTCGTCTTGGAAACTTCATCCAGGCTGCAGCGATTCTAAGCAGCCAGGCATCTCACCATGGCGACGTTGCTCTCAGTGGCACCGCGCTGTCAAGTACTCAGCCGGACATTACAGTTCTATGTTCACACCCCTGCTTCTGGGGATTTTTACAGTCTGGTGTCAACTTACCATCCAATTAACTTTTTCCCCTGAAGCTCGTCCTCCTCCACTAATGAAAGTAACGACTCGAGACCAAGTGCAGGGACACTGGCCGACGTGACCGTTTGACCTACCGCCTGCCATGAAAAGCGCATCACAGGGACCGTGCCCGAAAGAAGGACACAAGATGACTGACAGAAACCAGCAAGCAATGACAAATGGGGCACAGACTGCTTTTTTAAACTCTCTGAGCAAGTGTGCATCTATTATTCCATGACGAGGCCGATGTATAAATGTATATCGACGATGTTAAAACTGCCAAATCAGCCTTCTACTTGGGCTCTATATTCCCCAGATAAACTTTTCCCCAGAAAAGGGCAGAATCCAACACAGTCTGCAGACTTCTCTGCTGAAACATCTTAATCAACTAATTACCAGATTCAGTAGGTGTGTTTGAGCGGGGAAATCTGCAGACTGCTGGATTCTGCCCCCCCAGGACCAGAAATGTGGAACCCTAGTTTAGGCGCCCAAATATGTTCCTTACGGCTGATGGCACCTCGGCATTTGAGGTAATTAACGGGTAACCTTCTCGACACAAGACCCACCGGGACATCTGTCTGATCAATCAGGCAGATGGGTCTGTTATTTGGCAACATTGCAACTCAGGAGTAATAAACAAACATGCACCTGCACCAAAACAGCTGTGGGACTTTATTGCAGTAGGAAAACAGACAATATATAAAAGTAACTAGTCTTCAGCTGCATTACAGCCAGCAGAAACCACTAACATACAGTTACACACACATACATGTTCTAGCCCTTGACAAATCAGCTTAATTAAATAGGCTTTTATGCCATACAGGACGGAAAATTTGAGTTTGCTTCCCGTCTCCAAAAAACAAAACAAGGTGACTGAGGAATACTAACAACTACATTCAGCGGAGTCACAGCAGTAAGAATGACCTGAGATAAGGCTTGGTAGCACACACACCTCTGACATGGAGAAAGACAGCTTTACACTCATCACCGTGGGATTCAACTACATTTCCCAGTAAGAGGAAGATAGACAACTTTAAACCTGCTTCAACCTGGCAAATCTCATTCAGTTTCAGAATGGCTGCACAGATGGTCTGAAGTCTTTGAGAGTTTCGACTCAGGACACGTTGAAGTTCCAACCCTCCTTACTCTGCCTTGTCCTTCTGCTTCCCTGTGGTGAGAACTTTACTGGCTACTGTGGAACTCACTGTGGAGATCCCCCCAGTCACTGCAGACACGCCCCCCTTGACGAGGCCAACGCCCACAGCTGGAACAGTGCCCACTGCTGTCTTTGTGATCTCCAGGCCCTTGCCACCCAGCCAGGCCACACTGCCAACAGTCGCACCTACCACCCCCTTGGTGGCGCTGAAGAGGCCACCGGTCACTCGCCAGATCATGCCAGGTGGTGGGGCAGGGTGCTCTTTAGCGCCATCTGTGTGTAGGAACAGGCACAGACAGGGATTACCTCATCCTCACTAAAGCAAATAATCTTCTCTTCAATGACCTGCCACACGCAAACAGACACCATTAGCATTCAGTTTTCTAATGAGACTACCGCCAATCCCACAGAAAGCAGGAACACAAAACTACACAATAAGTAAAAAGTATTCTTGGAGAGCAGTTACCAAGTAATTATTGGCTTCCTACAGATTTTTTTTTCCCAGAAAAAATGTAAACTATTACTCCAGAAACCAACACAGAGGTTTAACAAGAAATGTGTACCCTGAAGTAAAAATCCCATGATGGGGGGGATGCCTATACTTTTACTGTACTTCATTGTCGTATCTATATCTGTACAAATGCGATACCTTTTTTTGCAGTTTTGTTTTTTCTGCATGTCTGCTCTGTGTACGTACATAAAGAGCAACGGAAAAACACTGGAGACAAGTTCCTTGTATGTGGGAACATGCTTTGGCAGTAAAGCTGATTCTGATTCTTATAAAAAACAATTTCACTGTACTTTGTCAGGATGGCCACTAGGTGGCATTCGTTTGACGACACTGAAGGATTAGTGAGCTCTCACCCCCAGCGCGTCCGTCGGCGTCGGAGTCGGGTTGTGGTTCTTCGTAACAATAACCTCCTTCAATAATCTCGTTGTTCACATTCTGATGGGGTGAAAAAGCACCAGATATTAATAAAGATATAGAATGAGGAATCAATAATATGTCGAACAATTAACTCAGCCATGAGTGTATTTCTGATAAAATATACTGAAGACATGGCTTGATATTTAAATATTAACCAGGAAAATGGGCAGTTTGATTTTACCTTAAGACCTTATTCAATTAACACCGCCTGCGTTGCGTGTACTTGAACTACGCTTCTGATATATCTGACAATTATGTATGCAAATGTTTTTAAAAACTCTTCGCAAGAATGAAATGTTGCCTGTCTCTTTGTTTAAAGGATTAAATCTTTACATTACATTTACTTACAATTACATTTATTCCGTTCATTTTTAATACTGACAGGAATGGTCCCAGGCAAAGAGCTAGGGATCACATTACTCTGAACTGCGCTTTTGCAAAATGAAAAGCAAGCATATATATTTCATTTTCATTCCAGAAGATCTGGATGGATCGATAACCAGAAGGTTCTCGTACAGACGGTTATATTAAACGTGTGCATGGAATTGTATTTTCGGGGCAAATAAGCAACCATGTAGCCTATGTGTATGAGCACAGAGTGCTAATTAAAGTTAACAACAAAGACATTCGTTGATTTCAACGATGCACGTCAATCAATAAACTGACCACAATTCATTTTAATATAAATAGTTGTGTAACTGTGTTTGATAGTTCGTGAAAGCAAAACAAAGTTCTTACCTTCACCATGATTTCTAGAACTTTCCCAGTAGCTGCGGCGCTGTGCTCCAAACACACCTGAGTGCGATAATCTGAGATCGTTTCCTTGGCAGTTGAGATCCCAGTGAACCGGCGTGGATTGGCTCGGCACTCGGCTCGGTTCTGCTCCCCTTGGTTACCTATTTATTATAGTCGTACAATCATAACCTTTGCGACCGCCAAGGCTGCACTTCTGCCTCCGGATCTTGCGTCACCCACGATTTGCTGGAAGGGGGGATATTGTTTTGTACACGAGTGTTATTATTTTTCATTATATTTTTACAAGGAATACAAGTCACAGTACCTGACACAATCATATAACAGTCATCGCTATCATTTAACAAACGTGTCACAAAATTCCAATAATAATAATAACGTAAGTATATACGTCCATGGACTACATACATTAAATGCGTTCAATTCTTACCAGTGCATGAGTGTGATGGTCTGAAGGCAGATGACTGTTGCGTCATGCGTTATACTTAAATGCGGCTTCGATCTTTTTGCGGCGAAACGTGATGCGCAGCACTTTGCCCTTGAACTTAAATGACTAAGGAAGTCAGAAACAATGGTGCTGCCTTCAATCAAACTCTGCGATCTCTATTGAACTTTGTTCTTGCACAGGAAACATTCGACTGTGTTAAAGATCTGAGCAGAGTATTTGTGATTCAAGATGTCTGTCTTCACTTAATTCCTCACAAAAGAGGAACAGATGCTCTAGTTCATGAATCCAGACGACACAAACGATGCTCATTCATCGTTTAAAGCCGCACAGAAGACGTCACTTTCGTCATACATCAGTTTTTGCTGATTGCGCTGCTTTAATATTGCCATCTGTATGTCCGTCTTATCTCTATAGCATTATTGCAGATTACTGAGGTTCTGCTTATTCCATGCCGGGGGGGTATTTGTGGTTAGGGCAAACATCACCTTAGGGCAACTTTGAACCTTAGGTTCGATGTCTGTCCCGCATGACCATCACATATAGTGCCTGAAGAGACCTATCATTTAGCTCAGCATACGTTTCCATACGTTTCTCTGATATAGAGATTCTGCAGGCCGGGGACCATCAGGGATGTTTTCCAACAGGAAATGCTACGGCTTTGGTGGCTTACCTCAACGAGCGAAACCGCAGCTTATACAGCATTGTAATAAATTCTGTGAAACAGGCCAGTAACTAAACACTCACAGTTTAACGATGACTTGTTGGGGAGTTTAAGATTGCATGGATTGCGGACTGTTTATGTTTACAGCGTTAGCATGGTGTAGCTGTTATGACTGTGTCTGTCTGATAGAGGGAGCCATGGAGTAGAGACCTGCACTCCCGCGGGAGTCCCGCGGGACCCAACGCACCGAGTGCGGCGAGGGACAAGATTTGATGGGTTAATGCGGGTGCGGGCGGTAAGGTTCTCATGTATGTGCGGGTTGCGGGAGAATAGAATTAATTCATAAAAAACAAATACTCTATTATTTATCTACTGCATTTCCTCGTTCGTTCGATCATTCCATTTAATTA
>JABFEA020000130.1:20326954-20338260 GCA_019775915.2 Cyphomyrus plagiostoma | reverse complement strand
CTTGAATACTGCGGGCGGGAGCGGGAGAAAATAATATATATTTTTGCGGGAGCGGGACAGAATCTTGCGGGAGCGGGCGGGAGCGGGACTGAAAAATCCGTCCCGCGCAGGTCTCTACCATGGAGCCGAACGCCTCATCACAGGACACGGTAATTTGTGTACGCAGTATTTATTATAAACATATTAAAAAAGGCTGCATAATACCAACTATAAGTAACAAAGTGTGTTTTTACAACAGGGGGCTCCATACATATATATGCTACTTGGGTATAAAATAAATAAATATGTTATAATTACTATTACTATTATTTACCATATCATTTATATGTTTGGGCTAAAAGTTTGTTCCCCAGTTGAAATGATCTAAAACCGCCACTGTTTTTCTATAAATGTTTCTTGAACCCTGCATTGCTTCAGTCAACATGAACTGGTTATGAGGACACACACTTCCTTCCCCATGTTCTTAGGAGCCCTGTCAGCTCTGACCACACCCCTGGAAGACACCTATCAGTCTTGTTCACTGGGACGCCTTTGTTCATCGTAGTCACAAATATAAATTCCACACATCCTGGAGCTAAAACTGCTATTATCTATGGTGGCTCCTGCCTGTACTGGGCCTCCCTGGAATGAGGGGAAAGCAGCAAAGCTCTGGGTGAAGCCGGTTTGGGTTTGGGAGGAGGAGGAGGAGGTGGTACAGGAGGTGAGAGAAGGGTTGGGGAGTCAAAGGATAGTCACCCAACAGCCAAAAAAGAAAAGGTTTTATCGACCGGTTGTTTTCTTGACAGTCGCTGGGTCCAGCTTCGCAAAGTTCAGCCCTCCATACAGTGCGCAAACACATAGATAGTTTAGATGATTATGGCAACAGATAGATAGATTAGGTGATAGATTAGATAACAGACAGACAGGCAGGCTGGCTGACAGGCCGAGGCCAGGAGGGCTGGACAACAGTGAGTTGGGGATGATACAGAGTTTGGGGATGGCAGCCAAGCAACCCTGGAGAATAACAGCACAGGGACATATTTGTGGCTTCAGCCAGGTTTGATTTTCTTCCTCTGTCTTATCGGTGTGACTCTAATCTTTATCCGCTTCCCTGTAGCACGAGACTCTCGCCCCCTGAACACAGACCGTGAAACAAGCCGTCGATCCCTCAGTTCAACTTGAACTTGAATCCCCACTGGGATATTATTTAGTGCAGTGTAGCCACTGGGGGACCCTGCAGTACATAGGGGTATGAGCCCAGGACCACTGCAGATCCTGCAGGATCTTCTGTAGGAAGCACCAAGGCAATGCAAGTCACACCCTCCAGGAAGAGCCGGTCTAGCACATACACAGGGAGCACTGCAGATAACGCCAGTGCCACCGCCAAGATGGAGTTGTCATGGAGATGCCACCCCTTCTAGAACAGGTCCAGTGTCTGCCCATGACTTTACTACCCTTATTATGGTCCAGAATCTGCCAGATGAAAATGGAATCATTTCCCCATTGATTGGGCAAACACAAGGGCTGTACAATTCTGAGTAATATATGAATCGAGATTTTGATCACGATCACAGTTTTCCCTCACGATTTTTAAACGTTTATCTAATTATTATTATTATTATGCACTACATATTGTCTTTTATTATATTGACTATAGTGATGAATGAGGGATTTTGTTGGCTCATTTACTACTTGCAAGGTCCCAAAGCACCAGCTCTTGAGAAATGTTCACAATTCATTATTAAATCTGCCGTGCAAATTGATCTTCCGTTTTCTACAGAAATCAAAAACAATGTAACATCCTGCTAATTTGCACCTGCAAGCTCAGTAAACTAATCGGTATTGGCCAAAATGTACATATCGCTACATCGCTAGAAATGTGATCGCTACTGGAATGGCAGTGGTACGTTAACTTTGCAGAACAGAAAGGGCACATTCCTGGTTTTTAATAAACAACTCATTTAACAATGCAAGAGCTTGAAACCTTGTAGCCTCACTTGTTTATCTGCACCCTCTTCCTCTATGGCGATGTAACGCAGCCCTGTCATTTGCCGATACGGCTTAACGAGAAAAGGGGAGCACTTGGTTTGACGCAGCGGACCTCCCCGCTAATGCAAACACGGCAGAATCGTCGTCATGTAAGAATCAGAATCAGGATCGCAATCCGAAAACGATTAACCATGCAGCCCAGTAACCTTCAGATACGAATCGAGGTTGTGATTTTAAAATTATTAATCATGCAGTTCCTTAGGGTCCAAACTGCATAAGGATGCCAACCTGGCCAGTTCATTTTACCATGTGTTGTATACCTGTATTTCTTTTGATCAGATAAGTGCTATCTAGACATCAAAGACAACATCAAGTTCTGTAGTGGTCAGAAATGCCAGTGGTGTGCAGCAGGGTAGGACCAGCTCTGCTACTTGAAAAGAGATAAGGACCATTAACCCACAAAAATCATGAACTCTCATTATATTTAGACTAGACCTGATTGAACTAACTGTGACACTGGAAGCAGGTCACTTTATCCAAGTAAGTAGGTCAGGCCCCCCGTCAACAATGTGCACACTAACATGCCACCCTATGAGAGGAGCCACTCTAGGCGGACATTAACGATCCGCGATGTAATAAAATGAATTATATTTTCACGTCATGTGTTGTTCCCCACGTTCGTCTCCAAGGCAACTCTCGCTCATGTAAATTCCGAGTATTTGTTCATCTGCAATGATATTATTTATTCTGATATTTATTGTCAACCACTGTATGCATTGTCTTATATTTATATTTATTTGGTGCTACTGTCTGTAGGAAGCAAGCAAAAATGAACTATGGAGAGGCACCTTCTGGATTGTACCTCGGTGTACGCACCTCCTCAACACACACACACACACACACACACACACACACACACGTCAAGATGAATGTTCATTAGAGCAAGACCAGTGAGTCGACTGGGAAGTCTGTGAAACTCGTCAGCCCCAGATTAGCGGAATGTCATTACATCAAGGGCACAGATTTGGGTACAGACGGTAAGGCCATCCACCGTCCAATATTATGGGAATATCGTGTATGTTTTAGGAAGGCAGGGGTTTAGGGTTACACAGCTTTTTATTTTGTGGAAAATTGAAGATCAATCTATGGGCCGGATTTAATACTGAATTGTAAACATGTCATGGGCAGTTACTCTGGCTCCTCTTAAAAGAGAAGAATGGGCAGACAAAATCCCGCTGTGGCAAATGGCTGATCTCCAGTGAGCAGTAAGTGGACTTGTACTGTATATTTAGCTCTACTGCTGCTAACTTTGAATATTGTTCAATTTCAAATATAGGCCAGCTGGCCTAACTTACATGTTAATCGATGTAGGCCTATTGTGCATCTCTAAATCGGCCGATTGTTTGTTCCATCTTCATAAGTGTCACACCCACAGGGGCGGGGCAGCACAGCGGCAGGCAATCACCTCTTAATTTAGGGTGGAATTGCCCTTACTTAATGCGGAAGTGACTTCTCTGAAGTCGTGAAGTATTGTTGCCATGGTAATGACACAAACTGAGCGTTTCTTTGTCCATTGTTTCTCCCGCTTGCCCTGCTTGTCTTGTCCTGCCCTGCCTCCCTGCCCTGCCTGTCTTCCCGGTCTGCTCCCGTTGCTCCTCCCGTCCCTTCGTCTCCTCATCCCGCCACTGAACGTAAAATTGACCCCCCCGGCTACTGACCCATCGTGACCGACCCAACCTCTCTTTTGAGTTCTCTGAATCGTTCTCTGAAAGCATTCTCTGAATCGCTTTCTGAAAGCGTTCTCTGAAAGCGTTCTCTGAATCATTCTCTGAAAGCGTTCTCTGAAAGTGTTCTCCTGCATTTCGGGGTCTGCCTCTTACCTGGTTGCGAAGCCTTACAATAAGGATAATATGTAATGTGAAAATATTATAAATAGAGTAATATTATCATTCAGCATTACTCTTCAATTTGTTTTATTCATCATATGTGGTATTTGGAGGAGCCAATGTAAAAGAAAACAATTAAAAAACTATTTACAGTCAACTATTTACACATTACATACAGCGATCTATTTTCTGTGTCTACGTGCCCTGTTCAGGGTTTCCAGGGGTCCAAAGCCAGGACGGGGTGCCAACCCATCACAGAGCAGAGAACAACCCAAGACGGGGTGCCAACCCATCACAGGGCAGAGAACAACCCAGGACGGGGTGCCAACCCATCACAGGGCACACTCACACACTAGTCGCACCAACATGCACGCCTGCGGGTAATTTGGTAACCCCAATTAACCTCAGCATGTTTTTGGACTCGGGGGGGGCGGGACTGGAGTACCTGGAGGAAACCCCATGGTGACACAGGGAGAACATGCAAGCTCCACAAACATGGAACCCTGAAAGAGACTCAAACCCTGGTCCCCAAAATACATATTAATGTATAACTAACCTAATCAGGCATTCTAGCAAAGTCAGGAGTAGACAGCTCTTCATAAAATGGCCTGGAGGTTCCTCTTTTATTAACAGCTGACTGCCAGAGACAATCAGCTGCGGCACAAATAGGGGAACTCTACAATCTTCACTAGGGGAAGATACTACTGAAAAACACACAACTACACGGAAAACACTACTAGGGTATTACATGGATACTGTACTATTTACAATGTAAATGCATGGTGCACACTTAAATATCACAGTTAATGAATACAAGCTGGGCCTCGCAAGGCAGGCCAGTGATCTGAGTCGTCTGACCAGCCTTCCACCATCCTATCACCTCCGGCCAAAGGGTCCACCATCCCTGGCAACCCTGAGTCCAGCACAACCCAGCCCTGGGGGAGTGCAGTTGTCATCATGGCTTGTGTGCCAGAATTCCCAGAATCCCCCAGCAAGCCTTCTGTCACTCCAGCAAGCGCGGGTGGTTGGGATGGGATAGCTGCTCCAGGGTCTCCCCTGGTCCCTTCCAATGACTGTCCAGGTTGGGCGACTACCCCTTCTACACCCAAATCTGGTACTTAATGTCAAAGCCCTGTCCTCAGCTGCCTGCATCATCGGTGTGCTTCAGCTGTGCAGTGCACGCCTTGGTGCTGCCGGGCTTGATCCTGCACACCCTCCAGACGCCTCCAGAGGCACCTCAGGTACTTCATACCTGGCTTCGTTGGTATCTTCGGCTCGGGGGGCGAATGCCAAGCGCAGCTCCTGCCTGAACTTTAGCGAGGCTGTTCTGCACTGGGTGCTCTCCTGCATTGCCGCTCGATATGCCCACCGGACCAGGGACAGGTGGCGGTACTTTGGCGATGCAGGAAGGTGGTGCAGATCTTGGCAACACCCCGATTGTTGTGATCGTTTTTTAACTGCATTTCCTTACTGGAATTCTCGTTACAGTCACACGTGGCCCGAATTCCTTCCAAGTATATGGCAGCGTCTGCAGTGGGGAATGTGATGGCCAGTGAGTGGTGCTCCTGTGAGTCTGAATCGGGTTTTACTATATAATTTACTGAGTTGTAGTTTGGTTTGGCCAATGAGTGTGAATGAAATATTGAATGCTGTTTGATATTTTCGTATTGAAGGGTTATAGTGCGTGTTTGCTTTTTATGAGATGGTGGCAGTATGGTGGATGTGAGAGGAGCGATGTGGAAGCCACGTGTTTCACATTTTATCTAATGAAATGAAATAAAGCTGTTTATAGTTTTGTTTTCCTAATTCAGTCTTCCTGTATCCTGCCCAACTTGCCATAGTTGACAGGATTTGAACAACCATTGGGGCTCCGATTAGGGTGAAGAGATGCCTTCCCAAGAGGTGGAGGGACCCTATAGTTCCAGAGCTGATCAATTTAATAATGATTACAGAAAAGTTGCAGGGAACATTAATGTGACTATGGTTCCTTTTATGGGTGCATTGGATTCCAAAATTCAAATTTTTCATATGGTTCTCATATGGGATTCTAAGTTGGGAAAGGCTTCACAAAATGGATAATTTGGTGTAAAACACGGTCAGATGAATGTAAAACTGGGATTGGAACTCTGGGGGAAAAGGCAACACATACTGCTCTGTGACACTTCAGAGTACGCTGTGTTTCCAAATGTCCAACTGAACAAAAATGTATGGAACGGAGTTTGTGACTGCAATGGCGTGTGAAGTATCAACAGCAGGTGGCATTTATGGCTCCGGAAGTTCAGGTTGCAGCTTGAACTGGGGTGTTCAAACTACGGGGCACAAAGGAAGAGCAGGGGGACCAAGGGGGAGGGAAAAATAGAGACAGGAGCATGTGTGGGGGGTGGGGGGGTGGCAGACCTATTTGTGCAGATGCAGATGTGCGCAAGAAAACAAGTAAGTAAAAGTAAGTAAAATGTATTTATAAAGTACTTTTCACAGACACGAGTCACAAAGTGCTGTACAAAAAAATGCAACAATGAAAATAAGCATGCCGAGCGCAATATGAAAAAACACGAGTGACAGAAACACTTGAAAAATAAACACTTGAATAAAGCCCAAGGAGCGTTAATTCAGCTCTGATCGAAGCCTTACATAAACAAGAAAGTCTTAAGATGTATTTTAAAAGCGTCAACTGACCCAGCAGAGCGTAAAGCTAGTGGAGGAGCGTTCCAGAGTCTGGGTGCAGCTGAGTGAAAAGCACGATTCCCACGTGTCTTAAGTCGTGTGCGGGGGGCGACTAGAAGGTCTTGGTGAGTAGACCTAAGAGCCCGGCTGGCTGTGTGGCGTTGGAGCAGAATAGCAATGTACTTAGAGCTTCACCATGCAGCGATTATCAGTGAGAACCAGGGTTTTGAAATTAACTCTAAAAAGATCTGGCAGCCAATACAGAGAATACAAAATCAGAGATATATGTGCACTCTGGTCAGATTGGGTGAAAAGACAAGCAGTGGCGTTTTGAACTAACTGTAGCCGAGAAAGGAGAGATTTGTTCAGATGTGGGGCCTGTGCTACGAAGCGCGGTTACTGCCTTATCGGGGTAATCTGTCGGATTTAAGGTACCACAGTTTAAATGGCCTTCGCTCACTTACATTAAATCCTTAAATACGACAGGTTACCCCGATAAGCCAGTAACCCCGCTTCGTGGTACAGGCCATTGAATACAGAACAATACCTCTGACGTACTGAGAGATCCTACCTACTATGGGATTTGCATTTCTTCAAATTAGAAGTGCCAACCCAAGGGGGTCTACATAGACACCTTAGTTCCTTCCGTGTTTTAAATATACCTCATGGGCTTTGGATAGTGCCAAACTATAAATTCAATTCCTTTCAAGGCTGTGTCATTCACGCAGGGCGACATGCAGCAAAGACCAACTGCACGGCATACGAGCTCGTAGCTCTCAGGCTGCCTACCAGTCATCTGCTTGGCAAAGTCGGCTTGACAAGTCGGTCTGTAGGAAGCACAGACTTGGCCACTAGACATTTATAAATCAATTTCAGTACCCAACTCTTTGTTTATAGACCAGGTTTTTATCAGTTTTACCGCTAGAGTGTTTTTTAACATTTATCTCAGAGACAACAGGTACAGAAGAGGTTATCAGTTTTAGGCAAGACTGATGACCATCACAGTTAAAGCAAGCTTTCAAAAAGTGGTTCATAACAAAAAACGTCCGGCATCTGTGAAGTCGTGACAGAAGCTTTTTTGAGCCGGACACTGCAATCTGCATAACTATAGATATGTGGCAAATCACACTGGGAAAGATGAACCTGAAGCGGAATCACAGGGCTCTTAGTGGTTGACAAATACCTCAGTGATGTGCAGGTATGTGACTTCTAGGAAAAAGAGAAACAAAACCTAAAACACAAAATAACAGTAGGCTCACCAAGGAAGATACACTCTGGGAAAATCAAAGATGTCAGTTAATCTAACAGTATGTTTTTGTACTGCTGGAAGAAACCAGAGTACCCACTGAGCAGCAATTTGTCATCCAGTGATAAACACAAGCAAACTATCTTAATTATGTAGGTGTAATACAGTAACACCAAAAGCTCTCTTATTAGGACAGGTCAACAAATCTAGCAGCCTTTGACTCCATGCTTGGATTAGATTACAAAGCTTTGACAGTCCTGGGATTTGTACCTGTCAGTGAGCAATAAGAAATCTAAAACAGGCTATGTTTGTAATCAGAAGGTAGCAGATATAAATCTCAGGGTCAGTAGTGGGAATTTTATATATGTGATATATATAATGACAACTCGTAAATATGGTGCTTGTCAAGATCTGGTTTATATTCGACACTCGCAGTCGACAGTCGAAAAAATGATATGGGGTAAAGACCTGAGGGACATTGACAAGGGCCAAACCATTATGGCCAAATGGCTTCTGAAACCATAAGGCTTGTGGGGAGCTCATGGTCAGCTTTGGTGAGTACCTACTGAGAGTGGTCCGAGGACAGAAAAACCTTGATCCAGATCCACCGACAGAGTGGTGGGCAGCCGAGTCTCCTCAGGCCAGATCTTGTGTGGTTCAAAGCAAAAAGAGAGAGGAAACCAACCAAACCACCATGGCATAAACCACGCAGATCAACAATGATGAGATGAAAGGTGACATCTGAGGACATCAGGAAGAAGGTGGTGACAGCCCATCAGTCTGCACATCACCCACCTCCAAAGAGTTGCAGACCTCTCTGACAGCATCTGTGATATATGTACATGTGTCTATAATCAGGCAAAAAGTGAACAGATGTGGCATTCATGGGAGACCTGCTAGAAGGAAGCCTCTGCTCCCAAGAAGGAACAAAGCTGCCCATTTAAACTTTACCAGAGAGCACTTGGACGAACCAGAGGCCTTCTGAAAGTCTATTCACTGGACAGATGAGACCAAAATTGAATTATATGGCCACAATCACAGGCGCCATGTTTGGAGAAAAGTCAACACTGCATATCAAGAAAAGACCCTCCTCCCAACAGTGAAGTATGATGGTGGAAACATGAAGGTCTGGGCCTGCTCATCTGCCTCCGGACCTGGACTCCATATTATCCAGGAAACCATGAATTCCTAGGCCTATCAACAAACTCTTGATGAGAATCTCCTGCCATCCATCAGGGAGTTGAAGCCGGGGTGGAAATGGATTGTGCAATAAGACAACAATCCAAAGCATTCCACAAAACTACCAAGGAATGGCTTAAGAGAAAGAAGGTTCTCACTCTGGACTGGCCCAGTCAAAGTCCGAACCTCAGTCCCATGGAAATGCTGTGGCAAGATCTGAAGCAGGCAGTACATGCCAGATGTTCCTCCAACCTCTCTCAACTGGCTGAATTATGCAAGAAGGAGTGGGCAAAAATCCCCAAAAGCAGGTGTGAGGCACTGGTTTGTGGTTACAGAAGACGTTTGGTTGAAGTAACGGCTGCAAAAGGAGGTGCCACAAAGTTCACATATCGCAGATTTTATGTTTTTACTTTTGTTGAATAAATAATGAATAATAATGTTGATGCACACAAAGTGAGTATGAAACTAGGCCACGTATCCAGTTCTTGGAAGTTTTTCCTTCACTAACATTTTCTGCTGAAAGAGTAGCTGGTTACGACGAAATGGAGCAGACGTATTAAATCATAAGAAGCAGAAGACTTGGAGATTGTATTCCCCACACCGGGCGCCCCAGGGGAGCGGAGGCATGGAACTGGGGACAAGGGACCTGGAAAACAAAAGCAAAAACAAACCAATGAGGCACAGGGAACAAAACAGACACACAGAACAGACACAGAGACAGCAAATCAGACAGCAAATGACAAACCTCGGGAGAAGCCAACAAGCACAGGGGAAACAACACAGGAGACACAGGGAGAACACCAACAGGAGGAACAAAGGGGCCAGGGGTGAACGAAGGAGAAACAGGAGGACGAGGAGCAGACACAGGGGGCACAAAGGGACCAAAAGGCACAGAGGGACTGGGGACAAACATGGGGGCAGAAAGGCAGGGGGCAAAGAGGCAAAGGGCAGGGGGAAACGGGGAGCCAAAGGGAACCCAGGCAGGCGAGGGTCGGGAGCCGCAGGGGCAGCAGACGACCGCGAGAGGGGAGCAGGAGGGAACGCCGCAGGCGGAAAGGAGGAGGGCAAAGGGACGGATGGACGGGGCAAGGAGGGAGAGGAAGGGGACCCAGGCGAAGGGGAAAAGGGACCAGTAGCCGCGGCCGACGAAGGCACAGCCGCCGCTGAGCCAGAGATGGGGGACCCGCAGGCGACCTACGAAGCGCCGGAGGTGGGACAGCAGCCAGCCGACGGGGCACCACAGGTGGAACCGGAGGCAACCGTCGAGTCACAGCCAGGGGAACCGACGGTGAGCCAGGGAGCTGGGAGGGCGGGAACCAGCCCCGGCGCAGGTGTCCCCTCCTCTTCCAGGAGACTCAGAGGCGGGGACCTGGCCAAGTCTTGTCACACTGGGGCAAGAAAGGAGTCACAAGGAGAGGCACGGGGGAAATCATGGAGGTCCCCGGGGTCCTACTCTAGCTCCTCCTCCGTCTCTACTACGAAGGGAGGAGTGTCGGTCTGGCAGGCCAGCAGGGGGCACCACTGGGGAGGCAGCCCGGTTCGGGAATTTTGGGACCCATGGGATAGCGACCCAAATGGACCTGGCCCCTTTAAGGGCCAGACGCGTCCCGAAAACTACCCGCCACCCTGTGTCTCAGTCGCCTCAGAATTTCGCGCACCTCCCCAGTTACGTGCGCTTCTCCGGGCAGGGACATACCTTGTAACAAGTCCCTGCACCTGTGGGCTAAAGCCCGAAGCAGGGGATCTTCCCGGACTTCAGGCTGATCGAGCCAACTCATTACCTCGTCAGTCGCGCTGAGGTATTCTTCTTCAGACATCCGAGGTCTCTTCTTTGCGTGGTCTGTCATTCTGTTACGATGCGGGGCACGCGGACCGGGGAAACAGGAGAAGGGAAGCCGGAACGAGGTAAAATAGAAGGTTTTAATGGGGAAACGCAGGGGCATAACAAAGGAGACAAGGCATGGTACAGCACAATACACGCAACAATGCAATGACAGTTACGTAGATCTTAAGCTTACTTAACGTTTCCAGTTAACACAGGTAATGAAAAGCGTGCATAAGTATTACCTCCAATACGAATAGGTTCACTAGGGGATATTTATAACGTAAGCACCAAAGAACGTGGAAAAAATAATTCCTCATAATGTGACATGTCCGTTAAACTGGTTCCACCGAAAGCTCAGGAATCCAGCCGTGCAAACCGCAGATGCCAAAGGAAACTTCGGCAGGTTTTTTTTGCATCACCACAACCTTTAGAACACACTTCGTAAGTGTTTCAAAATCTAGGTGTGACGGTCCCGCCCCCAGATGGGCGGGGCTCCACAGGTGTAACCAGTTCGTCGTCATCAGCACCGACATAAAGA
>JABFEA020000130.1:20260755-20317035 GCA_019775915.2 Cyphomyrus plagiostoma | reverse complement strand
GGAAAGCTGAGCAGCTGCGTACACTTCCCTTATGGGCCATGTTTGCCATGTACAGTATCTTCATGGAAAGCTGAGCAGCTGCGTCCACTTCCCTTATGGGCCATGTTTGCCATGTCTACTGTATCTTCACTTCCATACAGTATAACGCTCCATACCGCCTCTCGCCCACCACCAGCACGCTGTCCCAGGTGATCCACGCTGTAGCGGCTCTGCTGTACCCCTTCAGCTGGCAGCATACCTTCATCTCCATCGTCCCAGAGATCCTCATCGACGTTGTCATGGCCCCCACACCCTACCTGCTCGGTGTGCAGAAGCACTTGCTGGATCTCGTCTCAGATCAAAGCGACGTGAGTGTCCCTCCAGCTCACCGGCTATGGCCGTCTTTGCACTTTGTTTTGCAATGTATCTGAACTCAATACTCTGAACACTTCCTTGCCAGTATGTACATACATACCAGAACTAGTTGTGGTTTGGTGTCAAGCGTGGCAGGAAATTACGACTATGCGATGTATGCATAACTAGAGAACACAACAGAAATTACTAATTCCCAGAAGACAGGCATTTTAAAACAGAATAGCATAAGAGCAGCATG
Source organism: Cyphomyrus plagiostoma (assembly GCA_019775915.2). Lineage (NCBI taxonomy): Eukaryota > Metazoa > Chordata > Actinopteri > Osteoglossiformes > Mormyridae > Cyphomyrus > Cyphomyrus plagiostoma. The sequence continues at coordinate 20,316,443 of JABFEA020000130.1, read as the reverse complement.
TGTGAATGACTGCAAAGTGCAAGGGGAAGGGTATGGTCTGAGGTTTCACAAATGCAGAACAGTTTGATAACCTGAAAGTAAACAGAATCAGTTGTTCACTGTACTGTAGAGTAACCGTGCCTGGGTGAATGGATTGCACCTGACTGATTGGGTTATTGAAATATTAGGTGAGATTATGAAGGAGCTGGATGGCTACAGGAAAGGTGATTGGATGGATGGAATCGACAGCAATCTTCTAAGCGTTCCCTCTTTGCCAAGGCGGTGAACAGGTCTTTCAGTATGGTTGTATCTGGACGCTTTATGTACCTTGCTGCTGTATGCAATAAAATTTCACCATAAGTAGTCTTACATACAAGAAGGCTGTTGGTGGAATATTGACCAGTGCGACTGCCTTATGTAATGAAGCTACATAATGTTACTGCTGAAATGCTTGAAAATTTTAGTGAGGTATTTTGTATCCGACTCTGGTTTCTTTTTGACAAGGTAGTAGCCGCCTTCAGTCTGTAAGTTTTTGGTCCTTAGCTAGCCTGCTACTTGTTGACCTTCGTGCCTCTTAGACGCCTTTCCGAGCGGTTCTCTGGCAAACATTGTGGCAGTGTCGACTCTGTCCCCTACCTGTTTGCATGGAGTAACTCCGCTTTATAGGGCTGTGACTCTACAGCAGGTGACCTCGTGCTTTTGGCAGACACAGTTGAAAGCGGGGGGAGGTTTATCAGTTCAGTGATCCTGCAGTAGCTGCCCCGGCGGGTGTCGCCCGAACTCGTCCCGCCATCATTTCCTTCTGTGTTTCCCTCTGCAGCTGCTGGTCGTGGACTTGTCTGAGGGATGTTCGGAGACCATCGTGTCCAGCGTAAGCCTGCAGTCCCTCAGCTCGTCCCGTTTGCTACGAAGTACTGCTCGCTGACCATCTCTCGTGTCTCTCATTAACAGAGCAAGGACGAGCAGGACATCCTACCTCCAAAGCTACGGGATGAGATTATGGAAGCCATAAGCCATAGGAGGAATGACTCGAGTGTGTAACAATTACATCACAGATGTACCGAAACCACATGAGCGTTTTTCCCCCATAGCTGAGGCTAGATTGTGACTCCAGTAGCTTATCTTTCATTTGTAAAAGCTCACACATGATCTTATGTGCAATTTTAGCTGGTTCATCCTAGCTGCTCTTCCATCTGTTCAGCTGGCAGCTTTTCAGTCCTACATGCTGACTTAAAGTTCCATCTGTAAGAACAGCCCACTCAATTTAAATTAGTGAGGTACACAGTACACATCGCATTAACTCCCATGTTGTGGGGGGCGCCCCCTTGTGTTCGGGCAGCACTGGAGGAGCTGAATGGCGTGGTGTCCAGTGCCTTCCTGCTCTTTTTCGTGAAGACGGTCGGCCACTTTGGCAAGTTCATCAGGCGTCCGAGGAACGGCCAGCCGGCGACCTTCGACAGGAGGGCTTTCTGCAAGGCGGCTGATCCGCGCGGCACCCGCACTTTCGTCGAAAAGTTTGTCAAGACGCAGATGTTCGACTTGTTCATCCAGGACGCGGAGCGGCAGCCAGCCTCACAGGAAGGTTAGGGCCCCCGTTCAAGGATCCGATCCCCACATCTTCAGCAGATATTCCATGCTTGCTGACCATGTTCAGGCAACAGACTCGGGGCCGTCTTGATAAATGCGCCTGCCCCTTTTTCAGCTGGCAGACGGGTGGAAAACAGAGGGTAAATAGGAAGGGCTTACTTGTCACTGTCATGTCAACACCAGATACCAAAGTAAACGTCATTTTAATGTCGACTTCTGAAGCCTGTTTGTCAGCAATCAAAGGGCCATAGTTGAATTTTGCTGGCAACTTATTCTTTGAGTGGGCTTTAACATCTTTCAGTTGACTGTAACACTTTTTCAGTGAAGCTCAATGTTTAATCACTGGTCTAATTAACTTTCTTCCTTCTCCTCCGTTTTGCAGGATTTTTCCACAAAAAGGTGGCTGAATATCAGGAAAGCAGAAAGAAAGAAAAGATGAAAAAATGAGAATTAAGACGGCTGAAAAAGTTCCAGTTTAAGTATCCATGTTTTGTAAATAATGTACTGTTTTTAAATGGTAAAATGCCACAGTTTCTGTGTTTGGTGGGTAGTTTTGATCCTCTGCAGCTACCCTGATCTATATTTATACTTGAGGATGTTTTCAGTTACAAATAAAGTTAACCTTTGCCCATCTGCAAATCTTTGTTTAGCTTGAGGGTTCTCTGTGTTGTACGTCACGCAGTGTAAGGTATCACCAGAATATTTTTACAGTCAGTCAGTTGATAGAACAGGAAGTGGGAAGCAACCACCCACCACAAGCCGTCTGCATCACGAAGCTAGATTACCTGTTAGATTTAAGGTGATATGGGCTGAACATAAGCAAACTAAGATAGTCCATTTGAACTGCGGTACCTTACATCCGACGAATCTTCCACATAAGGAAGGAATCCGGCTTTGTGACGCAGGCCCCAGGTGTGCATATTCGGTGCAGATTGTTTCCTTAGGTTGCCCAGCATAATAGCTGCTGCCAAGTCGATGACTCCTGTCCTTCACAGAACTAGGCATTTGACAGAGTGCTTTTTAAACTTTTTTTTGGCTGGGGAGCTTAAAAATGAATTCAATTTGTTAAAGTTTGCTTTACCAGTTACTTGGTATCTTGCCTTTGCTGTTTTGATGTGGATATCGGTTTGTTTTGGTTTAAAATCGACTGGAGTTTGCTGATGCCTGCGGTGATAGGATATTCCAGGGTGCCTGTTCTCAGTTCACTTCCTGTCGATCTCTGGTAACGCTATATGCTGCTCAGCTGAGTGTGACGCTTGTGTCTGACAGTCCAAATAGTGCTTTTTTTTTTGTTCGTTTTAGCACGTACATTTATGACTGCAGTCAGGATGCTAGTTTGAACATATGATCAGCATTGTAAAGCTGTGTGATACGGTGGCTGTGTTTGTCAAATTTTGTTCAACCACTAAGCATGTCGGTTATACCAGACATGGACTAATAGGGTACAGTGACCAAATGGGGGGGGGCTTAATGTGCCCCCATCCCACACAGTTCACCATACATGAAATTTCCTGAATGTCCCTCCTGTTTTTCTGATTCAGTAACTGCAGGAACATTGCAATCTGTGGACAGACTTAATGCCCATAGTGTGGAAAATAATTTGCAGTCAGTTTATTTTAAAAAAGGTAAAAGTTTATTTTAACAAATGGTACAGTCAACAAACAAAATGCCTATGACAGATGATAAAAATGGTAAGTGAATATCAAATGAAAAATTAAGTATGTCAGTATTGTAATCAGAGAAACCATTTTATTTGAATAACTACTAAATTCATCTTTTTAAGAATAACTTGCCATTCTGAAGTAAATCTAAGGTAAGTCTGTAATCAAGGCAAGTCAGTTACAGCTGTTGACACGTCACTTTTTCTGTGTGGAAAAAGATCAAACCCTCCTTGTAGTCAATTATTGTTTCTGCCTGCTCCAGTTACAGTATAGTCACTACCCTAAGGCCTGACGATGTTTTGCTATTATCTCTGGTGCCCTCTAGTGGTACACGTGATTCAGTGACTTAGGAGCTGGTTGTAAATAAGGGATGTGTCGGCACTGTCGACTTGAATATTAAAGAACGTGTGTAAAATCAATCTTAATATTTTAAAATATTTACCGGCAATATAATTAGTTCTGGTTTATCCGTTCCTTCTGAAGCTCAAAGTATACACACCCAGTACACCAGGGGGCAATGTAAGCTGTGTGCAAGGCATTACGCTGTCCCCAAAAATTAAACCACGAAAATAAGCCTGTGTGACAGTTCTACAGTTCCACTTCTAAAGTCTGTTCTTCAAAAGTGTTCTTCAAAATAACAGTTCCGCTGACATCCAGTCAGCTTTGTGGAAGGCGAGGGATTCAGAAAGGTAATGCTATTTCTCATACCTGGATTCAGAGTTCCATCCTGAAAAACTAAAACCTTAAGACTCAAGAAATTATATCAGGATAGTGCTGCTCAGCTCCAATCAGCTGTCAAATGTCAAAAATCTCTGTCTACAGATTTATGGACTGCACTCACTACTGGATCATGTCACCATTACAAGCCATTATAATGTCAATTGGGGAAAGAGAAATGCAGTTCCACAAACGAGGGCAAAGCCAGAGAGGCATCCTGCTGAAAACCCAGCAAATGGCCTTCTACCGGTACTGAGCGACAGGATCATGGTTAGACGGCAAACCAACGGCATGTGCGTATGACAATGTAACCGATATTGTCTTGAGCAACCGCAACCAACTCGACTGGACTCACATGCTTGTTGTGCAACTTGTCATAACTGATGGGTTTAAACTAGAAAGTCTCAGTCATGTGGTCGGTTCTGCCAGTTTCACGTTTCGGTCACTTCACAGTCACCACAACCGCCTTGAAACAGCTGCATCAACACTTGCTTGAGGACAAACTTAGCACTCTCATAAGAAGGTGGAATTCAATTCTTGACATCTTCAAGAGGCTACCTGAACAAAGATGGGCAGTAGCCGCTGTTCTTTCAGACCAGAAACCTCACCCCGGTAGAAGATAGCTGGAACATCATGGAGGAGCTGATACCTGAACAGACTATTATATTAAAAAGTGTGCATTACTTTGAGACACTTGTGAAAACATTGCACGGCTTCCGCGGTTCGTCAGCTTGAGATGCAGTACAGTACTGTATGTAGTTGCTGTAGTTATTATTGTAACAACTACAATATCTTTCTAAATTACCTACAAATTCGACTTAAAAACAGACAAACTGAAATACATGCCGTCCCCAGGTTAAGCGCACAGTGTTGTGTTCACTGAAACAGAAGCTTGCACCGGAGGACCCTCTCACAAGATCTCCTACATCTTTTTGTTCCAAGGCACAAACACTTGACAGATAAAGTGAAGCATGCAGTAGAAGAACATGCCTGTCAGCTCTTCTCGTGTTCAATGAGTGAGGTTGTGGAGAATTACATGGCTGTGGAATTACGGGATACAACAGAAACCGCAGCTAAGAACTCACAAAATGCAAATCGGCTGCTGCTCTTTCACTCTATTCACTTTGTTGTTGTTCTGTTCTGACATTTATGAACTGTTCTATCTTTGCCTCCCCGTTCTTGTGTAAGAGCTGATCACAAAAAATGGCCGCCAATTTGACACACACACTAACAAGGGTCAAAGGTCAAGGACTTTCAACACAACCGTCTGTCAATTGCTTTGTGCTCCAAAAACTTCTCCAGAAGGATGAGATTTCAGAACTGCAGCAAAGATCCTAGCATATTCAGGAACTAAAGTACCCATAAACTGAAACTTCAAGACAGAACAACAGCATTTAGCAATCTAGTCACTCCATACACACAACCCCATGTGATTTTTTGCCATAAGCCTGCTTGTGGTTTATGTCAGATTAAACAAAATCCCCATAAACAGTATTTCTCACATAGCTAGATAATTTAAGATAGAAGTCATAAATGTCCAATAGGAATGCTCCTTACCTAAATTCTTATTGGACAAACATGACTTATAGCTTAAGTTCTCCCAGCTAATTCAAATATACTGCTTTGTGGAACATCCCCCAGGTCACATGACCAATAAACAGCAGCCTGGTGTAGGGTGATGGGAAATGAGTGAACTGCTGGGTCTGTTCTGTCAGAACAAAAGTGAGTTTGTCAGATGTGTTTCCCATCCCAGTCCTCAGGGATCCCTAGACAGTCCACATTTTGCTCCCTCCAAGCTCCTTGCCAGACAGTCCATATTTTTGCTCCCTCCAAGCTCCTTGCCAGACAGTCCACATTTTTGCTCCCTCCCAGCTCCTTGCCAGACTGTCCACATTTTTGCTCCCTCCCAGATCCTGCCTGGGGGTTCCCAAGGACCATGTTGAGAAACACGACTATAGAGAATGCACTATTCGATTAATTTTTCCAAGCTAGATTTTTAAGTTGCTGTTAAGTACGGTGAATTTAGAATTCTGTACCACATAATGTACTATATAGAAAGTACTCTTAAAAATGTACTGTTACTCCGACTGGCAACTGCAAATCTTAATTTGGTTAACAAAATACTTAATGCTGTGATTTTCTTAAAATCAAATAGAAAGATAAAAAAAAAAAGTCAGGATCCTATATCAACTTTTGTCAGGCCACATGTAACACTGTCAAGTCCAAGAGGATTTTACAGCCTCTTCTGACGATCCCCATAGGCTTAAAATGGGTCCCAGTGCAGGACCTCCACACCACTAGGGAGCGATGTTTTCATATGCTGCCGGCAAGCAGTGGTGATCGTTCCCCATGGCTCAGGTCATCATAGTGTGGGGTGTCATGCAGGTGGAGGCTAAGCAGGGTTGCTTCCGCCCGCAGCGTAATTTTCTACAAATAAAGTGTGATCTCTGTTGTTATCTGACCCTTTTAACTGATGAACGTCACCTATTATCTAACCAGTTAACTCTGTTCCCACAAGGCGGACACGAGAGTCTGGAAACTCATTATTTTGCCATGCACCTGACACAAGAGCACAGTCTAATTATTCTTAAATGGCTGATGTACAGCTCAAAGTTTCCCGTTTATCCCATTTGTTGGAAAACAAGCCAGTTAGATCAGCTGGACTTGAGTACGAATTTCTCATTTTTTTCACCCACAATCCCACTACAAAACTTCCATTATGTGAGATCTGTCTGACAACACAATCATATGATGAAGCTACCAAGCCAGTGGCTCACCACAGCTTGAAAGAGGATTATTTTAAGTGCTTAATTCATGCATTGTTTCCCCAGGATTAATAACAGGGGCCCGGACGTCGCCTGCCACTGCCATACGATCGCTCTGGCCATTGCCCCTTACCTGAAAGTCTCGGATGTAGGTGAGGAAGAAGCTGATAAAGGAGAATGCCAAGGACCACTCAGAGATGGTGCTGACGATGTGAGGAGTATAGCCCTGTCAGAGAGAGGGAGGGGCTGCTACTGCCACAGGAACATACATACACCCACACACACTGGCGCAAAGGTTCTGCCACCAGATTAAAAAGTAGATGAGGCTGCATTACATTATACACCCTACAGAGACTAGTGCTGCCTGCAGCTGTACCGAGGAGAAATTCCACACCTTACCCAAAGTAAATACAGTGTAAATTATTTATAGAGAAAACAATGAGTCGTATACAGCAGCAAGCGTACACGCACACACTCACCGTTTCCCCTGGAATCCAGTGCAGTTTCTTCTCGACATCCACTCCGGGCAAACTGCTGTACATGATGACCGATGACACGAACACTGGCAAAGGTCAGAGGTCAAGGACCACAGCAACACTGAACCTGTCTGTCTCGCCGCCATATCCCCCACCCAGTTTGACTCGTCACATGGCACACTGCTGCAGATACTGCTGATGATGCTGGTGACAGTCCAGATCCCCAGCACCAGCCGCACCCAGAAGATGCCCTTCCCGTGCAGCCGCGGCTGCATGCGGTACGACAGCAGCGTCTGCACCAGTATGTAGAGGGCTCCAATGCCAAAGGTCAACACTGCCCCCACCAGGTGCATGGAAAACAAAGTGGTTTTCTGTAATCGAGAGGGAGAGGAGAGCAGTGTCACTGGGAAGCAGCGTGGAGACACATTCAACGATTTATACTGATGAAAAAAATAAGCAAGCCAGTTAGATTATAAAAGCAATGTTGACAGCCAGAGATATTGCCCCATGTTTACATAAAACTGGGCGGGGCTTCATCCGTGATGTCACAAGGGGAGAGGCATGTGTATTTGAGTGACAGGAAGGGCGGAACGTGCCTGAAAGTTAGCGACGACGCACATCCCAAAAGAGCTGAGCCAGCCCAGAACCAGGCCGGCCTGGTTGAGGACATGCAGTGTGGGGTCGCCGTGGTCCACCAGGGCCTGCACCTGCTTGTACCGGACATAAATGGTGGCGATGCCTACAGGTACATTGGGAAAGGGGAAGGGCAGCAAGTGGGGCATGACTGGCACTGGACTGGCTACAGGAATGACTTTCACAGATTCTTATGGTCAGAAGTGTTTTCCAGTTACGTTATTCTCACTGTCACACACATTGTCGTACAGTGAAACAGTCATGTTTGGATGAATTCATTAATATGTAAGCATTTAATTATAGGAAAATACTACAGATGCCCCCTGGGTTATGATGGTTCATGCTACGATATTTCAACTTTACGATGGGCATTCCAGTTCCATTATGTTTTTCACTTTTAGTACATTATTCAATAAATTACATGAGATATTCAACACTTTATTATCAGACAGGCCTTGTGTTAATGATTTCGCCCAACTGTAGGCTAATTGAAGTGTTCTAAGCATTTTTACGGTAGGCGAGGCTAGGCTATGATGTTTGTTATGTTAGGTGTACTGCATTAAAATGCATTTTCGCCTTACGATGGGTTTATCAGAACGTAACTCTGTCATAACCCTTCGGAGTGTCTGTACATTAATTCATACAGCAATGGGGAATACTTCATACGCATGATGCCTTGACACATTTTTTTAAGGTGAAGGAGAAAGAGCACACAGCTTATAAGCGTGTAAATATGCAGCCATTTCAGCTTGTCTGCATCTTTAAAAGCAAGGCTTTCTACAGCTTATACTGGAGTGGATGAGCACTGGTCCACTAACCGGGCATCTATTCACACCTGGAGCACCAGGTGAGATTATATGTCAGAACATCGGCCTTGCTGAGGGTAATGAGACATGCGGAAGGCCTGGGGTTCCCAGCAACCCCAGTATGCTATCATAGGTCAGCAGGAGAGGACAGGCTGACATACCAAGGAAGGAGGAGATGTCCAGCATTATTCCGAACACGCAGCGCTCAGGAGCCACTGTCCCTGTGTCACTGAGAACCAGAAAGGACGGCCACTCGTCAAAGAACACATTACTGTCCCATCACACCCCTCTGCCTACCCCTACCTTGGCAAAGGTATCAACTCCTTCAGAACATATACTGTAAGAAAAATAAAGAGTACCAATCTGTATCTCACGGGCCTGAAAATTGTATATTTGCTGTAGATAAATGTCCCCACAGAAATGGTACAAACAAAAATATTGTACCCCTGAGGGTATAAAAAAGTCAATTTCTGTACTATAGGAGGTACAATTACCTACAGTTAAGGAAACAATAGGCAGACCCTTGGAGGTACAGCCCCAGTGACAAGTAACGGTACATATCGGTACTCTTTCTTCTGACAGGGTAGATCTTACATAATTTTACACATTCCACTTACACAATACCTTTTACTCTAATGCAGGAACCCACCATATTTTAGCTGTAATGAAGCTATTTGCAGGTGAAAGTTAATCAGTGACTTGGAAATAGTACCACATACCTGATGTATGGTACCAGTGGGTCCACATGATTAAGCACCACAGCTGTGATGTAGGCAAAGATGAATGTCGCAGACGTCCACAGCACCAGAGCTGTGGGCAGGGCACACATGCCTTGCTGGAACCACCACATACCCATCTGGGGAGGAGGGGGGGGGGGCTATCTCTAACAAGGGCGGAGGAGAGGAGCAGTGATCTTCTTCAATGGCTGTCTCTGGAGGGAAACAGACAAGACTAACTTGTTTCATGGAAATTTTCGTGTACGTTCCATGTAAAAAAAAAATAAACAAGATTAACTGAAATTTGACCTGACAGCTGAGAAGTTGGTTTTCAGCCATATTTCCTAAATGAGCATTTATAAAGTCACTTTCATTTTCAGTTCCTCCTTATTCAAGAAACATCTGAGTAAAACTTGTCCCGTGATCACCAAAAGGGGGAAAAAGCATTCGTTTTCTATCTCTCCACTGATCGAGGTTCCGTTATGCAAGTCAGATATTTTTCGTATTAGCGATTACCATATTACACCCTTATGCTATTCTGTAAGATCTCATATGTGACAATACATCAGGCCATACACAAGAATAAGTGTGTTCACAGATTACTTTCAAAGGCAGACCTTCGACATTACCGCGAGCCAGAAGTGTTAGTATAACTAGCAGAAGAAAGTGAGAGACACAGGGGGAAACATACGGGATTTATTTTTGGAACAAACTGCCGGATTTTTATCTTTTAATGGAAGGAAATAAAATAACTGAGACAGGATATGCCTGGCCGAGATAACACTTTTGCTATTAATTTAAGAACTATTCACAAAGTGACGACTGCGCAAAAATACAATTATATCAGACAGAATATGGCCAAGCAGTAAATAATAGAGCTAATCAATAAATAAATTCGTACTGTCGCTGAGTGACACATACTACGTCACACTTAGTCTCCCCGTTAATCAGTTAGACGTGTTTATTCACACTGGTTAATTACAATTCATATGTGATTCATTAACAGTTATTTTAATATTGAACCAGATATAAAACTGCAAATGAAACAAAACACCTTCAAAGGGCACTATGGCGAAAGTACTTTTGTGCAGGTAAATCGCTGTCAGCTTCAGCTTGTCAGGGCAGGTAAGTGAGAAGCACCGCGTCGTGACAGAATACTTAGAGAAGACTCATAAAAGAAACCACCTGCTTTATAACTTTTACAAAATGTCGATGGACACGAAACGCAAAAGAATGGGCAACGAGTAAAACGATGTGGAAGTGCCGCGCCTATGTACGAATGAAAATTAAATATTAATGTACAATAAAAACACATTTCACCTTTGCGTGGCGTAGCCCGTTTCAGGCTACCATGACTTCACGATAGAGGGTGAGGGCGCAGCTCCAGGCGGCCCGGCTGCCTTTGGCGTCCCGGCAGTGGCTTCGCTCTCGGGCAAACTGACATAAACTCCGAGTAGACTCGGGTCAGGTTCGTCGCTTCCTCAAACTTTACCCGGCATGCTCTGCGCCACGCTCATTTCTATACGTGCATTAGGGACAGAATTCGCAGCAAAGCAATGGGTATTACAGCCGGTGTTCTGTTGAGTTAGGCTACCGTTGTGCTAATCGATAGCCCTAGCCCTAACCCTTACCCCAAAAAACCCGAAAACCCTTACTGTAACCCTAAAACCTAACCATAACCTGAAAACGGTGGAACTGCACATGCGCAGAAAGGCTCGATAGCACGTCTCAGTAAGTAGCCGAACTTGTCAGAATACCGGCGATGATGGGTTCATTTTCAGCATGTACCCCCTTTTTTCAATTGTATAAAGTGACAAAACACAGCTGTAAGCCACTTACACTTTTATAAACGTGTGATAAGGAAAATGCTTATTTACTGGGATATGCAGATCGGTGGCCTGTTGTACGAAACGGGGTTACTGGCTTATCTGGGTAACTTTTCGGATTTAAGGTACCACAGTTTAATTGGACTTCATATTCGCTCACTTATATTTTGCCCAGACTATCTTAAATCCGACAAGTTACCCCGACAAGCCAGTAACCCCGCGTCGTAGTACAAATCTCCCTTGATTAATCAATATTCCAGATATGGAAAGATTATAAATCTCCCATATCCTTGTGTGCGGTTTGAAAAGGACCGTTGTCACAACTGGAAAACACCACGCAAAACCGTGATTAAAGTATAAGGACTGATTCTTATCAAGCTGATAAAAAATAAAAAAGTAACCTCCGAGAGGCTTAAGTACATATTTTTTCCGTTAAAAGGTTGTTTATACTTCTAAATGTCTGGTGTGTTCTATTAATTTATGATGTAACGTCAAATATATTGGTGTGACCAAAGGGAAACAAATTTGCCTTGTGCAATGTGCATTACAAGTCAGGGGGAACATGTGAAATGTCTTATGATTTTTTTAAAAAAGGCATTTTTACTTATTAAAGCCCGGTTAAATATCGACACTATGATTTACATTAAAAATATCTTAAAGCACAGAAGCATGTCAAACGTAGTTTTACATACAACTTTAATAATTAAATGTTTCTAAATAGAAAGTTTACACTAAAATTGAAAAACAACGTTTTCAAAACCGTACACAGAAACAGTTTTAGAAGATAAAAGCAAGAAAAAATATGCATTTTTTCCCAAATGACGTTTTACGTCTGCAGTCAGAGGAACCAAAACCAGCTGTTTTTGTCGCACGTTAAGTACGTTTAATATATTTCCTCAGCATATTATTATGCACACAAACGCGAAATGATAAAACATTCATACGTTATGTCATTGGAAACATGTTCTCATTGCATTGTACGTTAACAAAATATTTTAACAGCTTTCCAAGGACTAAAAATGGTAGATGGCGTTGAAGCAGAAGTTTTGTGCAAAATAACGAGTATTCATCATTCTTGTAATGTCAAAGCACGTTTCCGGCTGTGAATTTAGGATGAGCGAGACAGACACATTAATTACACCCTGAATGACAATTAGTTGTTCTTATTACTCATAAATAATAAAATCAACAACTGTGGAAACCAAAGCCAAGGTAGAAGGGAGTATGTATCTTACAATAAACTAGTTTGTGCCAAAATGCGGCATTCAGCCTTTCTGTCAGTGAACATTTCTGTAAACACATGCAAAAGGTAGTACAACTGTGTTATTAAACGATTTCAAATTCAGTATCAACGTTAAGGCAGTTTTCTTGTAGAAAAACTACTGGACAGTAACAGCTGACTCGAGAAAGGTAATTTAACATTAAAACAGCAACACTTTACGTTATATTCAACAAACACCAGTTCATTTTCCATGAAAAGGCATTTAAGACGAGCCTTCAATTTTAAACCGGATTAGATGTCTTGTTAACATCAGAAACACAGAAGGACAAAACGTATTTGGGTAGTGTTAAAACACTGAAAACTTAAGTGGGTCTCGAGCTGTTAATACTGATCATCAATAGACTATATTCGGCAAACCTGCTCATGGAAATCAACAGTGAATAACCTTCTATAAGGAAACTTCACATAAAACAGATTCATATTCGTTCTCACGTATCCTGAAGCTGGTTGTTTGAAATAAAACACAGCAAGCAACATCGGCATTGACACTAATTGAAACTGAGTACCATTTTACATGCCTTTCTTGTGCAGGTCCTTGAGTTTATCTTGGCGAAAAGGTTTACTAAGGTTTTGGTCCAGAAGGTTTTCTACCCAGGTAAGACACACAAAGCATATACTCGTACAAACAGACAAACTAAGCTACCCATATTGAACTGTCGCTGGTGTGTCAGGTGTGTGTGTGTGTGTGTGTGTGTGTGTGGGGGGGGGTTATTTTCCTAAAATCCAGTAACCCTGATGGAAAGACACCTAAACAGACAGGAATCTAAAATTAACTGTATTTTAATACCCAAATAAATGAGAAACAACCTGACTGTTAAAATTATACTTGACAGTCATGACTTGTGTTAAGACCTTGTTTAAACCATCTACTGTATTTAGGTGTTTGGAGACGCGTTTAATGTGTGTCACGCAAAACATGCACCAGTGCATAAGACATGAGAAACTGATATTTGGAATGGCTTTTGCCCTGGTGCTTGACTATATGGCTACATAAAAAAAAATAAAAATACAACCGGTCACACGAGCTGAAGCAACGTGTTATTCATCTGCTGACTTTTGCTGTGGAAGTCGGATCTTCCTCCAGTAATACTTCTGTACTGGGTTTCTGTCTCTCTGGAAATAAGAGTGTTTGCCCCTGATTGGAGGACAGGGGGAGGTTACAGTCACGAACGGGAAGCAGCGATCAGCTGTGAGCACTGAGGGGTCCGGGGCCTAATCCTGAAGACACAAATGTTCAGGTGGGATGCGATCTGATTGCAGACACTGACGCAGTACCGTGCCAGATCAAAGCCCGAGAGCACCTGCAGAAGAGGAAACTGTTATTCACATTAATGTCATGCACGTGATATCAGAACCACTGTAATTAAGGCATCACACATGACTGTCACTGTAACCATTTGCAATCTAAAACATGACTATCAAACTTACTATTTACAGTCATAATGTAGCTATAATGCTTGAATGCTATTCAATTCAGAAAATACCTGACCGATTTCAACAAATCACTAGCTCAGTACTCAGATTCACGTATATTAAACACATTCATTGTGTCATGTGAAATGGTACATCACAGTGATGCTGCATGTTTGCATCTAAGGACAGCGCTTTGACGTACTCTGTGTGACTGCCTTAAACCAATAACCGAAAGAAAACTGGTTGAAATGTACGATCAGGTTTTAGCGACTAGGTTTCACCCTTGATTATCCAAGCCTGCCTGAAGGGTTTCCACAGAAATGGAAGTTGGCTCACCAGAGCAACCCAGAGGACCAAATATTCGTCAACGAAACTGCTGAAGTACTGATCCAGGAAGAGCAGGCCGGGGCCCAGCAGGGCCACGTCATGGAGGTGCATCTCACTCTTCGTCATGTGGGCCACCTACAGATAGGGACACCGGTTGGTTTCGCAAACTCGCACCTCAGCGCAGCTCCCGCCAGCGGCCCCATGTTCAACAAGTCAAACGACTCTCCTTAACCATTCCAGGGGGGGGGGGGGGGAGAACAACAATTGGGGCTTGGGGCGGCATCATATTGTGGAAAGAGAATGGGAAACACACAGAGTCTGCAGCTGCAAGTAAGCGGCTCTTGATCGTGGAACACAGAGGACAAAGAAAGTCCCTGAAGCGCGGAAGCCGGCGAACTCACCACCAGCTTGTTTGTGATCTTGGCAGATGCGAAGCCAAACGCCAGCACGTACAGACAGGGGTGCTTCTCAAACAGTCCGACCGAGGATTTCTTGTGGATCATCACAGCCAGCATGATGACAGAGCCAATGTGAAGGATGGGGGAAAGGACACTGGTGCCCTGTGGTGGTTCAAAAAGAAGTCAAATAGAAATGAAAAACAACACGCTTAACGATCAACAGTATTTAGTAAACAATTCCTGTCCCTTAGCTCAGCTATCTAAGCCTCTGAGTCACCATTCAATCTTAATCCAAACCACACTTTGCCACACACTTTGTGAGTCGTGATCAGACTTTTTATGTGTACTAACTAGAAATGCACCAATCTAATATCAGATGGGTATCGGCACCAATTCAGACCTATCAGACAGATTGAGCAGGAGCCATATATGACCGATCCACGTCCGATACTTAGTTATTTAGTTTTCTTCGGTCTGTAAAAATATTAACTAGCGTTTCTTGTTAAATCAATTTGTACGATCAATGGCATGAGAGCTCCACCCATTTTAGATGCGTCTGCCCCTCAGTGGGTGTGAGCACAGCGACTTCTGCCTGCTGTGATGTCGTGCACATACCCTCGCAGTACGAAATCAAATAAGAGAGTGACGATCGGGAAGTATTTTCCGCTTTTAACAACAACTAGTAGCACAGTATTTTTAATCTCTGTGGAAACAAAGGTTTTTGAGATGGGAGCAGCGTTTGGTGAAAAATCCCCTTAAACAAAGAGCACACGCATCGATGATGTCACGTCCGACTTCCGCGCTCGGGCACAGCTGGCGATGGGGATCTTACCCGAGTCCAACTAAACCGCGCCCAGGCCCGCTTGAAGCCAGGGCACAGTACAGAGCGAACACACAAGTCAAAGGAAACAGATGTGACTTCGGGGGTCAAACGTGCTCAGGCACGGTACAGGTCGCCTAGTGTGCGTATACCCAAACGGGCAAGGCTCTTCCTTCTTTACCGCTGTACTCACCGCAATGGTGGAGCCATTTTTCCCAACGCCGCCAGTGAAGATGACGCGAAAGTAGCTTGCGCAGGTGAGAATGGACCCCGCCAAGGTGCAGAGAGCGGGCACCATCTTCATTGGGATGTTTACCACGGGAATCTGTACCCAAAGAGGGAATATAGGTCCAACCACAGTGGGGCTCTCAATAAAACAAACCACACTTATGCGAAGTGCAATAATGTAATCACTGTGATTGACTCTGAGGAACTGCTGAACATTTTATGTCATCATATTGAAATATGCAGCTTTTAATAAGGGAAATAAATTCATTATACAGATGTTTAACATGGTGATCATTTCACTGCTCCATGAACAACACTAGTTTGAAGAATGTATCATCAAATTATACAAATCACTAGGAGAGAACCTTATGAATTCAAGTTTTAACTAAGATTAAGATAGACTTTACTGATCCCAGGGGAAAAGGTAGGACTGGGTTAATGCATGTGGATTTTGGGCATTCAAACTGAGCTACATACAGATCAAAATCAACATTTAATAATGACTTTATAGTCCATGCACAGAGATCGAGCGAGTGCTCGATTAAATTCTGGATAGTCGACATCACCGATGCGCGGGTAAAGAAAGGCAAGGATCCAATCACCGGAGCTTGCCAGAAAGCGTGTCCACCAATCGCAGCCAGAAGGTGCATGACAATGATGAGGACCTGCACCTCAGTCACATCAATTCTGTGAGGGGGACAGAGCAGGGACACCAATAAGCACCTCCCACTGCTGTCCTGTCACCTGGGCATTCTAGAGAAGAAACATGCTCGGGGATTCTGGGATACGTAGTCCTCCTCAGTTTCTCTGGCCATTTGAAACACACGCTGAACACATCACCCGACCTCACCGCCGCCACACCGGCAGGGTACTCACAGGCCAAAGCGCAGGACCCCGGAGACATAGGTCTGCCAGTGGGCACAGTAGAAGAGGAACATGCCAGCAAAGCAGCAGAAGAACATCCAGTCAGGGTGGGTGCCTAGCTGAAGGGCGAGACAGGTGCCAAGGACCACGAACACTACAGGAGAGAGATGCACAGGGAATCATCAGAGGCACACGGGGGTGGCGTCCAGTCTGACCCTCAAAGGGCGGCAAAGGATTTTATTGACACTCCACAAACTCTGATAGGAAGAGACAAACTGGAGCACAAGTGCTAATATTTACTCTGCTGGAAGAAAACACAAGGCAGACCATAATGAATCAGCAAAGCAATGCTAGACACACTATTTACAGAACGATTATTGTGATTATCGGTCAAACAAGAAACACATCCCTTCCCTTCCACTGAACATACTGGCTATCCACTGACTGCTTTACGAAGTGCATAAATAATACATTATATATATTAAAACTTTTACAATTATAATGTACAGTTATATGACCACATACACCTCTGTGCCAACTGCCCTAATCATAAACATCTCCTTCTTTCCTCAACTGCTCTCAATATACACACTACTTTCTGTACTTGGTATGATTTTAAAACCCAGTTCCAGTACCAGACATATGTGATGTAACTAGAAAATCTAGTAAACAAATTACAGATTTTTCACAGAGGATAGAAACTTGTTTTGAAGCACCCCGCAAGGCTGAGATGATGTTATTTGCTTTAATATCTTGGTTAATTACTGGGACACAAGCAAAACATGCACCAATTTATTTTAAGTTGTATTCCCTCAGTCAAGCCCATGGAGCTCTGGCTGGCGAGATGAGTATGTGGACCAATTAAAACACGTCTGCCATTGTGATTGGTGGAGAAGCCTTGAAACTACCTGTGGACAGGGAGTCACAGCCATGGTCGAAGAGCTCCCCCAGTGGAGAGCTGCTGCCAGTACGCCGGGCCTGCTTCCCATCAATGGCATCCAACGATTGGTAGATGAAAAGGCCCCCTGCACATAATAAGTATGTCCACTGAGGTGCCTGATGAGGGGAAAAGGAGAAAAAAAAAAAAAACACAAGGACCACAGTTTAACAGAATATAGATCTCTTAAAAAAAACACATTACTAGTACCATCAATGTGCATCATTTTTTATTAAGCTGCCTGTCCCTTCCTTAATGAAACAGGCATCTCAAAACAGAACAGTGTCCCCGTCTCACCTCACTAACTGTGCCCATAGCCTGAAGAAAAACTAGCCGTCCTGCAGTTGGGCTCCCTACCTGCTCAGTGGCAGTGGGACAGTAGCAGACCAGCACCAGGGTGGTGGCGATGTTGGTCAGCAGGCCCACGATGGTGATGAGGTTGGGGGCGACCCATGCAGGCACCCGGCCCACCAGCCACTCCCAGTAGTGCTGCATGAGAGGCTCCAGGAGGGAGTGGCCCGCACTGCTGTACCGGTGCTCCTCCAGCCTCTTCAGCTGGGCACGGGACAGGGGCGGGGCTGGCAGCCGGGTTAGCTTGCCCAGGAACCAGGAACCACCCCTGGTGTCCGGGCCCCATCCCCCAGCCCAGCCTGCCCGGGCACTGGGGCCACGGTGGCTGGTCATCGGGACCCTAGCCTCCTGCAGGGCACTGGGAATCCACCGCGAGGCCGTGCTCAGTCCTGCATAACCGGGATTAAAAATATGGCTCTGAGGAATAGGGATTTGTGCCCACGTCCAGAGGGTTGTGGGGTTGGTTCCCATGGCCAACGCAATAATAGAGCTACGCCCTTAATCCCAACTACACTAGGGGCACGAGATCTTTCCTCACAAATGAAAGCAGTGTTTTCTCACCCGTACGATGCTTTCAATAAAAGTCTCCATCAACAAAGTGGTCTGACAGCCAATAAAGGTAAACGGAATGGAGCAGGGCAGGAAAACTGGTGTTGTGGAAGGGGGTGGTGAGTTCTGACACTACGGGGGGGTTGCATGTCACCATGGTAACCAGCTCTCAATATTGGCACATAGTTCTAACCTCCAATAAGACACATTCAGGCCTGGGCTGTAGGTCAGAGCAAAATTAAATTGGCCAAGCTGAACCTGGGGCAGCATGAGAAGGCATTTTTCTCCTAAAGGAAGGATTTAAGCTTAATTGACTATTACTTTTATGTTGGTTTGCAACAAAACAGGAATATTTCCAAGTGATGCTTCAAAAAAGCCACTTCAAATTCCATGCCCTGCAAGCACATCAATATGCCTTTCAGTAGGAACAAAGCAAACCACATAAAAATCAATAAACATGTATACTGACGACTGGGCCCTCCATGTCACACCAAGGCAGAAGTGTTAAAGGAGGATGTGACGATTCTCAAAATGCTCCTCTGCACTTTCATTTCTGAATTCAGATAACCTGTAAATGTACCGTGAAAACACACACTGAACCCGTTCAACCGATACATCTACCAGATCCTAATAGCAACAGTTTAACTGCCTCCATCGATGAGCTGCTGAAACGTAGCAACACATACGATGCCTATAAAAGATAATTAAAAATTACGATTAAAAAAGTGAAGTTAACACCTAGCCTAGATGCCCAAGCTGCAGTTAATAATAATAATAATACTAAAAACAACAGTTTGGTGTTGCAGGGAAAGCAAACACGAAGCCATTCAACACACAACTGCGGCTGCAAGTGTAAATAAAATGAATGTTCATTGCGCAGGTGATGTCCCTGTGGCATCCGGTTTTCCTTACCTTCTGCTTAGGAAACAGGCCACAGGGCTGATCGCCCGCGTCACTACGTAGCCGGTACAGAGCAGCCGAGCCGAGCCGAGCTTGCAAGAGGGGATCAGCGGGAGATGCACGGGCGCCAGCCAAGCAGGCAACCGCGTCTGGGCCGGTGGTTCAAAAGGGGAGCGGTCTCGGCCGAGATAGCAGCCCAGAGACTCGCAGTGCAACCGCGCACTGCAGCCCCAACCCCATACACTACCAGGGGAGGGGGAGAAGAGAGGAAAAAGCCCCGCAGCCGCTTCCGTCTCCCGCGAAGACTCGGGGAACGACACTCACCCCAGTCAGTTCTGCAAATTCACCACTTAGTCGGCATCAATTGTCATGACAGTAAAAAAAGAAAACGTAATAAGAGCCAAGAGCTGAGACTGCATGCAAGAAAACCTCTAACGCATTCCGAGGACGTCCCGCTCTCATCCCCCTTGAAGCGACTTGCAGCTACTTGGGGAGGAGGGGAGAAGTATTGCGGCTCAGGAACTTCAGGGATCCAACAGAGGCGGCTTAGGGGTACATGCTCGTAGAACCGGTCCGCCAAGGTCCTCTCCAGATAGAGGTTACATGATACCAGTACAGTGACGGAGAACGGGCGACAAACCGCTTTCTAACACCGTACAGTACGTATGGGATGCACATTCTGAAAAGACTGTCATAAATAACGAACACCTCCTTGCCAGCTACCAAGGAGGGAATAATATGCATCACACAGTATGGATACGAACCGATTTTTCGATTAAAAATATAACAATTGTCTCTTTTCGACTTGGTTTAGTCTGAATACATCATTTCCTATTTTAGGACAGTTATTTGTAAAGCACCGATCCTCCAGCAACACGCTGACGCAGGCACTGTGCATCTTGGGATATGAAGTCTGGCGTTCAGAGACTTGTCCTTAGAATAGCTTCATTGGTTTTTCTGGCGTTTGTGGATTGGGTGTTAAAGGTGCTCAGTCATAGTGTAAGAGTTTACACGTCTTGGATTGTTAGTCATATTAAACCCTTCAGTGTCCCACCTCGCACTTTGTAAATATCTGGAAGATCTCTAGATCCGAGATACGCAGCTCTCCATCTCCTCGTGTAGATTTTTCCCAGTTTACCAGTTGCATCTTGCCCTTGTGTACTAAATCGCAGATGTTCTTTTTTATGACCGGCGAAATTTTTAACCGCAAAGCACAACTCGTAAACGTAGGATTACACGCCGGTCAGATGCTAAGACTTCTAGAGACATTTAACAAAGAGCCGCTTATGCAGAACTTGGCTCACTTGTCTTTCTCTGCAGTCTGAAAACAGACGCACAAAGAATTTTATTGTAAAGGTACAGCATGGTGCATAATTTACATGTCATTAAAAGCGCCTAGTTATGAATTCCTTGCGCATGCATTTATCGTTCTCTTTACTTGCTGGTGGTGTGAAGTACTGATCTGGTTCTTCAAGTTAACTATAAGCTAGAAGATGAGCTCATTAGACTGTATTAATTTTTCAGACAGTTAATTGTAAATGTAGTCATTGGTCAGAAAACCTGCTAATGTGTTATAAACACATTTGTTTAGAATTACCATTGTATATGTGATCATTTTTGAGGTTGCAATATTGAAACCTAAATAAACACATACATACTACATAATGTTGGCATTTTTTAAAATGAACAAAATAATAAAATTTATGTATAGATATTTTATATAAATTATACAAATTTACATTTCAGAGGTAGCAAACATGTTCTACCTGTTTTAATCACAGTAGTCTGCTGGTTCATTCCTGCAGTTGGTTCTGCATAATGTGTTTTTTGTGCAACCCCCCCATTATCTGTAGTTCCAATTAAACTGCCAACCTTCTTCTCCCAGCCTGTAGCTACTAGCCAAACAGCACAGATGTGACCTTTGACCCTCAGCCCTCTAGCTAAGGACACTGATTGGCTCGACTCAGTTGAGCACTTGTCTTATTGCGCACCTAGCAAGCTATGACATGTAGTTCCCCAATAAATGCAAATGTACTGTTTTTTTTTTGTTTCTTTAAGCTCCTAGTTATCTCATTTTGTCTAATATCTTTTGTCATCTATTTCTGTTGACTTTCTTGTAGACTAAAAGCTGTAGCTGTTATGTAATTTTATTCGCTGGGGCATATTATCTGGAATCCATCAAGGAGAAATTGAGAGCAACTCAAAATTTAGCTTAAATATTATTTATTGCGTTGCTGGTGTTTCTTCAGTTTAGCAGGTTTTTGTCAATTTTCCAAATCACCGCCCCTTGCTGCTGATTGGCTATTATCCTTGATTGACCCAGCAGAATCCATCCTTGTTTCTATCTACATATCCCAGGGTGGATTGAGGTGTGCCCTTTGTTGCTGATGCCAACCTGGATGGGATGCCAGTAAACCATGGGGCACACACTATATGCAAATTATAGGCATCTTTTAATAGCATAGCTTCAGATTTCAGGTGAAAATCAGAGTATCAAGAAGAAACACACACAACAGTAGGAGAACATGAAAACTCCACACACACGGAGTGGAGGTGGGATTCCTCGGAGGTGTAAGGGAAGACTGCCATCCTTCCAATATCTACTGAAAGGGACATTTACATATTTCCATCATAGGTTATTTGCTAGTTAGTCTGTGGGTTGGTCTAGCATCCATTAGACAGCAGAGAGAAGAGTATTTTTTAAGGTGTCAGTATAGAGAAAACAGGTTTCTGGCAAAATATCTTTATTGTCTTTCCCCCAAACCCTGATGATAACAACACTCATACACGTAAATGAGACAATGTCTGCAGGAATGAGAAACTGGCCAAAATACCACATATTACACAAGAAACAGGGCTGCAAATGTGGCCTGAGTTTTCTGAACTGCAACACAACCACCCGTTAGAACAAGCAATATAATCAATGCTTAAAGAATGTGTTTCGGGGGGGGGGGCACAAGATTTGCTGAATATATTTAAGACCAACACAGCAATAAGATGGGAAGATCAGTGGAACCAAACATCATACAGCCCTCTGTCTCCATGGTCTGTTCACAAATTCGAGCATCAGGTTAGCTGTGCTGTTTGTAGTTACTCTTCCAGACCTTCACTACTTTGGAATACTTCCTGATACCCTGCAGTAAACTGCCTTCTTTTACAGTGTTATTTCCTGATCATCTCTTTACTAGAACTCACTTCAGCTTCAGTTGCATTTTAAACCACAAAAAAGCTAGATTAAAAACCTAAAAGTATTACCCAAGATGTCTGAGCACATTGTGTTTACACCTCCCTCAACTTTCTCTATCTTGTAGAGTAAGCTGTCCATGAAGGGCAGCCACCTATAGCAGCTCCTAGGGAGCTGGGGGTTAAGGGTCTTGCTCAAGGAACCACAGACATGCTGAGGCTGGGTTTGAACCTGCAACCAACTGATTACAGGCACATGGGCTTAGTCACATGCTCCTGTTCCATCTTACATCTAAAAGAAGTTTAAGCTTGACTTGCATCAAATTTCTAACCTGTAGGCATATTAGAAGGGATTGTGCTACGGTAAACATGCATATACTATGCTATACACATACTTTGGCTCAAATTATGAGGACACCGTCGATGAAATAATAGCTACTCTTCCGGGAAGGCTGTCCAGTAGATGTTGGAACATTGCTGGTGGGATTTGCTGCCTCAGGTTAGGTATTGATGTCCGCCGATCAGGTCCCTTTCTGTGAGTTCGTCACTCTACCCCTTCACAACTGAACTTGCTCACAGATGTTTCTATTTCACAATTGCTTCACTTGCAGCTGACCAGGGTATCTCCAGCATGTCAGAAATGCGCCAAACTGACTTGTTGGACGGAATCTTATAAGGGTGCCAAGTGCAAAGTCACTAATCTATTCTGCACAACCACCTATTCCATTGCCAGTGTTTGTTGTGTCACCAGTGGGTGCGGCTTAATTACACAATTACTGTTGTTAATAGGGTTGTCCACATATTATTTGGCCATAGTCATTACCCTTTTGTCTATGTCAGGTCCAATAGGCCCCCCTGTATTGCTAAGAGTTAAATAAGGGACCCTTCTGTACACAGAGGAAAATTCAATAGGTTGTAACAAATGGCCAGCCAATCCCTTCTTTTTTGTCCAATACAACAGTCTGGATACTGGCTAGGCTGGGAGAAGTTTGGCCATCTTTGACCTGGCCAATAATTCCCTTCTGGGAAAGGATTCAATTTTATTATCAGTTTGGAGGGGAAAGTAAGAGTAGGAAGTAGCCAGAAGTACCAAACAACCACAATAGGAGCAAAGCTAAGCTAAGCTAGTTTTATGGACAATGTACACAAAACGGACAATCCTAAAAACAGAAGTTACCGGAAGAAAGATAACGTTTTAGTTTGTTCTGAATGCACTGATCTCCAGGATTCAGATTCAAAACAAGCTCACACACAGAGACACGTTTTATATACAGGAATACTATTCAATTATCTTTATGGTATTTACAATAAAAAATAAAAAATTCCTCAAAGTTACCTTTAGTGTAGGTCATTGGAGAAAAAGCTCCTAAGTCACCATGATGGGAATGAGAGACCTGAAGAGGGCAGAGTAGCTGCCACGGTACAACCCGGCACCGTGCTGGCCTCTGTAGCGCCATACGCTAAGAGCAGTAGGGTTTGGAAAAGAACTGGCAGAATGGGCAAAGAGAGTCCTGCCGGGTATATTTACATACAGAATATCTGCATGAACGCTGCTAACTCAGCAATGTTTCCGGGGCAGAGAGAGGGTTTTGTGCTATCTGGTGCAGAGCAGATCGAGTGGAGTGGATATTCCACGTCCAGAAAGTAAAAATCCCGACCATGATATTGCTTTAACCAACCAGCTGAGTCCCCTGTGACTGTTTTCTATACTGAACCGGTTGGTTGAAAACAAAATCATGGCCTGGATTTGCACTTTCTGGACGTGGACTATCCACCTCTGATCTGGAGCCCAAGGTGTCATGACCTTTCCTGCTCCGGTGCCCGAGGCCATTTCACCCTCCCACACAGACAAATGGGTCAGGATGAGCAGGGTGTGGCTTCAGCAGCATTGAGGACAATCTGGGCATGGGGTGTGAGCAGCTTAATGTAGCATTTGCCGTTCGTGGGCGTGGCTTTGGCCAGCTCAGTGTAGTGTTACTCTCATCTACACTTGGCATGGCTATTCTCCGGGCTGAGGTCACTCTTAGCTTCTGCCAGGTATCACCATGGTCACCCTTAGCCTCTGGTCTTAGGTTACGTTCAAACTGCTACGCTTTTGTTTAAAGTTTTCCAACGTAATTCACACAGGCGTTTTAAAATTGTTTGTGAAAGTATTTTCATCCACACTGAAATGACTAAAAATGTATACGATGTAGCTAATAGCCTATACTGGGCATGCATGCTTCAGCAACCAGTAAATTTGTTTCTTTTGTTTGTTTCTGCACTGCAAATCGCGCTATTTAGCTACATACATGTCGGCACCTGGGAAAGTGCCACTGACAGCAGTTTCTCCATATCCAGCATGTTAGAATACTGTTTACCTCTGTGTAAGGTGACCAGCACCTGACCAGTCAGACAAAGCGTGTAACTAGCGGGACAAAATCATCGATGGGCCATTTGATGAGACCAATTATGGTGCTCCTAAGGTCTGTGCTTTCAAGTCCCTGTTTTCATCCACACTGCAAGGCTAAAATGGAATTTTCAGAAGTATACGGCTCTGTGGTCTCTGTCAAAAGTCTCTGTTTTTAGGGTCTGAAAACTCCAGGGTAGTGTGGACAAAAGGCAAAAACGGAAACTAATGACCTCATAAAACGTAAACAGAAATGTAGAAGTGTGAACGTGAACTTAGTCTCAGGTAAGCGTGACTGTGTCCAGCTCAGTGCAGACTCTGCTGGCCAGAGTGTCTGATGAAGTCCCCACAGTGAAGACCTGGACCCAACATGTACCATGAGCTTCCTCTGAATCTCTTATAATAGTAAAAGTCAGAACCTCAAACCTTCAATGCAGACAGGATGACGGAGAAAGTGTGAGCTTCGTGTTGTTTTCTTTTGCCATTCCTGCACTACATGAAATCTATTGTTATCTCCTCCCTATACTCTCAGAAAAAATGGCAAGATTTTGTACCTTTGCTTGTTGTTGGGGCTGTACCCTCAAGGGTCTGCTAATTGTACCCTTAGCTGTAGGTACTTGTACCTTTTATGGTATAAAAATGAACAATGACAAACATTTCCGCACCATTGACGGCACAGTAATGCTTTTTGTACCTTTGGGATGTTCCTCAGAGGCAATTTCTGTATCTTAAATGAGAAAATTACAAAAGGTACAGTCCCAGTGACAAGCAATGGTACAAAATTGGACCATTTCTTCTGAGAGCGTACGTTCTTCCTATATTTATACATAAAAATTGAGGTTGAGCATTATGTCACATAGATCGACTTGGGATGATGCATTTTGGAGACTTAGGGACATTCTACTAGTTTAAAATAATACTGTGCAGGAGCTTCCTTGCTTCCAGGAAGCAGGAGTAGCTCTGCTTCCTGGCTCATGTTAACCCAAGCTAATGCTCATGTTAACCCAAGCTAAGTACCAATTACAGAACCGAAAACACCTTCATGCGAGGAGCGGGACAAACAAAAGCCGAGGAACGACAGACAGAAAAACAATGTTATCTCCGTGGTGATGAATATCTCTAGTCACCACACCCTAAAGGGCTATAAACGGGAGGGAATCCTAGCAGCCGTGAGGGGGGTGGGGTCGCAGGGGAGGGGCCACAATAGGTTGGACACATGCAGTTCTGCTGAGGAGGTGCTCCAATCAAATCGAACAGCGATGATCATGTGATCATTCATTGGCTAGGTATTCCTCGGCGTCGCCACCAAACTGGAACGCGCCCCAGCAGAGCGACACTGGGTAGGGTGGAGGGACGTGGACTAGGCGGTTCTGGTGGTCCCCTTAAAAATGGCGGCTAGGGTCAATCCAAGGCCACCGTGGCCTTTGCAATAGGCACTCTGCGGAAGAAGAAACTGGAGCCTCGGAACAGCTGCCCCTAGTGGAGAGAAATGCTTGTGCAGAAATTCTCAGAGGAACAACATACGGACACGAGTGCGGATGGACACAAACCCACCTGTGCACTCAGGTGTTTCCAGCAGTGGACCCAGGACCTGAAGATGGGCTGGTTAGGGGGTAGGCCGGCCGCCAGGCTGCAGAGAAGCAGACGGTTACAGTGTCACCTGAGAGCCAAGCTCACAGCCCTGTGAGTCTGCATGGCTGCTCATCCTCCCCTCGACCACTAGAGGGTGACATTTTACCTTGAGTGAGTGACAACCACTGCCCATCTGCCAAGTGACAATTATGAATAAATGCACCCAGCTGAAGTCCTCCAATTAAATTTTTATTTGCCTAAATAAGATTAAAAATGGAATATCAGACTGCCCCGGTAAGCAGTTTGGCTTAAGGGCCCCCTGCTGGCCACCAGAGGTAATTGGTGGCTGTTAACTCACCCGCAGTTGTTGACAGCCATGAGGTCAGCCACCAACATGAAGGGGTAGGTCAGTACGCTGACGGCAATCTTCAAAACAATACCAAAATTCCAAAAAGAGAAATTATTAGCGGATGTGAGAATGAGTTGTGTGTTAATTCCACAATCTTCCAGAATACCTAAACCAGAATGGCATCGCATTTCGAACTCTCCAAATACGGGAAATAGCTATGAAATCACAGCTAAACTCACCCCCATTACAAACTTGGTGTAGCTCCGGACGGCAGGCGCTTGGCTGAACTGCAGCCGGGAACAGAAGAAGCACAAGAGAGCATAGGGAAGGAATCAAACCAGCATTTCACAGTACAGTCCATCCGCGCAGCCCGGAGCTACAACCGTAGAGGTGTGAGACCAGAACATTACCCAGCAAGCCAGCAGGATTCTCATGTAACAAACATACTTTTGAGTAAAAGCGCTTAGGGAACCAACAAAAACATTATGCAAACATTACACTTGCGACAGCAACCAGAGATCATCAGAGATTCTCAAAGGAAGCTAAAGAAATGGGGTGAGTGAGAGAACGAAGCTCCCAGCAGAGAGCGCCCTGGGCCTTACGTTGTCATCCACTGCGTAGGTGTTGATGAAGTGCGCCAGCAGGTTGCAGCACCACAGGAAAATGACCTCACCCAGGATGTGAGGCACCAGACCTCTGGACAGAGAGCACAAGGTTCCGGTCAGCCAGGGACGAGGCCCATTTACCAGTTTAATACCTCATAACCCATAACACCAGTGCTTTTCAATCCAGTACTCATGGTCCCCAGACAGCTGACATTTTTGCTCCCTCCCAGGTCCCCGCACATCAAGTACAAGGAATATATGGCATTTGCTGACAGGAAGCAAAAATGTGTGCTGTCTGGTGACCCTGAGGACTGGGGTGAGGAACTTTGCTTAAGACTCTGGCTCCATTAAACATGGCAGGACCAGACCCATAAAGGACCTGAGGGTGAAACGTGCGGAGACACGACCAAGGCTTCAGAGGAGGAGTCTGCAGGCCAGAACTGTTCCTCATACTGTTTAGGTAACCGTTTCCACTGTTGCAACATAACTGTTCATTCAAGTTTGTGCACACGGTCCCATCCGCGCAAACTACGCCCTCCTCGCTTCGACTCACGTACACAAAAAAGCCAGACACGCCCTCCTCCTGGAAGATCTTAACAATGCAGCTGAGCAGGCCCCTGGGAAAGCAGGAGGATAGTCAGAGGGGGTCCCAGGACAAATCTTTTTGTCAGAGCAATAATGGGAGACAGCTGTGCCGGTGAATCCAGCCTTACCTGTACTTGACCTCCCTGCCCACAAACTGGGCCATGCAACGGACCGAGATGACTGGTAGAAGAATGGAGAGACAGACTTAGTGTGGTGGCTCTGCAAGACTGTGGCTGCAGAACTGAAAGTTTTGCAAAGTGTCCTAGACAACAGGCTTCCAGCGGAAAGTCCCCGCAGGGGGACTCAAACACACAGGCCGCAGGGGGACTCAAACACACAGGCCGCAGGGGGACTCAAACACACAGGCCGCAGATCACCGACCCCTGGCCAGCGGAATCATACCATGGAAGGGATGTGTGGCAATCCGAGACAGGCACTGAACCAGCATCTCATGAGAGGTCTGAGGGAGAGGGAGAGAGAGAGAGAGAAAGAGAGAGGGAGAGGGAGAGAGAGAGAGAGAGAGAGAGACAGACAGACAGAGAGAATTATAGACATGCCAGTACCCAAACGAGCAAGTAACTGCTACCTTTCTCAACAATCTCTCACCTCTCTGACAACCTTCCTGAGTGACGTCTTCAGGTCATCTCGGTTGGACACGTGCTCTGCATCTTCCCTGGGGGCCACCTGGGGAGACAAAAGACAGACTGGTGTGACTGTTACCTTGGTGGCATATATCTTGATTTTCATCACTTTAATATAATGATTTCTGCCTGTTCTTCCGATTAAGTTGTTGCCTGAAAGTATTCTTACAAAGTATTTACTGCTAGACAATGGGCATCATTAAGAGTGTGGCTGTTACATTAAACAGCCGGTCAGGTTGGAGAAAGACAGGAATTTGGCGACGGTCCCTGGCGTCACCTGGCCAACTCACCTGCTTGACCTTGGTGCGGACCACAGTGGAGACTGCACTGGACACAAGTCGGGGTGGCAGGCCACGGAAAAGCCCCCGTCTGCCATCCACCTTCACGATATGTCGTGCTGCAGGGCAGATACGCCACATTAGAGAGCTACACTAAATTATCACGGAAATTTGCATAATTTCACTGACATCCTACAATAGCAATGATGGACAGGACCATGTGTATTATAGGGTTATTTTATCGCTGTCCTGCAATAGACGACTCAAGGTAACCTTCAGTGAATCATTTTCATTGTCCTCCCTCTCTCAACATTCCAGTGAAATTCTTGCCAAGGGTCAAAGCCAGTTCCTCACATTAAAGCCTTACTTGCCCTGAAAGCATGTTAAAAATTAAGGACAGTGGAGTTAATTATAAAGAAACCAAATTACACGTTAAAATGACCTTAGAAGTACTGTCCAGGAGCGTCAGTGAAAAGGAAATTCAATCATTATCTGCAACATAAAATTAAAAGTAAAGAGCAATCAAAAGTTTAAAAATGTAGTATGAACACCAAGAACAACCATTATTAATATCTTACCTCCAGGCATGTTATTTTTTTTAATGCACAATATCCCATATTTAAATTAATGCCAATTAAAGGACAATCAGCTACTTGAGTTTGAAGGGTAACAATCTAGAAATGGATGCGTGACCCAGGTGACTAGAATGGCCAGCAACAGCACACAGGGAAGTTAGTGGCGGGAGACAGAATAGGGGCGGAGAGGAGCAACTAACCATAAGAGAAGAAGCCAGGTAGGTAGAGGACCTTCCTCCCAAACATGGTGGTCCCCGGCGTGGGAACCAGGGGCTCATGTCCAACCTGGGGCCAGACGGAGAAACACAGAGGTGTTCGAGAAACTTTCTGTAGCAGGAAAGCACTTCAGCAACCCTGTTGAAGCCTGTTTTCAGGCAAAAGCAAGTGCCCTGATTATCAGATCAGGACCTGTGATATTTATTCAACACACCTGCAGAAGCACCTTGGGGAGGTCTACCAGGATGTCTAGGGTATGCTTGTTCCAGGAGGCGTGTCCCTGGACCATATTAGATTGGCTGAGTGACACTTGCCGGGTCTTACTGGCTATTTAAATGCACCAATCAAAACAGTGCTTCATTAGAATGAATCACTCGACC
The DNA here is from genome assembly GCA_019775915.2 of Cyphomyrus plagiostoma. Taxonomy (NCBI): domain Eukaryota; kingdom Metazoa; phylum Chordata; class Actinopteri; order Osteoglossiformes; family Mormyridae; genus Cyphomyrus; species Cyphomyrus plagiostoma. The sequence continues at coordinate 20,286,435 of JABFEA020000130.1, read as the reverse complement.
CATGGGGCCTTGCTGCCAGATATCCAGCCTCCTGGGAGGGACCATTAGAACTGGCATGACTTAATACACTGCAAGCAAGTCAAACAGCCATGGACTGGTGCCAGAAAACCTCTCCCCCACATGGGGGTAGACTGGAGCAAAAAAGTCCTGAGCTGCTTACCTATAGTTAATAATCACAGTGTGACGACAGCCCCAAAGGAAGTGAAACACAAATTCTGACCGCTGCCATTCTGTCACTAACTGAGAAAAACATCAGTCCAAACTAAGTGGAAACTGCTTCATAACAGCATCATTATTTCTGCTCTAGGTCAAATAACCGCCTTTCTCTTGACCTGACATATCAATTACTACTACAATTCTGCCTTATTGACCGATCAGATGCAGCAGAATCCTTTCTCACTGACCTATCAGTTGCAGCGGATTCCTTTCTCACCGACCTATCAGTTGCAGCGGATTCCTTTCTCACCGACCTATCAGTTGCAGCGGAATCCTTCCTCACTGACCTATCAGTTGCAGCGGATTCCTTTCTCACTGACCTATCAGTCGCAGCGGAATCCTTCCTCACTGACCTATCAGTTGCAGCGGAATCCTTCCTCACTGACCTATCAGTTGCAGCGGAATCCTTCCTCACTGACCTATAAGCTGAAGTGAAGTCCTTTCAGTTCCAGCATCCTGCTTCCCTTACTGCTCATGTCTGCAGCATGGAAGAGGTAAACTATTGTCTAATTGTGCTATAATTGTCATCAACAAACACCACATCAATCTCTATCAAATGACTTATTGCTTAAAAATAGTTTTATCATAATGTAAAACAATTATAAAGGCTTGAGGTAACCATTTTGTCATTATCAAGAAAGACATCCATTATTAAATAAGTAACTTTAACAATAAACTTTAAAACTGCATTCATCTAAATTAGCAACGATTTAAATTATTAAACACTGTCTTCAGTTATTCCAAGTATAACAGTGTAGTACATTGTGTTGTATAACAAACATATTCCAACATTTTTTCTTTTTAAAAATTTCGGCAAAATTTCTTTTTAAAAATTGGTGTCTATTACAAACACAGAAAGAAAACGTTCAGAGTTCTGGGAGAAAGAATATTCCAAATAAGAATTCTAAAACTTTAATGCATTCGTGTTATTAATGTTAACGTCAACATTTCTGTTTGTAATTTCTGTTAATTATGCTCATTGGGCCAGTGGTAAAAGTTATTGTTACATTTAGGTTGTATTAACTGGATTGTCCCTGGGGATTTTTGGCAGAGTGCTGATATACAAGGGTCAGACCAATTTTCCATGTGCTGCGATGGTAGCCGCACTGTAGTGTAAGTGACCGTTTTATTGCCCATTTGCTGCATGTCTTACAAACGAAATGGGAAACCGTGCATATGAATAAACAGCGATTCCCACAGCCCATCAAAAAGCAATTAAACAACGTAAGTATATGATACCGTTCTGAACATGCACATGAAGCAAACGTATTTGTTAATCCACGACTACATAAAAATGCATAAAAGCCACGCATGCTGGTGAGACGATCTTATCAACTGCAACATGTCCGGCGTTTCAGCAGAGATCCGAGTTATCAGGGCTGTATGAGCCCCGGACGCGACGCGTCTGTCGCGCTAGACGCAGCCGGTTGCGCCGCAGGATTCACTTTGCGTGCACTCCTGATTGCAGCTGAACACTCATGTCAGTGTGCGTGGCTTTTCTCTTGGCCACACCCAGGTTCAAGCACAATTCGCAGGTTTTACAGTCACGTTACCTGAATTAGCAGTTTTACATAAAGTAGGGGATGTGTGATTGCAGTCACCCCGGCTCCGAGCAGCACGATGGCCGTGTCCACATCCACCGAGGTGGCGGTCGCGGCCGGAACGCCATTCCGGTCGAAAAGGGGGGCTCGCTGTGATCCCCCTTCATCAGTCATGTCTTCAACTGTCACGCCGGTAGCGAACAGGAACGTAACCCACCTCCGCCGGGGCTTCGCAGTGAGAGACTCCGAGACGCGAGTGTATAACCACCCCGAGTCACGTGACTGCACCGGGAAGTCAACCAAAACAACTGATGACGTCGGCGCAGAGGTCGGCCCTGAAACCTCGCCGCGTAAACGACAGGTGGCGCTGCAACTTGATAAATACGAAACCTCCACGCGTGACACAACCGCCGGGAAAAGTTTCTCATATATTCCTGTTAGTTTGTTTGGCGAATACAAATGATCTTGAAGTGATGTGTAAAATTTGATATTTATTTTATATATTATTAATTCACAAATACAGCGTATTTTTTATTTCTAACATTTAAAACACACGAAAATCTAAACATTTTAATTGTAAAATATAAAATAAGTAGGCCAAACTATGATCAATCACATGGTGTTTCACAACAAGTTCAAAATATGATTGCATTCTTAGTTACAAAGTGGCATGTATTGCAGTTAAAATGTAACCAGGGTGTGACTGCACTTTGGCTACTCCTGAATAAACACAACCGGAAGGCATATTTTACTTTGCAGCTCACCAGAGCGATGAGGGGGAATTCAAAAAGCTGTAACAACATTTTGAAAAATAACACAGAATAAAGTAATAAATAATAGTCAAGAATTCATAACATACACATGCACCCCACTGCCCTGCCCAGGATGCTAACTCCTTAGGACAAGAATCAGAAACATAATATAGAGGTTAGCTTAAACCTACAGTACAGACTAAGATATAGTCAGTTCATACTGAGGTCACAATCCTGGATTCTCAGCTTTCAACAGAACTGTATAGTTCTTGGAAGTGCAAATGAGACTTTTCCCCTAACCGCCATGTCACCACTGCTACAGTACTGAGTCTGAGATCTGGATCTTCATTGTGCACGCCAGAAATGTAGTAACCTTTAAACAGGATTACAACTGAGGATCTCTGCTTTTGGTGAGGTCTAAACCATAGCAGCACTTGGCTCAGGATTGTACACACCGGCCCCATCACCACCCAATGCGCAGGAGTGACCGGCAACGTGAAACTACCATTAATGCTTAGAAAATAATTTTTAAAAAAGCCCCGATTACAGGCTGTTATCTGCAACTGGAAATAAGAATTCAACATTAAGGGAACGAGTTCGAATCAGTATTTTCTTTGATCAATAAACCTGGGAATATAAGAAGGCATCATTCCTGATTTTTATCAATGAGACTCTCTTTCTAGTGCTTGACTGCAACTACGAAAAACATACTGAAGCGAGGTTATCGCCGTCAGTGACACTCTAGGCAGGACAATCTAGATCTAGCACGCAAGGTGAGCTGACCCATAAAACCATGGTATGGTGTGACGTCACAGTAAAAAGTCACATCGTGGTGGTGACGGGGTTTACAGAAAGCTACAATCCGTGGCTGGCTCTGCGTCAGCAAGGTCAGAGCAGTGGTCACTGTGGCTCCGGAGAAGTGCTCCGGCTGAGGTCTCCATGTCATCCTGCTCCGAGCCCAAGGCCTCTGCCATCTCCTGCTTCACCACTGACACAAACTGGGAGTCCTGAGCCAGGATGCTTAGACCACCACCTTCCAGTACCTGTAGGGCAGGACACAAATCCAAGAGAAACCAAAGTCCAAGTCCCTGGGGTGATGATGATGATGATAATAATAATCATCATCATCATCTTAGGATATACAATGTAGCTTATAATTTGCCTAATTATAAACCTGGCTATTTTAATGATAATTACACAGTAATGTTAATAACTGCAGCTCCCCTGCTCAGGGTTACTGGAGCAACCTTTTGTAATTTTGTGTTTTTAACTGCTGTTCTACTGATATCTATAGAACTTGATCACCATCCAAAGCCCCCAAATTAACTACCACTAGTTTCCTTTCTGAACTGTAAATACAGAAGGCCCTACCGAGCTTGTTAGCACTTACCTTCTGGATAAGCTGGTCTATGGCAAACACTGATTGTAGTCCCATGGCATGCTGGGAGTTTGAGTCTGCCCACCTGACTGATTGCAGCCCCATGGCATGCTGGGAGTTTGAGTGTGCCCACCTGTGCTGAATGCAATGGCGTGGGATCTGAAATGAGAAACAGGAGGAAACAGTGGAAACATAAATGTTATTATGATGTTGTGGGGACATTTTTGCAGTCTCCACAAGGAGAAACTGTAGTTTCTAAAAATCTGCAAATGCAATCAAAAAATTTTAAATGCCAAAAGTCTTGTATTTTGTTTCGTTACTTACTGTACGGTTAAGTTAGGGCTGGGTTGGGACTAAGGCTGTCATAGTCAGGGTTATGTGTAGGTGTTACCTCAGAGCTCACGGCCTTTGTGCTGATGCCCTGCTGGGTTCCTGCTCTGCCGTGTTCCTGTTCAGGCTCAGACCTTAGGAGACTCACTGCAGACGACATACATGCAGCATCTGTACACCTGACATCTGTGTAAACAGCACACATTACTGTGCCTTTTGCATCAGTCAGTTTTTCCCCTAAATAATTAGAACATTCTAGACCATTCATATTTTGATATTCAGTTTTCATTTTTAGTGGCACATAATGCAAACAATTGCAATAAATAAAGTTTTTAACCGACTTGAAACTTGTAGTTCATTTTCTTTTAAAAGGCTGTGGGTGTCCTTGATTGGCTGGAACTGTGGCCCCGCCTCCCATTCACAGGGAAACCTAATCCAGGAGATGCATCATTAATTACACCGTTTTCCTAGTTCATAATAATAATACATTCTATTTATAGGCGCCATTCAAGTCACTCGCGGATGCCTTACAAAGACAGTAAAATCAAGCAACACACAATGGCAAACAATCAACAATACATCAAGATAATAAGAAGACAAGATATAAGATATAAGACAAGAAGACAAAAGAAGACAAAACATAGTAGCAATCAGTTATTAAACCAAGGGTAAATTGTAAATCAAAATTGTAAAACAAACCTAAAAAACATACAATATAATTCTTTATGACTGCCTGTGTCATTATGGTTGCAAGTTTGCGAGTTACAAAGAAAGACATACTCATAATGAACACTCAGTATAACACATAGCGATGCGTCCTTATGAGCACAAGGCTGATCCAGCAGACTCACGCTGTGCTGTTGTTTATATTGTTGTTATTGTTGTTAGTGGTGGTGTTGGCCTTCTTGGGCATCCTGGGAAAAAACTGGGGGCTGTGCAGGAATAGGGAGTCGGGTGACAGATCCCCTTCTTCTACCCGGTGGTCAGATATTTGCAGGGGCCGATGGCTGGTGACCTGCGTGGGCAGGGGGGTGTTCCTCTCCAGGGCGAAAGGGTCCACATGGTTCCCAAACAGGCCCCCTGATCGCTGAGAAGGGGCAACACAGCCTGTTAAAAACCAACTAAGTATTTTCGATAAGACAAGTTCATACCGTGCATTTCCACGCACCCTGAAGATCGCATCCTCCATAGATTCATCCAGTCCTTGGTCGGTGTCCTCCCCAGCCATCAGGTCCCCTGAGATTGTACGCTGGAGTTCTGGTAGAGCCTCCTCCTCCATACTGCGAAGACCTGCCTATCCAGGGAGAGGCGTGGGGGGGCGGGGGGGGGTCACACACAAAAGACAATTAGGAAATGAGTGCCAAAGACAAATAGACTGAGGGGTACAGCAAAGGTTGCCAGCATGGATGGTAAAGGGAGGGAAATGATTTAGAGGAAGACCCATGAAGTATGTGAGGAGCATGTGGTGAGAAGATCTTATGTCAAGGGGGACGGGCACCTGAATCTCCATGGTGTTCTTCTTCTTGGTGGGCCGATACCCGTAATACTCTTCTCGTCTCTTTATGTACTTGCGGAATTGGTCTTGGATCAGGAACGTGGCGTAGAACTTTCCCACGGTCACTTCGTCGTCTGCCAGGACGGCACAAACGAAAGACTGGGTGGGTGTCCTGTCCGATGAAGAATGATTTAAGCGGCTCAACACCATGCTGATAAACGTCTCACCTCCGACTGAAGGGATAACCTGGTCCAGCAGCTTCATGCTGGTGCGCTTCCAGATCTTCTTGATGATGGCTCGCAACTCCTCGTTGGCCTGCTGAAAGTTACCTGTCCCGGACAGGATGGGGGAGAGAAAAAGCTGCTGATTCAAGGAGGCCGTAAGTTTATCTGTATAGCCAGTGTACTAAAGCCGTCGCCTTAATGGTAACGTTTACCTAGCGCTGCATGTGACGTGTGTGACAGCATGAGCACAAGACGCACAGCAAAGCTGTACCCACCCTCGGTTTTGATCTTGAGGGCCGTTCTCACCAGGGAAAACAGGGTGGCGTTGAAGGTGACCGTGCCGTCGCTGTTCATCGGCATGTTCATGGAGACCAGGCGCTAAACCCCCGGACACAGAGCCCCGTGTCATTTCCCAGCACCTCACGTGTTTACGCTGGGTCCCAGCGCCTGCTGAATCTAGAATCTAGAACTACTCAGCTGTCAATAACATGTCGATATCTATGGGTGCTTGAATGTTACAGTCAGCCCGACGTGGCGTGGTAGGTTTGCCGCGGTAAGCTGGACTCACCTTGCACGCCACACGGTGAGGGCAGAACTTTCCGAAGCCCAGTGGAGGCTGGATCCTGCGTAGCAGAGTCACCACATCCAGGTGCTTGATTCGCCCCCTGCAGGACAGGGAGGCAAACTGAAACCCCTTCAGAATACTCTTATCTATATTCCAAGTCTCAGAAAAAACTTAAAAATAAACTAAAAATAAAGCACAGGCTGCTAGCTGAGGCATGACATCATCTGTAATCCAAGAACAGTTTTCAAAATGGTGGGCTTGTGTTACTAATGCATTTATAGGGAGTTAAGTGAAAATACGGTTCCAAGGCATCCGAGGTGCAAACATGTACGCACGTGGCTTCAGGGTCATACTCTGCCCAGATTTTCTTAAACTCATCCAGGTGATGGGGACCGAGGATTGACCAATCGCGTGTCAGGTAGTCGAAGTTGTCCATGATGACTGCCACAAACAGGTTGATGATCTGAGCCGTGGAAAAAAAAGAGAGGGAAAATGACAACGTGAGACGTATAGTCTGAGGAAAAAGTCATGTGAGCAATAAAAGCCTGTGTGCAGTATCTGTGCCTGTTTAGTCACAGGCATTTCCCTACAGGCAGAGAGACGTGCTGTGGTTCCTGGTGGCACAGTGCGACGTGACATGAGTGTGCGGCCGCTCACCAGGAACGCACAGAGCATGTAAAAGCTCATGAAGTAGACCACGGCAAAGCTGGCCCCGCACGTGTACTCCTCCCCGGGCTGGTAATCTGACTTGGGGTCACACAGCTTCCCGTACATACATGCCAGCATGATCTCCTGCCACGCTTCGCCTGTGGCACACCTAGAGGAGTAAACACAGTCGAGCCCGTGCCGCTTAGAAAAGACACTGCAGCCATCCCTGGAAGACTGTGGGCAGGAAGGGCAGCGTGCGACACTCGCAGGAAGTGCAGCGCGCGACACTCGCAGGAAGGGCAGCGCGCGACACTCGCAGGAAGGGCAGCGCGCGACACTCGCAGGAAGGGCAGCGCCCAACACTCGCAGGAAGGGCAGCGCGCGACACTCGCAGGAAGGGTAGCGCGCGACACTCGCAGGAAGGGCAGCGCGCGACACTCGCAGGAAGGGCAGCGCGCGACACTCGCCTAAACAGCAACAGCACCGCCTGCGGAAACGTCTGGAAGTTGTTGTTGCGGTTGATTTGTGTGCCGTCCACCAGACCAATCTTACCAAAAACCTGCAGGACAGAGACCAACTCAGACGCTATCTTCCATGCCATCTGGCCTCATGAAGAATAGGGGAAAAGAGGGAGAGCAGAACAGAGAAGAGGAGACCCCTTACCTGCATCCCAATGACCGCGTAGATGAAGAACAGCATCACAATGAGCAGAGCTACATAGGGAAGGGCCTGCAGAACAGAACCAAAGATCTGAAGGTCAGAAAGTGCCTGGTGATGGTGGAAGGGGGTCAAAGGTCCAGGCTAAATAAACCTACTAATATAGACTGAAAGACGGGATCCAACAGCACCGATTGAGTAAGCAAAGAGGCTGCGGGAGTGACTGCCCATGCACACAGCACCTGTCCCACCTAGCTGGAGAGAAAGTGACATCAGTACTGACCTGGAAGGACTTGATGAAGGTCCACAGCAGGTTGCGGATGCCCTCTGACCGGTTCAGCAGCTTCACCAGGCGCATCACACGGAACAGCCGGAAGAAGGTGATGGAGACCCGGGCATTTTCCGAGTCCTTCACGGAAGCAAAGCATGGGGCTCACAGAGAGAGACCAGCGAGCAAACAAACAGCCATGCTCTCATCCACAGCTACACTGGCCATTGTGGTAAACTGTACACCAGTAAGTACCAGTACAGCAGGTACATCTAAATCACATCCATATACATAAACAGACAACATATAACCAGAAACACTCACTGCGATAGCTTGCATTGGGTTCACCTCCTAAAAAAATGAAAAGATGCATTACGTTCACTCTGATTGCTACACCTAAACAAATTCACCTAAGATGTTGATGTGATTTGTGTATTTCATTCATTCTTGAAACAATCTCCCTTTCTCTGAGATTCACTATTCATTTAAACAATATACTCTACAACAAAATACTCTATTCCTTGGTGAAGGCCTTGGTTTGTTCTGTGTAGGACATAGCTGTCGATATAATGGAGGTGAAGATGTACTCAACAGTTAGACATACGTGAGAACCCTAGCTGTTCTGTACAATTCAAGGGCTACAGGGTGGACTAAGAGGTTTTTCTGAATTGTCTGTCCCGGTTTTCAGTCATTTTTTTTCTCCTTTAATGTTCAGAGGAATGCTTTTCACAAGGAATATTGTACGAGAATGGACAGCTTGACATAATACTAGGAAGGATTGCAGCAAAGGTAAGACCCGGAAGGAAGTCCACTGGGCATGGGTCTGAGTAGAACTGGTGTAGCACTGCTTACCGCGCAACCATGGAGACAGTAGAGTCCACCGCTGGATGCAAGAGCTGTCTACTTGAGGAGATGGGCGAGACAGCATGAGCCACACGGAAAGAGAAGAAGAACCAAAGAGGAAATGACAGGGTGAGTCTGAGTGGGAGAGATCTGGACAGGAACTGAGTCTATGAACCAGAAAAACAGAGTGTAACAGGAAGAGAGAAACTGGGATTGGGACTGGAAAATTGGTACTGAGCCTGGGCTCTGAAATATGGATCAAAACTTAGTCCTGGTTATTATTTTATAAGGGATAAACACTGGGATACATTAGAGTGGATTCATGCAAACGTAATCGATGGGAAAAAAGAATGATAGGTGAACAGATGGAGCAAAAAAAAACAGGCAGCAGGAGGAAACACTCACATCAATCTCACTGAGAATGACGTCCACAACGCTGCCAATGACAATCAGGAAGTCAAACACGTTCCAGGGATCTCCAAAGTATCCCTGCGGAGAAGGATCGTAATGAGTATCCGGGCATAAATGATGGGTTCAGGGTGCAGGTTTCAGAAGAATCCCTCGTTCACCTTAGCCTTGAAGGCCTGCAGCTTGAGAATCATCTCCGCAGTGAAGAGTACGGTGAAGATCACATTAAGCATGTCTGACAGGTGGGTGATGTGGTCAGACTGGTCACAGTGCTGGTCGGAGAGGTGAAGGATATGGAGGATCAACATGGATGGACCCAGCTCAACAGACCTATACAGAAACAGTGTCGACTTCATTGTTCACCCAGGTTTACCTGCATGCCCAGACAGAGGGTGTTCAGCATGATGAGCAGGAACATGAGGTACTCGAAGTAACAGGAAGTCACAATGTACCACACCCAATACTGGTAGGTGTCCTGGGGGATGTAGCAACGTAGGGGGCGGGCTTTGAGAGCATACTGGACACACTGGCGCTGCCAAACAAGGGAACAAGCAACAAGGGTACAGATTTAAGTGGTAATTTACTTAGAACACTTAGAACTTGGGATCCAACCTACATAAGAAAATAGCAAGTACAGCTATAAAACGTGGACCCCAGGGATATGAGAAGACAGAAGACTGAATAACTGGATAACTGGCCCACCAAATCACAGCGGAAGAATTACATGGGGTAACAAAGACAGATGAGTAGGTTCCTGGGCTAACTGAGGAAAGGTAAAATGGTACCTGATTCTTGTCCAGTTCGCAGTTCTTGTACTCCTGCTCACCCTGCTCCTGGAAGGTGACAATGACGAAGCCCACAAAGATGTTCATCATGAAGAAGGCGATGAGGATGAGGTAGACAATGAAAAAGATGGATATCTCCACACGGTTGTTGTAGGTAGGGCCCATGTTTTCAGTTTGGGAGTCGATGGCCTTGTAGAGCAGTCTGCAGTATGGATGGACATCTGATGCGATTGCCCAGGCACACCTTACAAAGCTCTACAGCACACTGTCCAAAAATAACCAGCCTTCAATTTGACACTTTATGTTGTTCCTTTATCATAAAACCTTCTGAGCTTATTTATGTTTTATTTATATGTATTTGAAACTAATTAGCGATTACACTTTGATCAAACACTATGGTTCTTCAGGCGAGGAGTCAGCATTCATAACACTATGTGATCAACAGTCTCAAAATAAGGATCAGTACTCAAAGAGGAAGAAGAGGAATTAGGTGGCACTAAATCTCCCTGAAGCAGGGCCATCGTTCGCACATATGGGGTTAACACTCACTTAGGCCATCCCTCAAACGTAGACACGGTGAAGAGCGCCAACATGCCATTCAGCACGCTGTCGAAGTTCAGGTCGCTGTTGATCCACTCTCGCTGCTGCACCTCCATCTCATAGAGGGCATGTTCCTGGTACTTGATATAAGTTCCCCTAGGAAACACGTGGGTGTCGACCGTGGTGAAAGACAAGGTGGGTGGATACATCGTTTTACATGAGGGAGGTTGAGAGTAAAAGTGCCGTCGTGACTTACAAGGTCCATCCACTTTTTAATTCTTTTAAAGGCACAAATGACAAATGAAAACAGCATTTAATCAAACTTGCGACAAACTTTGGCAGGCAAAGGGTTAAATGTGGTAAAAATATTATACACATAGAGGTAAGAGAGAAATCTTGCTAACAAAATATGAAGTTCAAATTACTTGCACTCTGCTTCTGTCATTTTTGAGGGGTCTGTGCACCTGTAAAATGTACCCTGGGAGGGGAGGGAAATGTAGATTAGTCTCTTTATGAGATCATGATTTCATGATTTTATTGTAATAGTTACAACTGAAAACCATGTACGAAGAATCCATCCATATACAGTAACATCATTTATACAATTGGATGTTTTACCACAGTACTTGGTTAAAAGTCTTGTTTTAACCTTAAATGCAACATCTTCTCACTGACACCTGACACCTTGTAGCGTATGCAGTTCATTGATGCTTTTTTTAATGCGACGTGGTGTGTCCCCTCAAACGTGCCAAGGCAGAGAATACACTTTAGAGAGCCGTGGCACTTTACTGTTGCTTCCAGGGAGTGACAAAGTACCAAGTTTGTGAGTTTGTGCATCAGGTTCTCTGACCTTGAAGAGCTGGACACCGATGCAGGCAAACATGAAGTCCAGCAGCATGGTCACCAGGACAATGTTGCCGATGGTCTTGATGGCCACAAACACACACTGGACCACGTGCTGCAAAATGGAAGCGGAAAGGCACGAACGGAGACTTCAGCAGGGACGCTAGGAACTCAGCACGGGCAGAAAGACAATGAGAGTTATGGACATAACTGAGATGATGGTGGACATGAAGAAGGTGCCAATGAGGACATGGTGAGGGTGCACAGGATGGTAAACATGGGAAAGGTATGGTTGATGGTGGGGATGAACATAGAGATGATGGCCGCAGAGAATTTGGACTTGGTGGAAGAGGGAAATGAGGTGAACAGGCCGATGCAGGTGGAGATAGAGGAGAAGGTGGAGAAGCTGATAACATCTGGGTCCTCACCTTGAGGCCCTTGGCACGATTGATGGCTCTCAGGGGCCTCAGCACCCTCAGCACCCTCAGGATCTTCACTACTGAGATGGCGCTGGACCTGCACACAAAGACAGAAAGTCCCCCAGGATGAATGTCAGGAAGACCTGGCAGGTTCCAGCGAGCGATGCTACAGGTCACTCACTCCATTCCCATGGACAGCAGGGACACACCCACAACGATCAGGTCCAGGATGTTGAAGGAGTTTCGGCAAAAGGATCCCTTGTGAAGGATTGCCCCATACGTGGTCATCTGTGGGGGGGGGGGAGTAAATCAGAGCCGTTGCATGTGTGGTGGGTTGTGAAAGAATCCAGGACGTATGTGGAGGCACCTTGAGCACAATCTCAGCAGTGAACACCGAGGTAAAGACGATGTCAGCATAGGCCAGGACCTACACAGACGAGAATGATTACTGTCACATTCAATTTACATATGTCTGCCTGTAAATCCAGCAAGGACGGGCCACCAGAGCCACATTTAATGCGTTACTCATGTGGTGTTCATCAGCTTCATGAAAATATTGAAACATAAATTAGAGAAACACTCTGTTAATTTACAAAAAAGATATATAAATACACTGTTTACTGGTAATAAACTGTTTAACTTCTCTCTCCCGATAGGAGCAATTTGCCAGTATTTTTGTGTCAGCCGCTTGTGTATTTTTGCGTATATTAGTCCTAGAAGGGAATAATTTGCCGAATGATTTGGGTTGCCTGGTTTCTGAAGGATTCTGGGTCAATGGGGTCTTCGGCCGCCAAAGAGATGCTGCTGAGGAGGATGAAGAGAAGGATGATGTTGGTGAAGGTGGTGGCGTTGATAATCCGGTGGCACAGTTTGCGGAACCTGTGTTGAAGCGCGACCAACGCCTGTGTCAGCTTTTGCCTTTAACATTAGTCAGAGCCTGATCTTCAACAGCTCCTTCCCAATTTTAATCAAAACAAAAACGCTAGCGAGCGACTTAGCACAGGTATAACTGCAGCGTCTGATTGATGTGTCCCTCTGTGTTACACAATATCATTAATAATCAACGCTTGGCTGCACTAGCTCCAGTGATGGATTTGACTGACTATGTCCAAAACATGTACAATGAAAAAGAACAAAGGTCAGAATCTGGCCCCAGTCTGACCAGTAAGCAAACGAGGAAAGTTTAACTGTTCCTACCAAAAAAGAAATAGCATCCATACACATATATTGAATGAAGAACCTCACTGCAGATAATACCTGACCAAACAGGGCTCCGCAGGCTACCAAAAAGGATTATAATGTATTAGTACTAATGAAAATGTAAAGAATCGTGCGTGGAAGGACTTGCCTAAATGCCATACTATGGAAACAAAAACCAACCCATTTAGTCTGACCAAGAGCTAAAATGTTTTGCTCAGGAACCCATTTAGTCTGACAAAGAACCTGGCCAGGAACCCACTTGTTCTGAGGGCCAAAGATAAAGAAGGAGCTGGCCTCAGGCATGGGCACAGCCTTCTCCTTCAGCTGCAGATCCGCCATGGGCCGAGGTCTGGGGCTCACTGGGATCTCTGGATCTTCCTCCTCATCATCCCCTAATAAACAGGAGTAGGGGGTGGGTTACATCTGCTGTGCTGGCAGGAGCGTCGTGTTAGTTGTGTTAGACCCCATTTCAAAACGACACAGGTGACATGACAATACACATACACAGATATTAGTGTTCTGGATAATTTAAACTATTATACATTCAAACATGCCCAGCAAATGGTAACTGTTACCAGAAGTGTTACATTTAGCTAGACAACTAGCTAGTTAATGTAAGCCAGATAATTGTTTGCTTGACATGGACAAGGAAAAGGCTGTATTATGTTAGCGTTTGTGGCTAGCCAGCAAACACTGAAGGACGGTGTCATTTGTACGGGCTAAACTACAAGTACAACTTGGTCCGTCATCTACCTTCCCGGCTAACATTACTTAACTGACATTAACATAAGTTCATCTCTGTGTTAGCACATTGATTACATAGTTAGCCAAGCAGATGTGTGCATGATATATTTAGACAGTTTTAGGCTAATGCAGCATATATATCTGGGGCAACAACACAAAAACAATTCAGTTGCTTTCTTATACTTGAAGTAATACAGTTACTTGACTAGAAATTGTAAACAGCTAAAGATACCTATCCCTGTTTACTGATGCTAAGTAATGAACATTACGATGTGACAACTCATTGATGATGCGTTGAGTTATCGGTAGAAGACGGGAGTGATGAGGGATGGGGAGGCGATTAAGAGATGCGATCTGACGGAGGAAGATTACCCTGACCGCAAGATTACTGCAAACTTAATGGCGTTTTATTCACAGTCAATGTAGGCACGTTATTGGTTGACTGAATAATTGGTTCATATATTACATTTTTACAAAATATTGGGTAGGCATGTGAATATCTAAAATGATTGACAGAATGCCATTCTGTGCTGTTTTCTACTGTCAAAATTTTACGTGGAATGTTTTACAGTTACTTTACCGGGGAAATCTGCTGGTGGGAATGGGTCCTTGATTTCGTTGACGTTTGACTCAAACTCATCCACTTTTAGCTGAATAAAATAAAAATATGCAGCGAAGATCAGAGGTCAAAATCCAAATAGCCTGGAGAATAGTCACCGAAGTTCTGTTAAAGAAAGCAAATGGCTGGTTCATAGTGCTTGGGAAGCCGGACCTTGGCCGTGGTGGGGATACCGTCTATCTTAGCTCTCTGCTCTGCCAGCTTCTTAGCCATTAGGGTTTTCTCTTCCTCTGCCTTGTCAGGGTTGCTGGCGCTGAGTCGCAGGGAACATAGAATGAGAGAGGAACTCTGGTTCCCCAACTTGTGCTACTTGTACCTGAACGTCCAAACCGAGACCCCAACCTCAGCAACTTCTTGCGCATCTTCTCCTCCGTTTTCTCTTTCTGCGCCAGTGTCAGACTCTCTGCCTCAGCCAGGTTGTCCACAGCAATGGCCAGGAACACATTCAGCAATATGTCTAGGCATCAACAATCAAGGAAGGACTCAAGAAGATTTGAAACTAATCACTGATAGTTTACTCTGCATAGCGGCTGTTTCTTTGGGGCGTGTCATTCTGTTCCTGGCTCCACCCACTATTACATTTCATAACTCTCCATTTTTGATGGTTGTTTTCTTCTTCCTTACTTTCATCACTTCTGTCATATAGCCTGTCATATGGTTATATGACTGTTCTACTTATAGAGGTGTTTTGTTTGTTATTTTGCTGTGGTTGGCTCCTAAAGTGATTACTTCTGCTTACAAATTCACAGGCACAGACAACATAGTGGTCTCACTCCAGCTTTTTGTTGTGCCTGACCCTAGACCGGGGTGTGACAGTGGGCCCATGGATAAAAGATACAGTTGCCGCAGATGAAGAGGATGATGAAGTAGATGCTGACCAGTATTCCAGGAAAGACTGGTCCTCCATAAGCCATGATGCCATTGTACATCACAGCGTCCCAGTCCTCGCCTGTGAGGATCTTAGACCGAGAAAAACAGATACAAGCATTTTTTGATAGATTAGTGTCTATGTTATTTATGGTTTAGCTTCATTTATAAGGGGAAGGAGTACAAAAGAACCATAGTGAAGCTTGAAAAATTCCATTGACATGAACTGTGTTTCTGTGTGGGCCTGAAAGCAGGTTTTGCAGAAGACTTGCCCACCTGGAAAACACTGATGAGAGCTTGGGGGAAGCTGTCAAAGGTACTACGTTGCACCTCCTGGTCGGGGAAGTTAAACTTGCCCCCAAACACCTGCATGCCCAGCAAGGAGAAGATGACAATGAAGAGGAAAAGCAGCAAGAGCAGGGAGACGATGGAGCGCACAGAGTTCAGTAGGGAGGCCACCAGATTGCTGAGGCCTGTCCAGTACCTGAAGAGGAAGGGTGTGTGAACCGTTAGTCATGAGTGATTTTGAGCAACTTTTAGTTGAGCATGGGGGCCTCTGAGGCTCGATATTTGAGGACCAGAGGAGTCCAATAAACTGTAGTTGTAACTTGTATTTCAATAATTTAACAGGAACTATCTAGACAATGAATAATGCTCTTCTATCCATGATGATTAACTCCCGTGATATCTATTTCCTGCAACGGACCCGATCCACCATCCTACATTTCCCATAATGCCCATGACACGGCTTATCTCATGACATCCCCCATTTTACGCACGGTGCCAACTTACTTTGTGACCTTGAGTAACCGCAGGAGGCGGATGCAGCGCAGCACAGAGATGCCGAGTGCTGACACCACATCCATCTGCACCAGCACCAGCTCTAGGATGCCCACGGTAACCACAAAGCAATCAAAGCGATTGAACAGAGATATAAAGTACGAGGGCAGCCCCAGGGCATACATCTTCAGGCACATCTCCAGTGCAAACAGCAACAGCAGCACCTTGTTGGCGTTGTCTACAGCCAGAGACAGTGAGTAGGAGAAGGTTTTTGAGCTTCAGGAATGGGGTTGTGTTTTAGCAACCTGCTTACCTGGCTTCACCACTATATACTAGTGTGGAGGTTTGGAAATTAAACCTTGTATCTGGGTAGTGTCAAAGGCAGTGTCTGAATTCAGGGGCTGTATCCTTCAAAGGACGCGGTCCAAGACCTTTGCAGACTGCACTCTGTGAAGGTCGAATGAAAAGTTAAATGGGACAGTCTGGCCATCATAACCTGCTCCTACCCTTACGCTTGAGTCACAAAGTGCCGCTTCTATCATCTAGCAGAGACACACACACTTTACCTCTGTGCAATGAATCCTGGGATATTTTGGGTGGAGATGGACCCATTGGATGGATCCATCATGACTCAGCAAAAGGAGGATGTATTTCTAAATCGCATTTGAAGGACCCTTCGAAACGGGACAGCCTTTGACGCAGTCAGTCTTTGAATGCAGGCTTGGAAGGGTGCAACCCCTGAATTCAGACACATGCAGCAAAAGTGTCAAAGTGTGAAGGCCAAACTGTATTGGAGCATACGTACTGTTCTCTTAATTAACTGAAGCGTAAAGGATTCGATTAAAAGTATCTGAAAAGCAGCTGAAGGATCTAGGTGATACCAGCTGAAATCCCAGATTTCTAATGATTTAGTAGCTCCTTTTTTTAGTTTTTGAATTTTAGTTCCATACATGTAAAACCTTCTCAGTTTTGAACAAGCAAGGTAGAGATACATTGCCCAGTGCATGATGCATTTTCCTCAACGTGACAAAGGCCTTGAAATGAAAACATTTTTGTAAAAAAGTAGCCTTGTGCCCTTGGTGGGATGGACCTTGCAGGCTGGTGAGTCCCTCAGGCTGTTGGTGGTGCTCGGTGGCAATGGCCAGAGTGTTGAGGAACACCAGCAGGATCACCACCCAGTAAAGCAGTCGAGACTTCACCCAGACACGACACTTCCTCCGGAAGAAGCGGTTCCAGCGACGCCAGCGACGGCTGAGAGGAGAGCGACTGGCGGTTAGGGATGCGCCTTGAACCTCCTTAGAAATCGATCATATCTAACCTGTAACCTTCATAAGCATTTCAGTTACACGGTCTCATAGTGTGTTAGATATACCTAAGAGTTGACGTCGATGATGCTACTGGATTTTCACAGTTATCCCCTCTGTAAAGAGACAATCTCTCCCCTGTACTCACAAGTAGAAGCGTAGATGGTTCAGACCCTCCATGTCATACAAGCTCTCAGTATCCGAACCACCTTCATCCAGCGGCAGAAGTCCTGCACAGATGGATTAGCCTAAGTGAAGCCTGAGTTACGTTGCTGAATCGTGGATTAAACCAAGTGGTGCCAAGAGCTAACCTGATGGCCTTCAGGCAGATTAGCATCAGAACATGAGTCTCTACTGAGTCTAGCCTGAAGGGGAATTAGTGTTTGGTTACCCTTGGGTTTCGTCTTAGTGCCAGAGGTTAGGAAGTTTAATACACCATATGGGCAGATGTGACAGATGTGCAGAATCAAGTTTTCCTTCTTGGTGAAAGTCCTTGACTCCATCATAATCGATCTAGTATCATACACATTCTGCTCCGTACTGGTTCTGTCACCGTCATAGAGAATGTTTATTGACCTTGTCCCTCCTGGTCATTATCTATGACTTCTGCCTGGGTGATCCAGTCCATGTAACCCTTCAGGTCTTCGTCCAGCTGTTGTTTTTCCCGCAGCTTCTGGAATTCCCCCCTAGACTTAGCCTTCTCCCGCTCCTTCGTGAACTCCCTGAGGGAAGATGGGGGTGGGGACATCATGAGGACAGAGTTACATAATCTAAAGCCGTACAACCTTGAAATTCCACAGATATTGCGAATGCTAATACTTGTGCATCTTTAAAGTCCACTTGTGAAACTGAGAACCTCATTCACATATTTCTGCATGCAAACGACAACCGACAAAGGAGTTCTGACCCGCTGAGCACACCCAGAACCAGGTTGAGTATGAAGAAGGAGCCTAGCAGGATGAGGGTGACAAAGTAAATCCAGGGCCACTCATTACCTATGGCATCATTTACCTGCAGGACACCAGAGAAAGAGAAGGGCTCAGCTGAACAGGAACCAGGAAAACCACAGACTTTACCCTTCACTAGAACTGAGTCAGGCGATAAAAGGCATCTGTCACTGGGTCAGCTTTCCCGGTGCACTGGGACGGCCAGCTGCACTGTGATTATGCTGCTCCAGCACTGCGAAGTTGGCATGAGTTGGAGCTTACCCAGTAGAGGACCTCAGTCCAGCCCTCCATGGTGATGCATTGGTACACCGTAAGCATGGCAAACCCCAAGTTGTCGAAGTGCGTGATGCCATTGTTAGGCCCTGGCCATCCTGCCCGGCACTCCGAGCCATTGATGGTGCAGCGCCGCCCGTTGCCAGCCTGGGCACAGGGTGATGCCAGTTCATTCTCCACTGTGGCAATAATGTCTGCCAGCAAACCAGACAGAAGGGGGAAATTAAATGCCAGCTTACACGATTGTTCTCGATCCCAGCTGCTGTCAACTCCCGAGACAGTTATTGAAAACTGTAATCTAATTTGTTTGCCCCCCCCCCATAGGTCTGGCCCATGTAGCACCGTTTACTTGTCCCATTAACCCCTGCCAGCCTGCCAACCTGTGCCAGTGTAGTAGCAGGTCTTGTGCATCTTGCACTTGAAGAGCTCCAAGCCAACGATGGCATAGATGGTGACCATAAAGAACACCAGCAGGGCAATGTGCATCAGAGGCAGCATGGACTTGAGGATGGAGTTCATCACCACCTGCAGGCCTGAAGAGGAACAGCAACTTTGTTTTTTTCATTGTTCCCGCGGTTCATGAATTGTGCCGCTGCAAAAAGTGAACGACGATCAACTATAAGGTCTGACAACCAGCACCTCTTCTGAAGAGTTAAAACTGACCACCAAAAGATCATGATTTCCACATTGGAATTTGTGGATTCAATATTCTTGCAGTCACACACAGGGGGACTTCAAATGAGATGAAGTTGCAGGTACTGCACTACCTGGCCTCTGACCCTGGGCTGCCTGGTATCGGCTCCAGGCTTCACCCATGACCCTGCACTGTAGAAGCCATCATAAGACAAGTAACTTGATACTTTCCAATATTTTTAAGACTTCAAATTTAACATGTTTTTATGCAACAACACATTGTTCGCTGCTGGCTTTGGTGGTATTTTGCAGTCACTGTTGGGTTCGCCTGCAACTCCCTAATTAGATTATTAATCAGAGGACTGACTGAGTGAAGAGTCCTAACATCTGGGTTTGAATAGCTGACCTAAAGTTCATCCCAAAAACCTGCATACACACCGGCCCTTTGAATATAAGATTGGGCAGGGGGCATGGGCAGAGGGCGTGGGCAGGGGGCGGGTGTCTTACTGGGGACGCCTGAGACGAGCCGGAGGGGCCTCAGCACACGAAATGCCCTCAAAGCCTTCATATCGAAGCCTCCCCCGGTCTCTCCTACCGGGGCTTCCACACCGCTGATGTGGTTGATGGTGTCCAGGACAATGGTGAAGAGCCTGTACACAGTGCATCAGCAAGTTAATCAATCAAAAAATCCAGTGAACCAATCGATACACGACGGCAAATGTGAAGGAACTGCTGCATGAAACATTCGATCAATTGAATGATGCACCAGCACAACAGCAAATGATCAATACAATCCATCCACAATGATGGAGAGGGGTGAAGTGTTCAGAGACTGCTTCAGGCAACCCTCACACGCTCTCCGTAATCAAGTTACATCGCTCCCTGCTGGTGAGCTCACCCCATGAATACTATGACAAAGTCCAGTATATTCCAGCAGTTGCGCAGATAAGCGTCAGCATGGAACAGCAGGCCGTAGGCGACGATCTTCAGAAAACACTCCAGGGTGAAGATGACCAGGAAAATGTACTCCAGGCTCTCCTGAACACACACAGTAGGGGTTAATGCAGAATATTGAAACCTGCTTTCAGCTGTCTCATCATTCTCTTTCCAATCATTTCTAATCCCAGTTTTTGTTCAATTTGGTGAAATGAATTAACGTGAAGTTTGAGGAGTACTCTTTGTGCAGACAATCTCCTCGGTAGTAAAACATGAAGGCAGGTAAATTGGTGTCCCTAAATTGCCCATAGTAGGTCTGAGTGTGTGCTGTAATAGACTGGGATTCCATCCATGGTGTCCCCTGTCTGGTGTCCTGTGCTTCCAAGAACAGGCTCACCGTAACCCTGCACTGGCTATGTGACTGTTATGTGAAAAACGTACAAAGAACTGCAGCTGTAACATCTGATTTAATTTCTTCACAATCAACTTCTTATTGTAAACCAGTATTATACTGATTAAGGAGCAAAAGCAAGCCAGTCCCAAAAATGGCTAAGAACTACAGGAGAGTAAACTAAAAAAGAATAACAGGGTTGTCATCTTTAGTCAGCTGGCTGGCGTGAGAGTTTCAAGTAGTATAATCATCAATGTGTGTACAGTTTGCAAACTACCCCAGTGCTTTAAATGGAGCTAATTTTAGGGTTAAATAATATAGATTTGCCATAAGATTTCTTGCGTGAGCGTGAGAGTCTGCAAGTGTGAGTGGCACGCCAGAAATGTGGGAGCTGGCAGCCCTGGAATAAAATAAAGTAGACCGACTGCTACATGCTACTTGCATGATTACTGCTGCCAGTTACAGATGCTACATGCTATCTGAGTGTTCAGTGCTGTCTTCTAAATGGACAAAAAGGTCAAGTTATGTGAATGCAGTAAACAAGAACAGCATTTTCCCTCAGGTGCGGCTGCCCCTGACCCTGAACATGTAACCTGCACTGTTTATGTGCCGCTTCCCAGCCCCATAAAGTATTAGCACACTGGGTTTAATGAGATTAGTGCGGCCATAGTGATGGCTATATATAAGGGTGAGGCTCATGCCAGCACTGCCAGGCGCTGGCACCTGTCGCCAGGGTCAAGGGCCCGAGCAGCAGCTGGACTGTGTGATCAACCCAATGGCATGCCCCACACATGGGCACGCACGCGTGCATACACACAGACATACACACATGCTCCCACAGACACACAGACATCATCCGCCATCTTGGTGCATTCCTCGTCTGGCCAAGGTTCTCATATATACTGTCCTTCCACGAGTTTACAAACCCTCTCGCAGCTCATAGTATCGTCCCTGACATGGCTTAGGTGGTCACACTAGTCAGACGTGCTGAATGATGCATGCCCTAAATCGCAGTCTTTAGAAAAACCAAAATAAAACTATTTGTACAAAAGAAACTGAAACTCAACTAAACCTGAAAAACCCTCATCCCAGCTATGATGCCCTTACCCCCTACCCAGCCCTAACCTTAAACATAAGACCATATTGTAAGTAACCCCCTACCCAGCCCTAGAGTTTATCCTTTTGGGGACCAAAAGGTTACAGGTTTTTATCACATTGTGGGGAAATCTGGTCCCCACAATGTAATATTTACAAAAACTTCCACACACAATCACAGCCACAGTTACATATTGGGGGCACCATAAAAGGGGGCAAAGTGAGGGCAATTGTAAGGGCCCAAAAGTGTCAGGGTCCCTCGAGACTCCGGAACATAAGTGGATTGATCTGGCTTGTGGGGAAATATGGCAGCACACACTCGCAGCTGCAGACATACACACACACTCGCAGCTGCAGACACACACACACTCGCAGCTGCAGACACACACACACACTCGCAGCTGCAGACACACATACACTCACAGCTGCAGACACATACACACTCACAGCTGCAAACACACACACACACACTCGCAGCTGCAGACACACATACACTCGCAGCTGCAGACACACACTCGCAGCTGCAGACACACACACACTCACAGCTGCAGACACACACACACTCGCAGCTGCAGACACGCACACACTCGCAGCTGCAGACACACACACACTCACAGCTGCAGACACTCACACACTCGCAGCTGCAGACACGCACACACTCGCAGCTGCAGACACGCACACACTCGCAGCTGCAGACACACACACACTCGCAGCTGCAGACACACACACACTCGCAGCTGCAGACACGCACACACTCTCCTTGTCTTCCTGAACACCCTCAGTGGTACAGAGGCTAACACTGTGTATCCTGTATACCAGCTTTCCCATTGCACTGGTACAGGATACTGCTTGACTTGATTCTTGTCAAACTAGACAAATGCATGCAGTTTTGTTTGCAGCTGTAGTTTCTACTTCCAGTCAAAAGGGTTGAACAATTGCATTGGATTAGGGAAATAGTTCAAATACTGGGAAATTAATAAAAACTGCTAATTATAAGAAAATTAATTGAATTGTTGAACTGCAAATGCTTTTATTTTGTTGAAATAGCTCTGGCATACTTATGTTAAATACCTAAAATCATCTGTAAAATGCAAAACTTCAAATTAAAATTATAACTGCATAGACTGTATAGCATTAAAGCCTAATGTCTCAAAACTATATTTGTGTCCAACAGAGCCCTTTAATTCTAAGCCATCCACAGGCAGCAGCGTAGACAGCAAATTACAGTCAGTCTATGATTTAGGTCAAACACCAAGTAGTGTTTGGTCCCCTGTCTCCACACCCCACTAAAAGCTGCTTCCAGGCCCTGCCAATTGCTACAGTGAGACAAGAGACTCTCTTTGTTCTCCCGATTATGGCGGTACCATCAGAACTTGTTCCACTTGAAAGGCTGCCACAGGAGTTCCTCATGTCCATAAGTAAATCTGAATTAGATGTTCAGAATTGTCCTGGGACACGAGGTGTGGCACAAAGCCAGGTTGGTTAGGTCAGTGTTTCCCCAACCGGCCCTCGGGATCATGCTTTTGCTCCTTGCCAGACAGTCCACATTTCTGCTCCCTCCTGAAGCAAAAATGTGCGCTGACTGGGGGTCTCCGAGCACCAGGTTGGGAAAAACTGGGTTAGGTCATCCATGACAAATTATTCTGTGTCTCTACTGGCTCTGCTCATGGGTCCATTCATGGTATTTCAGCTTAAATGCCCCCATCATGAGCTCACCATGTCAGTGATGGTGTATGCAGATTGAGAGGGAAGACAGACACATCAGGCTGCATTTGTTAACTAAGGGGAACTCGCCAGGTCAGTGCCGACGTTTTAAGTTGTAAGAAACTCACCAGGTTGCTGTTGGTGTTATTAGTGTCGTCCTCAGGCATGGGCAGGAATACAGCCAGGGCCACGCAGTTGGCGAAGATGGTCAGCAGGATGATGATCTCGAAGGGTCTGGACTTGGGAGCTGAGGAAAAGCGCTCGAAAACCAAAGCTAAAAGGTACCTATGACTGTCGGGCTGTAAGCCTTTTGTGTGTAACCCATATCTGAGAGCGTAAACAGCCAGGGAGATACACGGACCTACCAATGTACAAAAAAGCTCATAAAATGTCTATTAAATTGGACATACACATAGTATCCCGCCCGCGACTGGGACGTTGTGCGCGGAATTAAAATTAAAGGCTCTACAGTCTCAAGACTGCACTAAAGGGATAATTATGAAGCCTTTGCTCTGTGCTACTGCTTATGCACTTAAGAACGCGTTCTAGAAAGACATGAGAGGGAAAACAGCCATCAGCGTTGGTATCTTTCATCTGCCCTTCCAACAAAACACAGTACCACACAGGACTTCCTTCGCAGCAAACAAGGTTCTGCGAGCTGCATCCCAGGCAAGGAACCTTCAGTTTGAGACGTGGTGGCTGTTCGCAACCAGCGTGTTTTATGTGACTGACACTATGCAACAGCAAACCTGAGCTAATGACTCCCTTTAGACCTGATTCAGTGGCAGCCGTCAACGGCTGTTGCACTTCAACCTGTAAAAGATGTGACTAATGAATTAGTGATATTGATGATTACAGGACAAAATCGAGTTTTTAATTTAGATCAGTATTCCTCATTTTTATCTTTAAAGAAATGCTTTTCCAGTGATGACGTCATTATGTCCTCTGAACATAGTGTCCTTTGGAACAAATCAGTCACACATTTGGATTGTCCAAAAGTGGCGTCATAGAAAGCCGATCACAGTGACATGAACAACGGTGCCTGTGAAGATCATGTGGTACTGAGGGCAGTGTTACACATGACCTGTGGTAATACAAACTGGTTGTCCCATTACTCTATATTCACCCTGCATACATGGAATCCAGCCGGCTGCTACTGTCGGAGCGCATTATCAATTTCTGCCACCGGGTGGCTCTCTTCAGAAATTACTCTGGTTTAGCGGCTCTGTTTTTAGGCTCTGGCATGCATAGACAGCTGTTTGCCCAGAATATCTGAAAGAACCAAAGTTCTGTCGACAGGTACAATAGTTTATGACTCAATGTGTTGCCCAGGCCGACATGGAATGAGGCTTACTTGGCATTTTTTATAGCTTTAGACGTAAGCATTTGTCATGTGACTTATTGACAATATGCTGATTTAATTTTTTTAATGTATGATTAATATGCCTTCATAACTATACCACACTGTTACGTAAAGAATGGCCATCTACATTACATAAAAGATGAATCATGCATCATTTATAAAGACATTTCTTCCTCGTATAAATGAAATGACAAGAAACATCTGAAGTGTTATTATTTAACATTGGCTTTGTTCAGACCAATATCTAAAAACAAAAGACGGCTCTGAATTAAATGCCTTCCTTGAATATGTGAATTTCAGCCCTGCTGACATGGCTAAACAATACTTTTACAATAATTTTAGATCAGTCGAGCATGCAGACTTGAATCAGAGAATCTTTAAGACATAAATATATAATTAAAGCAAGATAAAGTTTAGTAGAAGTGCTGACTTTGTTCTCCTGGGAAGAGAAGCTGAACCATCCATGGATTTTGCATCAAAACCATTCAAAATGGCCACCTTCACAAGTTCCTTCTCTTGTGCTTTTATCCTGTGTCCCACTGTGCCTATGCA
Organism: Cyphomyrus plagiostoma; assembly: GCA_019775915.2. Taxonomy (NCBI): domain Eukaryota; kingdom Metazoa; phylum Chordata; class Actinopteri; order Osteoglossiformes; family Mormyridae; genus Cyphomyrus; species Cyphomyrus plagiostoma. Next base: position 20,261,115 of record JABFEA020000130.1, on the reverse strand, counting down.
TGACGTAAAATGTATTTTTTTTCCATTTATAACTTCCTTGAATCGGTTTTTAAATTGTGAGCATATATTCAAAAACACAGTATAAAATTATAGAAAAGTCCCCTGTCCCCATCATGCACTGCATACTAACGTCTTTTATGTCTTCAGCTGTCACATTTCTTATGGAGAGTTTGTTGGTACATAGCCAACCTATGATGTTGACATGTGTAAATCAGGGGAGGTTCTGGGGGGATGGAACGTGCATGCCCCCCCCCCCCCCCCCCCCCGGGGGGGGGGGGGGGGAAAATGTTTTTTTTTTAAAATGTATTTTTTGGGTGAAGTGTGAAAACAACCAAAAAAAAAAAAAAAGTGGGTTAGGAA
>JABFEA020000130.1:20216634-20234444 GCA_019775915.2 Cyphomyrus plagiostoma | reverse complement strand
TTATTTTTTTTTAGTTTTTTTGCGTTTGTGTGATCGAGAGAGAGAGAGAGACAGAGAGAGAGAGAGAGAGAGAGAGAGAGAGAGAGAGAGAGAGAGAGAGAGAGATCCCACCCTGAGCCATGTAGAGGATGGCTCTGGCCACCTTCAGCCGCTTCTCGCGGGCTGTCACCTCCAGGCTATCCAGCAGCCGCATGGCGTGGGCGCGGTGCTCAGCCAGGCTCAGCTCTGTCCACTTCTTATCAGCCACTGCGACGACGGGCACAGGGAGAACACACTGCATGTGCGTGTCTCGGCAAGGTGCCATTCACACGACTCACACACACAATATCTGGATGGCCCATTGACGGTCACTGCTGGGGGAAACACCAGCACAGACAGCGGACTAACAAGACCAAAATAACCGTGAAAGAATGGAATTAATCCTTAAGGTCCTCATTACTTGTTCTAGGTTTTGCTAATAATGGTATAGTCACAAGTTAGAACACTGTTAAAATGACTGGTTTTCATCTGATTTTCTCTTTCCTGGTTAAACGTGTTGCATAAACGATGCGCAGCACATGTGTGACACACGGCACATACACACCGCTACAAAGTATGATTATTGAACCTGTGCAGAGATCCACACAGACACAAGAGCTTAAAGCAGGGGTTGGGGAACCTGTTCCATGGAGAGCCGGTGCGGGTTTTTGGGATGACCTCTCAATCAGCCAATAACAGTGGGTCCCCAGGACTGGAAATGCAAACCACTGTTTTATTATTGACTGATTGAGAGGTCATCCCAAAAACCCGCACTGGCCCTCCATGGATCAGGTTCGCCACCCCTGGCTTCAAGGGATTCTGCAGCAGCATGAGCCCCACGCTGTCCTGCCACCTCACAAACACTGCGACCCCTGTGGGCCATTAGGGAAAACGTCAGGGCCGGTACCATGAGTCCTGAAGTCCTCTGTGAAGCATTTCCTGTTGAGGAGGAACTCTGGCCCCTCAGTGTAGCTGTACAGCTCTGAGGAGACAGTGAGGGGAACGTGTCAGGCAAAAAAAATAAATAAAGAAACCGTCTGCAGTAGTGAGAGTGACGATGACCGAGCGCAGGGACAGTGCGACACTGACAGGCACTCAGGTCTGAAGCTGCGAGATCCCAGAAGCACCCGCAGTAGCCCGCAGCAGCAAGCTCACCTGACAGCTCCGCCGCCCACTTATCCGTATCGCCGTATTCGAACTCCAGATCCGGAGCCTCGGAAAACCCCTGGAACCGAATGAAAGGTTAAGAAGAAAAAAAAAAAGTCATGCTCTGACATGTAGCTCTACGAAAGCGAGACGGGACAGAGAGATACCTTCCACGTAAATATGGAAAGAGGGTCCGGATGGCAAGAGATGCATGTATCAGACTAATTAAAACTGTAGATATCACTTGTAGATATCACTGCTTTTTAAATCAACTTCCTGTTACATAAGGCACCTAATTAAGCTACTTGTATTTATCAATGAATCCATTTTACATTAGCTCAAATGTATCGGAAAACTCAAACCTCATTAAGGCAGATGACTATGTATCTTAGTCAAAACAGGAAATGCAGCCTTAGTGACCATTTAATATATCTTTGCAGCTACCTTGAGGCTGGCTAACTTAGGCTACGTTCACACTGCCAGCCACATCGTTCAATTCCGATTTTTTGCTCAGATCAGATTTGTGCATCTTGACGGTTCACATTCAGAAGTACAAGTGACCTGTATCTTACTGTGATGTGAATGCATCGGTCCTCCGAAATATCACGTATGCGCACATCGATACGTTTTTACACGGGTGAAAAGCTGGTCGTAAAATTGGCATGTTGTGCGGCCATGACGGCTGTGCTGATTCGAGTCTTTTCCCTCTTTAAACTTTGACTTCAGGCTCTACTTTTCTTTGCCATTGTAGCCACGTTCGTGTCCGCGCTCTGCCATTTCTTTGGCAATTATTTCAAATACTACTCTATTACGATAAACTGGAAGGAACCTATTTCCCCAAATATCAATTAAATTCCCACCTTCATCCTTCCACTGACTGTTATCGCAGCTCTCCTCCATCATGCAGGCTGATGTCAGCGCATGCGTATAAGCAAAAGGCCGCATGAATTCCGATCCAAGCTTTCACATTCAGGTCGCAAGGCCGCGAATCGGATACATATCCGATTTAGCACCACATATGAAAGTGGCACAAATCCGATTTGAAAATATCGGACTCGCGTGTCCACACAGCCCTGAAAAGATCAGATCTGTGTCACATTAAGGCAAAAAATCTGATTCGAGTCACTTCAGTATGGCAGTGTGAACGTAGCCTTAGTAGCATAGAGTCAAATGTAGCTCAGTTTTAAAGCGTTTCGTCCATTGTATGCCCCCCCCCCCCCCATCTGTGCAAGAGGGTCTAACTGTAGGCACCTGTACAGTGGAGCTCCACCTGAAATGTCACCTCCACAGGAAACACACAATCTTTAAGGACATAAAGTGGAGCTCCAGTTAGGGTTAAGGTTAGGTTAAGGTTTATTCGCTGTAACACAGGGTGGAGGGGACGTGTTTCCTGTGGAGAAGCAGATGACTTTATGTATCTTAGTCAAAACTGGTGGAGCTCTACTCTACAGGTGTCTGCAGCCAAACCCTTCTCCATCCATGTGTGGATGTCGAGTTACTTCCAGATTCATGTGGATTTCCTCCTCAGCCAAAATATATGTTGCTTATGTAAACGGGTGTCTTAAAATCACCCTAAAATATATTTAATCCACAACGCAAGCCTCCAGAAGTTGACTTGCAATAACTGATTCTAAGCACATTTTTAGAGTAAAGCATACGCTCTTGTGCAGAGATCACAAAGACAAGGTGTTGCTATAAAAAGCATTGGTACCCTCTAGTGCTCAGACGGAAGGAGGAAAAAAGAACAAGGGGGGATATTGGGGCTTTAGCGCCTCCCCCGGTAAGGAAACTTCAGATCTTCAGAAACTTAATAATAATAAACACGAACTTCTCAAGAAATCGGACAAGCCGGCACAACACAACCTGCAGCACACTATTTTAGTTACATCACACAATAAGTAACATAAAACTGCTCACTAAAATGAGTACTACTGCCTACCAACACAGCTACAGGTTTCCTACACGTTAGCACAGCTGCCAAACAAATAACAAATAAATTCTTTCAAAATATATTCATATTATACAAAAACTAAACCCAATCGTTGCTATCGTCGTCTAAGGGTGCTACCAGCGAAACATTTATCCAAAAATGCCCAATGCCATTACTATCAGACTGATCATACATTATATCCTGTGTAAAATGGCTTGTGATCACAAGACGACAGCGCTTTACTAAATAAAAGCTGCGTGGTAGTTAAAGTTTTAGGCTATTTTGAAATTTGACATTTAATTGCACGTCGCCGTAATCCTGACAGGCACCGCATCGGTAAGGGACAACCGCTTAGCTTGGTAGCTAAGAGCTAGCAAGTACCGAAAAAATATACGACGTTTTCTTTAGTGAGATACGCGACGTATCTATTTACGACTTTCCATTCCTTACCTCCGAGTCTTTTCTTTGGTTGCGGGTAAATTCACCCCTGCTTTTGTTGGGTATCATAGCTCTCTGCTTGTTATTGGCGATCAACCCTCCGCCACCGCCTCCTCCTCCTCCTACGACGTCCATCTTTGACATGGAAACGGTGGCACCCTTCGCACATCTCGCGAGATTACGCAAGAGGTGACGAATTCGCATCGCAGCGTGTGGGTGCTGAGTCCGGGCTTGCAGGAAGATCCCAGTACTCTGGTATTTTTAAAAAGTGGTCATGTAGTCCATATATACATATTTATATTTCCTAAAAAAATTTCAGATATATCAGCCTTTTCCGGATGTCATTTTCTTACCAATATTGCCAAACAAGAAGACATGTTTCCTCGTTTTTGTCCACCTTAACTAATAATAACAAATAAATCCTTTCCGTCAGTTTCTTCCTTGCGCCAGTTTCCCGGTGTTGAATTTGGCCAAAGTTAAATCCCTCTTTAAATCACTCCTTTTCAGTCTCTCTACCTGTTTTTTGCATTATTATAAAAACATACTGCAGTTACCCATATCCTCTGGAGTCAGGTTATCTAGTTTACTCAAATGCATACCAAAGAGCATTATTAGACTTAATAGAAGTATTAGGGTGTTATTATTTGTCGTGATTATTATATATTAAAACCATTCACAGGTGTTGATTTTTTCATTTTTGGTTTAAACTGAAGATTTCCACAATAACAAAAGTGTTTGCATGTATTTAAACCTTGCAGATATTAAAAGTTGTGCATAAGAATATAAATAAGTAATGAGACGCTAACTTCATCGCTGTTACAGTTTCCCTCTACCATGATTAGCCTTAATTCCTAAACCATTCCGTGTGATATATTCTGTTCAGAGGGAGGGGAAAATAATTTACTTATGTTGTGAAGAGAGAGCAGTTAACAAAGCTAATATATATTTCCATTCATGAAGCTCTATGTAATATGCATACAGTACATATATTTACTCTGTAATAACCCTTCATATCCCTTAATAAAATACTGAAACGTTTAACACTTTAAAGGTTTATTTAAAGATTCCAGCAGGTGGCGACAAATCAAAAAGAATGGCAAAAGGAACCGGGTTTGGCGAAGCAAGTTAGGAATCACATTTTTCTTTGCGAGGCTGCCTGATATATGGACAGATATTTTCAAATGATGCGTGCAAATATTCAGGGGAACAAAAAACGTTGCATTACAATCGCGATAAGAAAGTATTCTCTATTAATCCATACCACAAATATCTTAAAGGGATATTAGTTCAGTAAAACACTGACGTGGGCAGCGTCATGTTCTACTTCACAGTGATCGCTTCTACTGGACCGTAAACTGGGTACAGTGATGGCCGCGGTGTTTCACATCCCCATCCTGAGTCACACATTTTTGAACATGGACTAACTTCTTGGTTTACTGTCCTTTCCCCTTAATATGGACAGTTATACGCACGGATTAATAGCGACGGAGCGTTAATATTAATGCACAGGCTGGGGACGGACATAGAGCAGTCGTGGCAAAACAAAAAATGCGGTCTTTATTGCACTACATCAATTACACAGGGCACATATTAAGAGATATATTGCTTCCTTTTAAGCATAAACGTATACCGTTTTCTAAATGTAAGTGTAAATAGTGCAATTTAGAAAGATCAGAATAATTTAGTCTACACATAATAGCGTGTTAACTTGATTTTTAAAATCTTTATGACTGCAGAAGCACGCAATACGTCGGACTACACGCCGTAAATGTATATGTATTTTTTATTTTGTAACCACGTGTTGTCCCTCATCGTAAAGTGCGTAAGTGTACACGTCAGTTATCGCAACAAGTATGTAAAAGCAAGGGGCAGTTGCAAAATGTCGAAAGCAGCGTATGCGTACTCATCTCTGATTTCGGGTTAAAAACTTGCCTTTGGTCCGCTGGCACACTAAAAAGTACATCTCAGTTTTATTTACTAAAATATATATTTAATCTTTAAAAGTCTCTGTATGTATGTTTATGCAACCTCCTATGGATATTGTGACAGAAAATAGCAACAACGTTATGAAAATTATGAAAGAAAATCTTAAAAACATTCAGGGTGAAATCCACAATGTAACATAATCCTGATTCCAAGATCATGACATGTCAAAAACAAATTAGTATGAGAAAATCTTAGGCCAAAACTTTTTGTTTAGGATGATGCAAATGTCAAAAATGTCAAAAAGTGTGGTCCCTTCACCTCTGTCCCCCCCAGCTCTAACATCACTTGCACAAAGAGGCAGATTGGGCAAAAAATTGCCACAAGCTCAACTCAGAGTTTAGGGGAAAAAAACAGATCAGACTGAAAAGGACAGAGGTAATATGAGCTCAAAATGGATTTTGGAGGTGATGTGGATCAGGCTACTGGCACCAAAATAGGGAACAAGCCTGTCCTCTGTCATTTGGCACTGGTTCAAAATTCTTAGTAAATATATTATTAACTGATCATCAGACATGAGCCAACACTCATTTTTAGAGATCATTACGAGTAACGTTGTAGTAAATTCACTCTTCAAAAGTGCTTGTTATGTTCAATAGCCGTGATTGTGCACTACAGCATCTGTTGGTTTAGTTTCAGTTACAGCTATGAAACATAACCAGCGATCATCCTTTGTTAAGGGGTGGGCCTTGGCTGGTCTGCACAGACCCCCAACAGACCAGCATTGTATTGGTGGTCCTCAATGAGAGAGAAATCTCTCATCCTATCACAGTTGGTATTTCATGTGACTCGTAGCATGGAAATACACCAATCAGCCTGGGCAAACATTAGGTAAACTGATTTGCATGGGTGTGGAGGGTTTTGCCGGGAGCCAGGGTAAACACTGTTCTGGAAGACAACTTAAATATAGAACAATTTTTTATAGATCTGGGGCTGGGGGCTAAAACCTACTGTCCAGAATTATTGATATTTAGTAGACGTATAAGACGGCCATGCAAATTAAAGTTTGTTGGATGGCCCAAAGATTGCTGTCCGAGATCATCCATCATAATATAGTAGGTATCATGAGAGCTGAATAAAAGCCTATTGAACAGTATTGTGTTTTGCTTTAAGGAAGTAGCTTTTTCAGTATGATTTTTTTTTCTGTAAAGTAATATCTAAAAAAAACAAACAAAAAAACCATGAAATGAATCTGGCTTGTCTTCCTGGGCAGCAGGACATCAGTGTGGTTCATCCTCATACTTCAATATCTGTGAAGGGACACAGAGAGATGTGTGTGAAATCTCACACTCTGTCACTGGTGTAGCAGTGTAGCTCAGTGAAGCCAGATGGCTGACTGTGGGTATGGCAGACTAAGTAATTGTGATAATAGGGGAGACTCCTGTACAGAAGAGGTGCACTTGAAAGGGAACAGTGTTGGCAATCCTACAGAAAATGTCTGCCTTATTATCCTGAGAGTGACGTACACTCTCCTACATTAACGGTTTATACTTTGTAGTCCTTAGGGTGCGACATGCTTTTCCACTGGCATACAGGAACCAGGCCCTACTTGCACTGCAGAAGGGTCGACTCAGCGACGGTGCCGCCGAATTTGGAGAGCGACAGAGACGTGAAATCCAAGGGAAGGTTGTTTACTGTTCACATGCTGTACATCATGATTTACTGCGATTTAATTTCCGCTAGCATGTCTATGAGAATCACTGTGTTATGTTAGCATCAAATGCTAGTGGAAATAGCCTTAGCGCGAGTAAATATGCATTATGAATCCATTTTGTTCTGCTGCTCTATAATAGTCCTTCATGTAGGAGGCTGGAAATCTTCGTTTGGTGGCGGTGATGCAACGTTTTCAGGTAACTCATACATACTGCTGGTAAGCACAGGTATGGGCTGCGTACGACTTGCACGGTTTCCAATGGAAAACCGTCTCTGCTGTTCGGCACGGTTCTTGGTGGCAGTGGAAAGGCACCGATAGACTGAGTTCTGATGAAGACTCTCCTACAGGAGAGGCCCAGAGCAAACTCAGAGAATCCCGGAGAGACGGCATTTGGTCGATACCTGTAGTAGTTGGGTTTGAAGGGGCCGTTCTTGTTCAGCCCCAGATACTTGGCCTGCTCATCTGACAGCTCCGTCAAGTGGGCATCGAAGGTCGGCAGGTGCAAGCTGGCGACATACTCGTCTGCAGCACACACACACACACACACACACACGCGTGCAACTAACGCAAATACAAATAATCTTTCAGATTTTATGTGCGTGTTCCCTTTTGTTTTGTCCCTCACTACAAAAACCCTGGAGAATTACCCAGAGATTCTCTGTCTTACCCATCTTCTTAGGCAGCAGGTAGACGTCCTGTTTGTAGCGTCCCTCCGGTGCGTTGTAGAGCTCGATGAGGGCCAGCGCCTGGACAGGAACCAGAAGAGCGTGAATCGCTGGTTGTGCGAACCCAACACTAGACCCTGCAACCATCTGGTCACTATCCAGACATCCATGCGTCAGACATACAACACGAAAAACATCACAGGGCTTGAGAGAGAGAAACCAACTTCAGCTATTGGCCAGCATCTCCTCCCCTGCATGAGACTCTGCACGGCCTCAATATCCCTCCCTCATGGTGTTTCATTAATAGAATCTCTGCTTTTTTTAGGTCAAGGACAGTTCCTCTCTAAAATTGAGAGGAAAATCATTGGGATTCTATTTCCTACAGAGAGAAAGGTTACCCCATACCGACACTAACAGTGTCCAGGTACATATTTGAAGCCTCCTGTTATCATGAAAACGAAATCATTACCAAGAGGCTGTTGTTCTGAGTTAAGCATATAAAAAAGCAAAAAATGGATGACTTACAATAGAGCCCTCACAGAAAGCTTTGGGACACTTGCTTAATTCAGTAAAAATATTGCAAATTTATTGGTTTTATAACAAAAATCATTACTTTATTCATCTGTTTACAAAAATCTATCCCACATTAGAAACAACTAGTAGTTTTAAGTAAGACATTTTCATTTCAAGTAGCAATAAATCGAAACCCAAATAATAAAAAGCTCACTGACAAGTATCATTGGGTGCTTTTCAATTAGTGACACCTTTGCAATAATATAAAACACCAGAGTCCCATTGGCAGCCAATGACTACAACTGCAACTAATAGCAAAATGGCAAGAATAGAACTGAATGAGTCAATCAGAAAAATTATGACAATGAAAATGTCCGTGGGGATGATTTGTGCAGATACGTTAAGCATTGCTTGTCAATGGACTTTTGTTATGGAACCAATGAATCTGCAACAGTTTCTGTGAGCACTATATTTCCAACAAGGCGTGAGTACAAAAGAGTGACAGCTATCATAGCCATTATGAATCACAGAATCTGCTATAATTAAATGCTATGGTGTGGCAGTGGATGCGCACGGAAATCGGCTTACCTGAGTAGTGGCTGTGATTGACAGGACGAATGTGGGGACGGTGGAACAGCTCAGGTTCAGAAGGCGACCCTAAGAAGGGCAAAACACCCAATAAAGCACTCAGATAAAATCTCAACGTAGCCTTAAACGCAACGCTGTCAGTGTAGCTCAGTCTAGCTATGGGCCCCACATCTTCCAACCTCGATGGATGTACTATCAAACAACATCTATCAAGGCAACTAAACTCAGTGACAAAATTCAGTTAAGCACCCAGAAGTAATGGTCAAATTTGGATGTAATTTGGTACATGTGCAGACCAGCCACGGGTATGTAAACGATTCGGTTTGCAAGAAGTTGCCACGTCTATTCACCAGACACAGAAAAGCCTCGTGGATGCATTAGACAGCATTACCAGCACTTGATGGAGTTTGATAGGGGTCGCATTGGGGGTTTGAATGAGGGGTGGTCGCATCATGCAATTGCCCGGCGTGTGTGGCATGCAGATGTCACAGTCGCCCAATGTTGGAACCAATGGGTACGTCGCCCAAGGTCTCGGCCGTCCAAGACACACCACACTGTCATCCGTTCGATCCGATATTATAATCATCGCAATACAGTCACATGACCTTTCACCACATGCAGATCATTTCATTTCCACCACTCTGTCTGGGTGTTTGACTTCTTTTTTGTCACTGAGTGTATAACCAGACGGCGGCAATAGATATAGAATTACAGGAGCCTTCGGGTAAACGGAAAGTTTGGCCATATCCAGCCTCACCTCCGCCAGCAGAACCACCCTCCTGCCATCGGGCCAGATGATGTGGTCCACCTGGGAACGGACCTTCTCCCACGTGAGCTCGGGGGTCCTCAGACTGGCCTGGAGTGTCGCGAAAGTGAGCACGTCAAGCCCACACGAAGACCCGAATATGCTGCCATAGACTCCGGCAGCGGAAAGTCACCTCACCACGTCAATCTCGGTGTTGGAGTGGCCCATGTTGCACACAACGCAGCCGTTCTTCATACGGTCCAGCTGCTCCCTGGTCACCACGTTCTTATTCCCTACAGAGCAACTGGGTTAACCAACTTCCATTTGGCACGCCGAACGCTGGGCGCCAAGGCTGGGCGCACATACCCGTGCAGGTGATCACCATATCCACCAGGCGGATGACCTCGTTCAGCTTGACCACGCGGAAGCCGTCCATGCTGCAGGAGTGCAGAGAAGGATGAGTGGAGACTTATTACAGCACAGGCCCGGAATAAAGCCAACTGGGCAGCAAGCCATGATATATCGCGGCTTGTCTTACAAATACAAATTGGCTCTAACACATGAGCTTTGTCTTCCTGGCACAAACTGGATGTAGTCTCTTCTTTCAGCCTCTTGAGAGTTTCAGTATTTTCTGAAGTTCTTCTAACTAGGGTCCTCACTTCAAGCGCACAATATCAGATCGTCCGCTGTTCTGCATCATTAACTCGACAGTCTAATGTTGTCATTCCTACTGAGAACTAATGGCACTCATGCTGACAAGAGTCATCATCAACAATACTGTTTTGTTTTGGGAATATTGACGTTTTTGTAAGACTCAATCTGAATACTGATCTGTTGAAAACTCATATGAGAAGCCATGCAATCAGTATCCTTTATAACCCTTAACCCCCTTTTCTTCTTACCAGGCCTGCAATGCACAGATGGGGTCGATCTCCGTGACGTAGACGATGGCTCCCAAAGCCTTCAGAGCTGCGCAGCAGCCTTTCCCAACCTGGCCGGGGGACCAGAGCAAACCCAGCAACTCAACACAAACTTCCTACAGATTCAGTCCCGACTTACGCGACACACGTTCCATACACATACCAGAGAAGAGAAGCAGACACAATACAGAAGCCACGCCAAGTTAGCAAGAGGATTTAGCGAGCAGATATGAAGTCCTCACCTCTCCGTACCCGCACACCACCACCTGTTTCCCGCCAAACATCACGTCTGTGGTTCTCTTTAAACTACAATCAAAAATAAAATGTCATTTTTATCATGATTACGCTGCCCAAAAAAGGAGCATCAGTGTGTTTTTGTCATCCGTTCTGAGTCACTTCTGTGTCTTTGTGAATAGCAGGCATAAGTTCAAATAAAGAATGATAATGAGTAATGAGTATGTTGAATCACTCGTTAATTTATGAATGAGGTCATAAACTAATTTAGTTACAAGTCGTTTTGAGAAACACTCATTAATCAATGAATGAATTAACACATGATAATGAACTACTTTGTGCCAAAAAGCTTTCAAAAAACACACCCCCAAAAATGTACCTAAATTGAACTACTTTTATCTAAAGAAAATTTGTTACAATTTGTCAAGTTATTATATAACGCAGTGTTATTACATGATGCGTCGTTTGACGGTATATGAAAACACGTTACGTAATAACACCACGTAATGTGACACAAATACGTTTAATTTTGCCAAGTTATTACACAATGCAGCATTATTATATAATGCATTGTTACAAGTCTTCCTGAGACAATAAAACATGATTTAAGTGTTCTGACCTCTTCTCACAAAGTTGAAAGTAACTGCTAGTGAAAGACACATGAGCTACTATGACATTGGCAACTGAAGCTAAACGTTCAGTTTTTGCTTATGTTCATGCCTGTGATGTCATGTGTAGGGGAGAGGTATCAGGATGCTGCATGGGTAGTGACTGGGTTTGAATCCAAAGCCCATTCAGCCCCTAGGGGAATAAAGAAGACCTAATCCTTACTTACCCATCCAGGATGGACTCTCTGCAGCAGTACAGATTGTCAAACTTCTGCTTGGTTACTGAGTCATTAACGTTCATGGCGGGGACACACAGCTTACTAGCTTTGGATAGCTGGTACAGCCTGGAACACACAGGACAGAGTTTTAAGGTCCACCCAGTACTCCCAGGGAAACCAGTCAGCAAGACCCACAGAGAGGGGTCTCTGTTTTCCAGGCACCTGTGTACTCCAGTGACGCTCTCCTCAACGATGCCGCGGATCTTCTTAAAGACACTCGGATACTTCTTATATACCCAATGGGTCAGGTCACCCCCGTCGTCCAGGATCTGGCAGGTACAACAGAGAAACCTCATGCGACGGTGACCAGAGCATGAAGAGTCACATGACCAAGACTCCTGCCATTGGCTGTCACTGTCCAGTCATTTGTACCATAACAAGACAAATTAGTTTTTAGCAATTTCACACAAAAACTGTCAGCTCAATTAATGGGCCAGAGCTTAAAACATTACTGTTTGATGCAGATTTTCGATAAATTAAATCAGTTTAGGCATATACTGTCACTATAATGCAACTTCTTTTCAGTTTGTTTGGCTTTTCGGCTTTTTTGTCTTTCAAACGTCACTTTAATGCTTTTAATTTAAATCTATCCTTCTGCCTTTGTAAAGCACTTTGAATTTCCTTGCGTCTGAATTATAAATAACCTGGCCTTGCCTTACCAAAAAGGGGAGAGATGTTTTTGGGCTGTACCATGTGAGGTACACAGGAGTCAGGTGTGAGTGCCTTAGAAAGTCTGGACCGTACCATGTTGGGCTGCCATCCATCCATGCTAATGCAGCGGTCGATGCACCACCAGAAGTCATCCTCGGACTCTCCCTTCCAGGCGAACACTGCCACCCCTGGGGAGGACAAGGCCCATGTGACGAGAGACATTTAAACATCATTTACCGAATGTCATATGTATACAATGCGGTGCTTCAGTCATCGTCTGTAAGTAGGCAACAGCAACAGAGCTTCAGAGTCTATACCAGTCAGGCCTGGTTCACACTCTCTCTTTTGGTCCCGTGTGCTTTTCTCCACCTCGTCACCTCTCACCTTTCTCCGAAAGGGCGGCGGCCACCTCATTCTGTGTGGAGTAGATGTTGCAGGCAGCCCAGCGACACTGGGCACCCAGGGCCACTAGAGTCTCTATCAGTACCTGGAAGTGTGGGAACACAGCATGGGCTGGCCGATAAACAGGGGAACGCACCGGAGAGACACTGACACGGTATAGGTATGGGGACGGACTTTACAGGCACGCTAGGGCATGGCACAGACAGCGACGTCAAGAGGATGTGATGCAGAGAGGACAGGGAACAGGGACACAGCACTGACGGTACAGAGGCTCAGATATGGTGGATGGGGAGAGCAGATAGAGAGGGGCGGACAGCACACGCAGTGTCCTTCGGTATTAACTCATTAAAGGGGCCTTACCGCCGTCTGAGCCGTGATGTGGGTGCAGCCCACAATTTTGGCCCCCGCGAGCGGCTTCTCCCCCAATGCTCTCTTCCTGAGGGAGATCAGGGCCGACATGTCTGCATAAAAAATTAGAAGGAGGGGCGTTTAATATTTACACTGGATTGGCTTAACAATCAGTTTCAATCCCTGGTTGGTTTAACACAAGTCATATTCATTACTTCCCACTGGGTTAAGGCAGGCAGTGATTCGCTGCGTGAGATAACCGCTCCCACCACGAGTTTCAAAGTGCCACACCTCCCAGGACCAAAGACCGTCGTCGTCCTGAGCCCACACTGACTTCATGACCCCCAGACCCACAGCGGCCGGCCCACCTTGCTCGGCGATCTCTATCTCGCGGCGGCCGAACTCGGCCTGTTTGATGTTCTTCACGCAGAAGTCGGTGCCGCCCAGCGAATTCAACTGGGTCTTGTCCCGTGGGGAGGTCTCATCGTCTGAGCTGTCAGTGTAGGACGCAGCTGGTGGGGAGGTGACACAGGGATACGAGTCACCACTCTGACACACCCAGCGGTGACGTCTCACACACGCTACAGCCGTGTTGGTCTCAAGCGCGGGGGGGGGGGCGGCTCGTCACCTGAGCTGTAGCTGTCCGTAGAGGACTGCGAGATGGATCGCGAGAGGGAACGCCTTCCTGCTTTGGTGGGAAACTTGCTGAACTCCTGCTTATCTTCAGCAAACTGGATCTGCTGCAGAGGGATAAATCAGACGAGACATTTTCTATAACATTTTAAAACCCAGACCCGTGACATTGAAGGCATGTATGTCTAATACTGGCCGTGAATCTCCCACTTTACAGGTTAGATGTTTGTCACTTTACATCACCACAGTCCCTGTCTCCCAGAATACTTTGGTCCCCATTATATTGTGAAAAAGAGAAAGGCAGACATTCCATTTTTACAAAGTGAGAATATCTAGACTCACATTTAAACCTTCATACATAACATCCCACTGTAGTTCCTCGTGAAGATTCCAGGCGACAGAGCGGCGTGTCAGCGGTGCCCAGCAGTGACCTCACACCCCCGGCAAATCTAGCACTTGTAGGTATTAAATACAGTTTTTAAAAAGCAGTATGCTACGGCAGGTTGTGGGTTCGATGCACTGGCTTTGTGAGTCTCCTTGTTCTCCCCATGTTTTCGCGCCAGTTCCCCCCCGCAGCACTGAGCTGCCCATGGTGTGTGAGTGGCTGAGAGGGGACCTGCCTTGCAATGGACTCAGTTTTCCCCACCTGGTCCCCAACATTATAGGGCAGGGCTATTCAATTCAGGCCCTCAATTCCAAATCCAGGCCATGTTTTCAGTTCTCCCAGATAGTTAGTTTAATAATCACTGATTCTGATTGGTCAGAGGCTTCACACCTGGCTCACAGGTGAAGGAAAGCTGGAAAATAAGCAGGGTTCGGCCCTTGAGGACCGTGAGTTGAATAGCCCTGTTATAGGGGCTCACATTTCATTGGTGTTAATATTAAATCACAAGGTCATGAGTATAAAAGAGGAGCAGCAGGGGGGGTGTGTGTGTGCGTGGGGGGGGGGTGGTACAAGCAGCCAAATAAAAATGAAAGAAAAAAATACCAAGTGTTTTAAATTAGGTCATCATCTGCCTCATGGAGTCTTCTGCCAGAGCTTCCTACCAGTTTTATATTAAGCAGGCAACCCTAGATTCTCGTTATTGTACCAAAAAACATCAACACTTTGAATTTTGTTGCCAAGCAGACAATGCCATCGGATTACTGAAAGCTTTCAAACTGTTCCCTAAAAATATCTTGTTCTCTTTCAGTGAGGCAAGCGAGCCAATAGTCTCAGATGTTACGCAACTGCCCTCTGTACAGCTCAGGGAGACTAAAACCATGGGGCAGGGGGACCCAGGGGAAGTCTGACAGGGCAGGGACACATATGCAGGGAAATCTGGCTCACGGTTCTGCTGTCCGGCATGTCGATAATTCTGTTAGATGGACGCCAGTCCAAGGTCAGGGGTCACTCGTGTGTGCACACACTCACACACAGAATCTGTGCTGCACAAACATTTTCGACATTCTTTAGGCCAGTGGTTCTCAACCTTTTTTGCATGCCAGCTCAGTCGCGACCCTATATCAAGCGTAGGTTTAAATTAACGCTATGATCAAGCAATCAGTGCACTCTGCAGTTCATGCCTATCAATGCCTATCGCACAAATCTGACTGGATGTGCCAGTGAATTTATGGCATTCATGTAGAAAATCGGGCAGTTGATTTTATCATTCTTACTGTTTTACTTTTTTTTTCTAATCAAAACACTTTTATTTATGAGTCTCGTATCTAACCAATGCAGCACTTTCTTTCCCAGGTTCCTTCACCATTTCCCAACATGCAACTGTCTGCAGGAAGACGACACGCGCCCCATATTTTCTAGAACACCAATATGGAGACTTTTAGAGGGAAGCAGGCAGAGCTGAAAGCAGGATAACAACAATGGCTGTCTGGCAGCTAATATAATCACGGTGTTGTTTGCATTATGCTAACAGTGAAAAGATCATTTGTGGGCCTCAGACACCGTTCCGTGGCCTCTGGATTAGTCTCCCTCCCACATGCTTTCTAACATTTTACTCCACTAAGCCTTTCCTAGCTAAATCCCCTCCAACTCTGGGATTAAGCTGTTTGTTCTGCTCGAACAGAAATGATACGAGTGTCAGATGGCGTCCTTGGCAATAATCCTCAATTCTGAATTTTTGACCTTGAGTGGAGCGTAAATGGAAGAGCGAGCCGATGGCAGCAAAGTGCTCCCCGGCATTACCCGTTTCGTGAGCAGGACCTGCAGTCACTCACAGGGTAGGATTCAGTATCCATGGGTTTGATTTGCTCATACGGCAGAGAGGAAGAAGCCCAGGCCTTTGTTAGACTGATTATGAAATGGCAGATGCACGCGCTAATAAGCTGAGACAGGCAAAAAATAAGGGTGACTATAGGCCGTCCTGTTCTGATGTCTGACTGACCCAAAGGGGTGATGCTGTCCTTGGACATTATCAAGTCTCGCAGCCACAATCTGTCAGTTGATCAGTTTTCCTTATTTTCGCCGCTCGATTTTTCTCATTTGTCCACTTGACCTCTGAACACCTGGATCACAGAATTGGACCTTGGCCTCGCCTGGAGCAAAGGAGGCTACAGAGGTCGATCGCTGGATTAGCCCTAGAAGATACACACTGACCCACAAGCTGCGGCAGCGAGGAGAATGGGAAATATGTGAAGAACGTTAAGAAATCGACCTCCTAAACAGAGCCAGTAGTCTCTCCTGCCACAAAAGTCCCGAAACACCAGTCCCCCAAGGATGGGTGTACGATGTGACAATATTAGGTCACAAATGGTTAAAATGTCTCCACAATCTGCCTTAACGGTGAAATGGTTAGTATCACACTACAGTGCACTTTCTGTCAGTTGCAGTTCTATGGCTCACATACATATCTAAAGTCGTTTTGTCAGTCAAATCTGTTTCGACACACCAGCAAACCCGCAGCAGGTAGGTTTCTTCCTCTCTCCCTTTCACGCTTATCCCAACATGCAATGTGCAACGCGCAACACATTCCATATTTGCCAACATAGTGGCATGGATGGCATGAAGGTCGCTAAAAAGTATTTGACATCGGTAATATGGAACTTGTTTGGATTCTCCAAAACCGACGGCAACAGTTATTTGCAAAATTTGCAAAGGTAAGGTTTGCACATCGGATGGTAGCACGAGGAACCTTAGTAACCTCCTCAAAGGAAAATCCCCACAAGAGTGTGCTGGGAATGTTTGTCTTGTAGGTTTTATTGCCTTATAGGGCTGTACTTTTTAAAATAGGGGAATTAGTTTGGTTGTATTGTTAAGTAACTTGCGAAACAGTCACAAAAACATGCATGAAAAAGAATTGCGATAAGATCGTGGATCGTGATCTTGCCTGAAAAAAATCGTGATATGATATTTTTGCCGTACCGCCCACCAACACCCCCAAGTTACTCCTTCTGCAGAAGCATCCAGGATCCAGGTCAGACCAACCCCTGCTCCCCATGACCTCAATCATTGTGAAAGTCTAAATTCAAGGCAGAAGCAGCACTACGAACGGTGGCCACCTGGAGTTAAACCCACGACGCCGCTGCGAGGAACAGGCCACCACACGCAGGCACTGTTCATAACGGGACCCTAATCCACATCCAGTCTTCTGTCTGCTAATGAACCACAGGAAACACCCAGCCATTGTTAACTTCCACAACCCTGTGAATGAAGGAACCAGGACTCACGGACACAGCCACTCCGGCCCGCTGTGCAGAGAGGAACGCTAGCCCATATGTAGTTTGCCGTCCATGGAGAAACCACCGTCCGCTCTCCGCTACGTCTCAGCCACGTGTCCGCCGAAGGACCACAACCAGCCCCAGGCCCCCAGCCCCAGGCCCCCAACCAGGCCGGACTCACCCCACTCTGCCTTTGTGCCATCGTTTCCTGTTCACAGCTCTCAGCCTCTAGGTTCGTCTGCACTCCAGCCCGGGTATTTTAACATCCAACATGCGTTTTCATGGTAATCTCCTGGCTGGCGGGGACTAGGGGAGATGGGGAGGGGGCAGTACCACCCTCTTTACAAAAGGCCACCCCTCCCATCCTGAGGTGGCTGAAGTCAAACAGCTCATTCACAT
>JABFEA020000130.1:20191137-20208432 GCA_019775915.2 Cyphomyrus plagiostoma | reverse complement strand
TTTAAATCAAAAAAATAAAAAATGTAAGCATTCTGCATTCACTAAAATGGGGGACGTCTCCTTATAACAAATAAGAGTTGCTGTTGAGCGCCCAACGTTGGGGGAATCTCCTCATTCTCTCTCTCTCACACTCTCTCACACAAACACACACACACAAACACACAGTCGCACGTGTTACGACACACGGATGATCTGGTTCACGGTCTCGTCTGCAGCTTGGACTTGATCCTGTTGGCCCTGGAAGGAGGAGGCAGGGGTCAGAGGTCAGACAGACTGCACAGGTGAACACAGCACACCTACGGACAGCTCAGGTGCCAGTGTACATTGCAGTGTAACTACATTTGGACCCCCAGGCTCCTAGAATTTTCACAACATTGATGTAATCTGGCATACTCGTGTGTTAACACATAAATAATTACAGGCTTATTTTAGCCCAGTTACAGATATTTTAATTCAGTTGCAAACATTTTTCAGCTAATATGCGATAGTACTTTAAACCTTTAACTCAATGTTAACCCCAAAGCTTTAAATATTAAACCTGGAAAGCCACACATATAGGATTCCTGCAGCTCGCCCTCTGATCAGAACACTGATTTAATTTTATTAAGTGTTGCAAAAACAGGATTCTGTTTTGTTGTACATCATTGTCCAAGGCCCATACAAGGAGCTCACATATGTTAAGACATTCTTCAGGTGGTATTAAAAGTCATTTATTCATATTTAAAACAGGAAAAGAATTTACATGTTTGTATGCCAGACAAGAAAAAAACAAACAAGTGAATATACCATCAGGCAAAGCAGAGCACCACATCATGTCTGGATTTAAAACATTAGCATATTAGCATTAGCAAGAGCAACATGCAGACACCACAGTGGAGCAGACCTACAGGAAAGTCAAACTCCACGTCACTTCCTACACCCCATCCCCCCCCCCCCCATGTACCAATCCAACACACTCGCTTAGGAGGTCTCAAACTCCCAGGTGCTGTTGTCCTCCAGGTCACAACCTGCACAGTGGTACAGTACAACCCACCGGACGGGTCTGGGTTGGGCTAGACCCGAAAGCTGGGCTGGAGGCCCAACAGAAGAGTTTTGGCGGACAGGTTTATAGCACAGCACAGCAGAGCACGTGACAAGTAAGGGCTGGAGAAAACTTTACTGGAGGCTGACTAGTAATGCCATGATGGGTTGAGTGATACACAGCAATTCCCCCAAAGAATAAGCAAGAGAAAATACAAACAGAATCAAGCTGATGAGACCAACAGGACAGCAAACAGAAACAGCACTCTAGGGAAGCTATTCAGAGCGGCAGTGGGTCTGACGGGAGGTCAGTGAAAACGTCACCCCCTAAACTTCCACTTAACCTCCCCCGGAAGTCTACAACTCACAGTCGAGCATATTTAACAAACCATAAAAATAATCTTATCTGAGGTAGCTGGCATAAGACAATGAACAGTAGGTTTCAGACACAGAGAAAACATGGCTCTCATCTTACAGGTAAGGCCCACTGAGTACAAGTGGGATGTCCCACTGTTTACCCGAGGGGCGGGGCAGACATGGATGGCCAATGGGAGCTGAGCTGCAGAGCCCTAAGCACCTCCTCCTCCTGCTGCTGCTGGTTTAAGTCCCCCTTTTCCCTCACCTGTAGGGCAAGGGCCATTTCCTCCTTCTCCTTGGGTGAGAAGAAGCGGCCGCCATCACCGCGCTTCCTCTGCATGGCGTGCCGGTGTCGTGACTCGTGCAGATATTTCTAAGAGCAGAGACACAAGTCAGCACCAATGCCTAAATGGAACAGTGATTTGTCAAATTGCCCCCTCTAGTGGAAGATATCTGCAGTGACATTGAGAGTGCGTAAGGTCCCATGTAAGGTATATACCCTGATAGATTGAATGTCTAATATTTTACAATGGCAGAATGTGTTATTTTTATATAAAGAATGTTAGTTATTCTTTATATACACTAAATAAACTTGCTTATTTATGTTGTTGGTCAAGAAAGTAACTTGGTTTCGGACTGCCTAATAATTCTGAACACGGATTCAAGTGTTTTTCTTTTATCTTCATTTGTGACAGACTAATGTAACATTTTCTCTAAATAAATTTACTTGGAGCGAAATAAAATTTTGAAGTAATAGTATAGTATTCCAGGAAAAGTACTTAGTAACTCGGCACATGGTGCATTTGTCATTGAGTTATTTTACTGGTGAACAGCATACTGCTTACATATTTGCCTTCTGCTAATCAGGTAACCTCCCCCCCCCTTCATGCGGACTGATATCTTCCTGGCCACTATGGTTAACTCAGGGCTCCACCGTTAGCTTCGGCGCTAGCTGCACCGCCCCGCCTCCACCCCTGCCCCAGCTCACCCTGCGCTCCTTGGGGATCTTGCCCTCGGCTTCCAGCTTGGCGCGGGCCTGCCGGCGCTTCAGGATGCGGTGGTACTGCTTGGCGTTAACGTAGAGCGGCTCCTCCTCCAGCATCTCGGCGCCAGGCAGCGGGATGCGTTGGATGGAGGGCACGGTGTTGCCGCCGGGCACCATCTGAGAGAGCGCGAGGGGGGGGGGGGGACACACACACACCTTAGACCAATCAGCAGCTGAAGCCCACGGCTGCTCCCCACACTCCCTCACATTTTATGTGCTCACCATCACCATGCCTCCGGCATTCACCATGTTGCCAGACACCGGCAGGGTGACCGTCACGGTGCCCTGGCCGCTGGTACTGCTGTTGGTGTTCGAGCCGGCCTGCACGATCTGGGCCCCCGCCAGGCTCGCCGCGGGGATGGTGATCATTCCTGCAGGGCGGCGACATGTCAGGAGGCTCCGCCTACCGGGGGGATGGCTGGCACGTGATTGGTGCACGCATGGAAATGAGGGCGGGGCACTTACCCTGCTGCAGGATGGTGCCGTCAGCGTTGACCGGCTGGTATACAATAGTCTGGCCCTCGGCCGTCTGCGCCACCTGCTGGCCCTGCACCGTGATCTGTTGCTGGCCCTAAAGCACACAGAAGTCCCAGCAGTCATAAGCCAGGAGCACCATGCTGTGTAGAGCTTCCTTAACCTAGTCCTTTAACCAGGGGGGATGGACTCCCCTCGCCCGACGCCCACCACCGCTCACCTGGGTCTGTCCGGCGGTGACGGCCGTCTGGGGCTGTTGGATGATGATCTGCTGGGTGGCACCTTGCTGGCCCTGCACTTGAAGCGCTTGTCCCCCCTGGAGCTGGATCTGCCCTGGCTGAACGAGCTGGATCTGCCCCACAGAAAACAAGCGTGAGTGAGTCGCACTCGCGAAGTTTCGCATATCAATACCACCCTGGAGATGGACCCCATGCGGCTCCCCCCCAAGCCCACAGTCCCGGCCTCACCTGCTGCAGACCCTGTGTCCCTGATACAGGCACCTGCATAATGGTCTGGCCCTGGCTTCCAGGCATGGCCTGCACCATGATCGGCTGCCCCGAGGAAGTGATCAGCTGGCCTCCGCTGACCTGCACCATCAGGGGCTGACCCTGCACCTGGGGGGGGGGGGGGAGAGACCCAGTTAATAAGCAGGGACGCCAAGCACCGGACCCCAGACCACCAGGGGGCAGGCGAGAGCAAGCAGGCAGACACTCAGCCAGCGAGCCTGGAGACACCGGGAAGAAATGGACAGCTGGGGACACCGCGGTCCCTTGGCACGATGTCACAGAAACGTTACGAGGTCCAGCCGAGCACAAATTGCACAAGACAGGTGCGGTCAGGGAAGGGAAACATCCAAACGACAAGCTGTGACATGCAGCTCTTGCATCACTGGGGCGGGGTGGCGGGATCTCACCAAGCCAGACAGATTCCACTTTCTTAGTCAGGTTTTACAGACATTTAAATGCTTAAAAACAGAAAGAGCATGCAAAGCTCTGATCTGGGGTAACCTACCCCCGATGTTAATTTTGCATACGCACATACACAAACATAAATACGCACAATTTTTCGTTAAAAGCACAATGTCTTAACGTTTGAATGACTCAAGATTCACCTAGAAAATCTGAGAAATTAGGCAAGTTAAATATTAAGCATTATAGGTCTCCAAATAAATTGAAGAAAAAGAAAAAAAACTGGATGAACAACAGTACAGAAGAGAATCAAATTAAAATCTTTAAAAGTTACGGGGAGAAAAGCTGCGATAAACTTTAGACGTTTAGAAAACTTACAAAGTCTTAGCTCCACTGCTAAATGTTTCTGTATTGGTATATTTGTCTTAAATTTCTTTAGAATCAAGAGAATGTTCTGAATTTCCCCCAACTTTGCCCTAAATGCAGATGTGTTCTGGTATTTTATATATCACTGGAGCTTTGTAATTGCCGTTCACACATTTAAAAATTAAAACGGCACAAACCCTAACGTCTCGGGGGGGGGCACTCATGGCACCACGCTGTAGGTGGTGTTCACACTGCACTCTGAAACGAGTTCTTTTCAGGCCAACATCCATGCCAAAATATAGCTTTGTGGGAAACCCATGTATGAAGCCATTGGCTACTCGAGGACTGTCCTACCGCCAAGCTGTAGCGAGATGTGCGGTACTACAACATCCACAAGCTGAGGAATGACACACCCACCAGCTACTCTGGGTGGGGTGAGGGCATTCATGCAACCAGCCAGGCCAGTGTGCAAAGGTAGTTCACAGGCAAGCATGGGGTGTGACACGGTGGGGGTGTTCATGCAGAGAACAGGGAGCTGGAATTCACACCACTACCTGGAGAGTCTGCACCTGTTGGCCAGAGGCTGGGGCCACCTGAGCCTCAGTCTGCAGCTGCACTGCGGTCACTGTGCCCTGCGACCGAGACAGGGAACCGTTACCAAGGCACGGCCGATGAATCCTTCAGTGCGGGGAAGGGAATTGGTACCGTGGCACAACTGTGGTTACCGCCCAGAGACAGCATGTACTCACAGGAGCACGAATGCGGCCATTGTCAAAGTCGGCAGGGTTATCGAAGTTTAACGGCGGCCTACGCAGCACAAGAATTCGGCACAAGACCGCAAATACTGCACCAAAGACGGTCATCACCACAGAACTGGGATTAGTGTGGTCAAAGGAGATCGCCGGCTTGCATATCCCAGGTTGGAAGGTTCAGGTTTAAAAAATTACATGTAAAAATAATAAAACAAAAATATCCAGGATCCTCCAGCCGGTTCACTTAATAATGGATGCTGAAATTACTGGGTGTTCATATCAACAAATCTATACACATGTTCCTGTGTGCGAATCACCCACAGAGATGAGAGAAAGTGATTCAGTCTGAAAGCATGACTTAAGGCAAAAAATGACTTGCCACAAAAAAAACCCCTAAAAACTATGTAGACCATGCGGAGAAATTAAGTAATCTGCACCAAATACTAGGCAAGAAAGAAAATATTTTTTTAATATATAAGCTGATATTTAATTTTACACAATATATTATTTTACATATTTTAACATCGCCCGACTGATGTAAAGTTGCGCAAACTGACAGTATTTAACAAAAAACTGACAACGTTGATTTCGACATAACACGAATCGACATGTGACGACGTATGACTGTAATGTGAAATAAGCACAGCTGTACAGAAGATCACCCTCCCCCAGAGTTAATGGCTGGATAAACATCTGCTCAAAAATCTTACAAAGTCTTACCTCCACTGCAAAATATTTGTATATTGGTATATTCCTCTTAAATTTCTTTAGAATCAAGAGAATGTTCTAAATTTCCCCCCAACTCCGCCCGAAACGCAGATGTGTTTTAGTATTTTATATCTTATCAGCTGGAGATTTGTAGTGGCCATTCAGACAGAGCAAAGACATGAAATAGATAAATAAATATAGCACCAACCCTCAAGTCTCAAGGGTACAGCTGTACACACAGCTGTAGAGGAGAATCACCCTCCCTCATAGGAGTCAATGGCTGGATAAACATCTGCTGTGGAAAGCTCAGGCACCTCTGTGCCTCTGCGGCTCACCTGCTGCTGGAGCTGCCCGCTGGCCGCCTGGACCACAATCTGCTCCCCGGTGGTGGAAGCGGTGGTGGTGTACTGCTCCATGCCCACGTCACCTCACTGCTGCTGCTGACGACGATCTGAGGCAGACCGAAAACATGAGTGCGCATCAACAGCAGTGCCGCTGCCTGAACAGGAGACATGCACGCTATATCACATTGACTTCCCATCTACCCACTGCATGGTCGTTTGCGCGTCAAAGCAACAAACGGTCCAAAGCAGCAGCAAAGCAGTACAAATTCAAGTGACTTCTAACAGTACAAACGAGGTCTGAATCTCTGCCCAGGACACTCATACACAAAAAGCAAAAAATCTCAAGTATTTGGAATGTTATACCATTCCAAACGGGGGCAAATACTTTTGGGGAAAACCGGTTATTTCGGTTTAAAGCCTCCATGCATGTAAAGGGGAAAAAAGCACGGAGGGTGGCTTGAAATGGTTACATTGTCTTAATAAACGGGTTAAGTGATGTTAAATCCCCCCGCCTCCATAAGCTTATTTGTTGAATATTTCCAGGGATGCAAATACAGAGTGGTCTGATTTGATAGCAGTCCGAGTCATATTTTGTTTCGTAGTATAAAGTGTGTCTAAAAACAACGAAGGGACGCCCCCTGCCCATGACGAATAAACTGAAACGACTTATTTTGCCATGAACAACTCGCGATTGTGGACAAAAGAGAGCGCTTAAGTCATTTGGCGGCTGCTGGAGACTGTATTTCAAAATTATATCGAATTTATGCACAATTCTTAATGTATGGTCATTGCTCTTAGAGATGCGTTAGACAAATGGTGAAATGGGAAGACAAAGAAGCCGGTCGGCGCCTCATCGCGGTCCGAGGTTCAACTCCCGATCTGATATTCACACACGGTTGTACGACTATGGGGTTGAGTTGAATAGTTTGTATAAAACTGGTAAATTAAGTACACATTATTTCTGTCTCCAAGAGCGATGGTAGTAGTGCTTGTAAGCATCTAGGAAAAAAAATAGACGCTTTTCTTGGCGATGGGGGTCATCGCGTGAACTCGCGCGCTTTAAGAATAACGTACAGCGAGGTAACTAGAGCTCAGCATTTGTGGTTATATATCATTTTGAGGTATTTTCGCGGTTCTCCACCTCCGTCAGAAAAACATAACTGTATGCCAAATATGTAGGCCCCGAATGGAAGGCAATTCACACAATAGGTTAGCAAGCTACTAAACACGGGTGTACCAGTTAATGTCCTAAAATGCAAAACTAAAAGTAATTTGCTTGCATATAACCTACGAAAATTAAACAAAGTGTAATGTATTTCTGTTTTATTGTGGACTACCATTTATAGCGGATATACTGCCGTGGAGGCATGTGAGAGCGCCAAGCGCCGCTAGTCAGAGCAGGCGGCCTCCGTCTCCCGCAACACACAAACAAGTAGTTTTCCAAGGAGAATTCCGAGTTTAACCGACATTGGATGGGCACCACCGGCTGCTGGCAAGCAGCGGGGCCGGCCGCACACGTTAACGCACAAACTCCCACATAGTCGGATAGAGCCTGCGGGCTTGCAGAGCACGGCAGAGTACAGAGGGACCATGAGACAGCACCAGTTTGCCTCTCGCCGCTCCGGCCCGGGCCTTTCCTCGGCCCTCTAATTCGCTTTGGATATCGTTCAACCATTTTGTTTCGGGGACTAGGGAACGTTGCCTGCCGCGTTAATGTGCACTTTTGCGGCGCGTACCTAGCAGTTAAACATAAATACAAGTCAATTCCTGTGTTTTGCGGCGTTAGTAATTTGGTTGGTCAGTGACACACCAATCCCCTGCTGCCGGATCCCATCCCCTCCAAGCCGCGCTCCCTCTCACCGTTTCTCCGCCGCACGGTTCCCCTCTGATTGGCTCCAGCGCCGACCAACGAAGCCCAATCACCGAGCTCACGCGAGTGCGGACAAAATGGCGCAGCTTTACCACCTCCGACAAGCAAGGCCGCCGCCGTTTCTCCGCCCCTCGTCGTCCCGCGACGCCTTATCCACGCCCACATCACAACATTGCGCATGCGCCTGCCGTGTTCCTCCGCCCACGTCGGTCTGCTGCTGACGTAACACTGCTAAATGGCGCCTCTGCAGCTGTTTTGTGTTACAACGGTTTTATGTGTACGAAATTCAAAGCTACTGTATCAGGAAGTGTGCAGGGAGAGGAACGTCGACTGCTTTTGTTAGTCGTTACGAAGATGCGGTAATTACTTAGACCATAGAATTCCGATTTTAGTCATTGGTACCTTTTGCAGTTCGTAAATTCGAATACATTCATCATAACCATAAAGCACGTCTGAAATGTTTTTAAAGTTTTATTTTATTGAACAAATATTCAGGTAGAAACCTTTAAGGCATGATTGAATACTCCATTCCTTTACATAGTGCTGACTGACACAGTTTAAACAATAACCAAATAAAATCAATAAAACGCATAAAGTGTGAGGGTCTTAACTAAGCAGCACGTATGAAAAAGTGTGACAACTGTATGCGAAACATTGCGTCACATGTTGAACCCAGTTCTTCCAGCAGTAATCAGCACAGTTACTATGAAGGCCCAAAGCTATCCATATTGTTCACAATCATCAATGGCCTTCAAAACCACAGTCCATAATTGAAATAACAGTACTAGTTGATCTGAATTATCGCTTAGACTTTGCTTCCGATGAACAGATGTTTTACTTCCCAGATATAAATTATTAGTTATGAATTATGTATATATATATAATATAAAATATATAATACATATAAAATTACTCATATGTGTGTGTATAAACAACTTACCATATAAAAGCAATTTACCTCTACAAATAACCAGAATACCTGTTTCTCAAGTATGTTTGATGCAAGACTGGCATATAATAAAGTTAGTGGTCATAGGGTTAGGGTCAGACACACAGTCTGCAGAAACAGTACTGTAAAGTGGCAATGTGATAGTGCACTCCTGAGCTCATATGATCATGATCATGTTTTCATGTATAAAAATATGATGGTTACTCAGGTTACTCATATTAAATAGAATTTAATATATCAGACTTTCAACCTCAATAGGCATAGTGGAGAGGTTTCTATGTCCTACATACTTTGATTAATGTTTGTTAATATAAATAACATTTTGATCAAAATACAATTTTTGCTATAAATATCGGTCCATCAATGGACAGGTTGACGATCCCTGAATGTAACTTCTAAGTCTAGGTTAGGGCTATGAGGGTTTTTAAGTAGTCCTTCACATAATCTATGCACTATCCATGAGTGTAAGCCTGTTAATATGCAGTGGAAACTCTGCAATATCAGGCACAGTGCAAAGGTACTATCTTATAGAAAATACTGTACAATGAAGTACCAATAAGCTAATTAATGCTGCATTCACATTTTAAGATCCAAATGTAAGAAAAATATATTGAAATATACCAGGAAGGGCCATTCCTTTAGTGTGTGCTGATTTCCCTCACCTCTTGATTTCTTAATTGTGGTAATGAATTGGACTGCAAATGATCTAATGAGTTTATCACTGAATTGCAATGCCAGCAATTATCACACTTGGGAAGTTGATCTGAGGCTGGATTAAAACAAAGCTTAAGTGAATAAGGTTTATAAAATATTGCATCTGATTTTTATTGCCCATTGATTAAGACATCCCATGCATTTTTGGACATAACAGAATTCTACAATAATTTTTAAAACACCTGTTGTAGAATTAGTTACAAAGTTGTAGCAGAACGGTAAAAATAAACAAACCGTTAAAGTTCCCAGAATTCTCTTTATTACATCAAAACAAATCAAAAAAATGAAGATTTCTTTTTTACATAAATACACAGATCATGTGAGAGAGTGGGGGAAAAAATCTAAACGGCTTTCCATATATTTTTCAAGCATGATAAAAAAATATATATACACCATTTTCTTAGATTACAGCAGATAGTATTCACCAGCCTGGAAAGCAAGTACATCTGTGTGACTATAGAACAAACCCTGTGACTCTCATTTCAAGTTCCTCACACTGGGTTTCTCCACGTAAGGGTTGGTGGGCTGTGAGGGCTGAGAGGACCAGATCCCAGCCCAGATCAACCTGGTCAGCCACCTGTCTGACAGCCATCTGGTCTAGTCCATCCCCGTACATTTGCATGAAACGTGACACCACAAAGAACCAGATTACAAGGCAGGAAGGTGTCCTGGCAAGCCGTGGAGGCCTCTTGGTCTCCTGGGTCGGATCTCTGTCTCCCGGAGCTTCTGCACAAGCAGTGGATGCTGCATTTGAAACACGGTTTGGCTGGTGGTCATTCAGGCCGGGTTGAGAAGTGGCTGAAGGTTGTTCTGGAGAGATTTGCGTGGTGGAGTCGAGGCACTAGATACAGCAGTAACTTTAGTACTGGAGCTGGCGTGGATAGACAGAGTTGGGGGACTGTAGGAGAATGGTGCCTGGGAGATGGGGGGGGGTGCGTCTACCCAGGTTTCTCCTTCCACCTGGATACAGCTTCTTTTGGGTCTCAATCCAGGAGGTCCTACACAGCAAAGGCAATGGCATTTCAGCACACAGCAAGTGAACAAGTCTGGCCCGGCTACAGCAGTTGGTCCTGTTACACTCAAACCCAGGTCTACTTGTGAGCACGTGTGCATGTGTGTTTATTAGCAATGTAACAGATCTGAAACCAAGACCCATGAATCATGAAGTTATTGTTCTACTTAAAGTTAGGACATGCTGTATATTTTGTAAATATTACACCTTTCAGTTGTGTGTCACATGACCATTTTGGTCCAATCTTAATTGAGCGATCATGCCTAGGCTAGTTTCATTAGTTCAAGTCAAGATGAATAATATCCCTTAGACTGCAGAGCCTCCTGGCACTTTCAGGTCAGCGGTGTAGGAATATTTTGGTTATCCAGGAGAGTATAGTATTTCATTTTTTTTTTAATTTTGTTTTATGTGAAGTTAAGGTAATCTAAGATGCTGTTTAGTTCTTCTGTTAGTTGTTTATTAATAAAATTTATATTTTTTCCCCATTCTTTTTTGTTAATCACCTACTGCCCTTCCCACCCAAAAAATCTAAACAAAAAAAAAAAACTAGGTAAGGACCAAACCATCACTCAAATATCAAACTCTGACCCAAAGCGTGGTTTTGAAGACTACTTATGTCCCTTGTGTTTGTGTGTCAGTACCTCATCGGAATCGTCGTGATACTGCCTCCTGCTGGAACTGACGGCACACGTGTCCAATGCATCCGCGGTCTCGATGCCGTTGGCTTCTGCGTGTTGCTGCAGCACTGAGTACCTGTGGACCAGAAATCTGCAAGAGAAACAAGGAGATGTGCACTCCGGCAAAACATAAACCCACCAGTCCAGCAGATGGCGCTGTGCCAGAACAGCACGTACACCTACCTCCCTCCACATACGTATCTCTTGATAAAGAGCACCCCTGCTGCCACACTGATCAGCAGAGTGCAAATAACAACCAGTATGATGAGTGCAGTGCTGGAGGTGCTCGTGTTCGTCTAGGGGGCGGGGGTCAGACAGGCAGAGAGAGTAAGGATTTTGATTTATTACAACTAAACAATAACAATGAATGTTACACATACACGAGAAGTAGTGGCAGTTGAGACTCCTTACCTGCTTTTCAGTGACCAAAATGTTGCTGACACACCTACTGCTCAGGTCAATCACTGAGCGCTCGGGGGCTACACCCCCGTCACATTTGTCTCCTGGTATCTTCCGGTATCTGTGGGTCACAGACAGGGCGGGAGGTCAGCGTTACAGGTGGAATCAACAGTCGATCCCACTCTCTTTTATCATCGGGGGGTCAAACTCAGAGACGTTCTTGCCTTTGTGTACGAATCATTCATACATTTAAGCAGTGTTAGTGAGGAAGAAAAACCTACAGTTTCACTGAATGTGAATCCAGAGTATGGGTGTGATATTAGTTAGTGAACAATTACAATGTCTCCACAATCTGTCAAATCTGTTTCGACACACCAGCAAACCCGCAGCAGGTAGGTTTCTTCCTCTCTCCCTTTCACGCTTATCCAAACATGCAATGTGCAACGCGCAACACATTCCGTATTTGCCAACGTAGTGGCATGGATGGCATGAAGGAGTTGGTCCCTAAAAAGTA
The DNA here is from genome assembly GCA_019775915.2 of Cyphomyrus plagiostoma. Classification (NCBI taxonomy): domain Eukaryota; kingdom Metazoa; phylum Chordata; class Actinopteri; order Osteoglossiformes; family Mormyridae; genus Cyphomyrus; species Cyphomyrus plagiostoma. The sequence continues at coordinate 20,196,323 of JABFEA020000130.1, read as the reverse complement.
TTTGGCATCGGTAATATGGAACTTGTTAGGATTCTCCAAAACCGACAGCAACAGTTATTTGCAAAATTTGCAAAGGTACGGTTTGCACATCGGATGGTAGCACGAGGAACCTTAGTAACCTCCTCAAAGGAAAATCCCCACAAGAGTGTGCTGGGAATGTTTGTCTTTTAGGTTTTATTGCCTTATAGGGCTGTACTTTTTAAAATAAGGGAATTAGTTTGGCTGTACTTCTAAGTAACTTGCGAAACAGTCTTAAAAACGAACATAAAAAAGGCTGCAGCACTGGAGGTAAACTCACTGGCTATATTAACGTTCTTTGAATATGTGACAAATATTTATTATCAAATCTATTTGAAAACTTTTTTGAAACTTCCAATGTACCTGCAGGTAAGATGGCTCATGGATGGAGGTGTGGCTGTGCGACAAATAAACAGCGACCAAGAGAGAAAAGGAAGGATGACCGACAAGATCATTACCAAGAGGGGGGTGTTCGGGTGCCAGGGCGGGAAGAATGGGCATTACCCCTTAGTCTGCAGCTGCTCCTTCTTGCCCTGTAGGCAGAACTCCAGCACCTTGCCCTGGAGGTCCGGCTCTTCCACACACTCGGAGCTGTTCTCTACACGGTAGTAGCCAAAGTCACTGTCGACAGAATGGACACGGTCTAAGTAAGTACAGCTTCAAAACAACTACTCAGCTCCTTCATGGGCGCCAAGGTCACTCAGTCCATGGTGACACACCATGGCTGTAAACATCTTGGACAGACTGCAGAGGCACACAACACCACGATCTGGAGCGCAGAACCCTGACAGGAATCCTGGGGCTTACGCCACATGACATGATCTGAAAACCCAGACCGATTCTGAATTGCTTGTATGTTGTTTCGGTCAAATATGTCCGCTAAATATAATAAATGTAAACGCAGAACCCTGTCAAGTCACGTTCTAATCAAAAAGAAACAACAGGGTTCCGTGAACAGATGTTGAAAAGAGGGAAATGGGTTTGTTCACTATGGGTTTGTGTGCTAACGTTGCTCATTATGCCACAGTTCCTGCATTACACCATCTGCGCAGGCTATCCCGGTTAGAACTAAACCCTGGATGTGTCATGAAGTATGCAGACTGCTGTTCTACTCGTTCCCTTTCATAACATAACGTGTGAAGTTCCTTACCAGAGGAAGTCATCCAGCGTACACTGGCAGGGCGACGGCTGCTTGCTTATCACGTAGTCTCGGCCGTTCAAGCACACCGAGTCTTTGCGTAGCCGGAGGAACTTCTCCTTGTATCCCAGCATGCACCCATCGTTAGGATCGCTGATGTCGTCAGAGTGTGCCAGCCACTCCACATAGTCATTATTGTCACCTGTGGAGATGTGCACCACTTATGTATTACACACCGCCAGCAGTGGAAGATTCTCCTGTCATTTTTTTCAGGCTTGTTGTCCCATCAATAAAAGGACATCTGTCATTTGGCTCCAGGCCGTAACAAAACAGGTGGTATGAATGTCACTTTCAAGTTCACTGTGGTGGTTTCTCAGTTCATTATTGGAGACTTGCAAGAACCCACAACTAGCCACAAGTTCTATCTCTAAAACTCGCTCCAACTTGAGAAATAGAGCCTCCACCATCGTCAACCTAAAGTTTACCAAACTAGCTTTAATTCTCCAGCTCCACCCTCCCTTCCTCCTCTGATTACCTGACTATGACCTGACACTATTCCAGATCCCAGAACCCCCAAACTCTGAACAAGACCAATACTCACAATCTCGACTGAGCAGCTCTTTAAAGTCAATTGTGATGGAGACCCAGAACTGGCTGAACAGGTTCTCGCGGTAGCCCCAGAGACTGACGTTCATGGAGCGTGCCCCAGGCTCTGACGCTAGCCCGGAGAAGTAGATCGGCTCCTTGGTGAAGTTGTAGACGTGCCAGCACTGTCCCTCATCTGTGGAGAACCTGCACAGAGAGGAAAGAGAACAGCTGAACTACAGTAGCAGATCCTTATGGAACAGTCTGATCCCTCTGGCATCTGTGACGACCTCCATGGGCTTTGACTGGAGATAAGTAGCTGCCTTGTTTAACTGAGGGAGTCCAGCTGGCAGTTAAGTGCTTGTTAATAAGTAACACCTAACCACTCTGAGGTGTTCACCATCTTGCACCATCATGAACCTGCTATCCTCCTTCACATCACAGCGTCCACTCAGATGCCAGGCTGTGTGGCACTTTTGGCACGGAGTCACCGCCCCAAAGTACGAATCAACATCTTTCTCCGCGGCCAGATGACTTAACATGGCCGAGAAAAAACAGCCGTCAGGCCAATTTCACCGTATTTTGTATGATGACAATAAAGATTCATTCATTCAATCAGTGGAACAGAGTCTATCACACAGCACACCCCATACAGGCCGTCCTGATACCCCCACCCCAATCCCCTGGACCAGACTCACTTAATCTGCTGGATGGTCTGGGAGGGGGTGTGCTCTACGGCCACCAGCAACCCACCCGAATCCAGGATGGCGTAGTGGTGGGGGCCCTTGAGAGCCAGCTGCCAGGAATAGCCCCCGTCATCCGATACATACATATCAGGCTCCATCACCGAGAGAGCATCACCCATGCTACCTGCAGGTCAGAGATTTAGGGTCACTGTAGCATCAACATAAAGCAGCTGGTTGGTTGCCTTTACTTGGGCAAACACACAACTGGGAGCGATGGCAGGAATAGGACGGACTTCAGTCGCCTGACGCCGGCTGGACTGGGAAAGTACCATGTGCTAGGATGAGTCCCACGGCGTTGGGCTCGGTCAACGGCAACATGGGTACGTTCAGCTTCGCTGAGATGCTGTAGGAGGCATGGATATGGAAGGTGCACTGTGGGGGAGGAGGAGAACCAAGGATGAACACGCGGGCGTGCGCACGCATGCAGAGCAGCACATGCAAGCACGTCCGCATACATGCAAACACAGTAAGGTTCTCCTGATAACACATCTTCTGCTCAATGGGCGTCCTCACCTGCTTTTGGCTCTGCAATGGGGCGTCACAGCTGCCTCCTGCCGGTTTCTGTAGGGGTCTCCACTCACCACCCTGGTCAAAGGTCACGACTGTCTGCAATGAGCCATCTGTAAATCACAGGGACCGGATGTCACTTAAGGCCACTCAAACCAGCCTCTGGAGGGAAACGTTTTTTGTCTCTCTTGATTTAGATCCGACCCTTAGGCTGTACCCAGACACACTCACCCTCTGCCAACGCGGTGGTCATGAAGACACCGCGCAGTGATGTTATGTTGGTGAAATCAGTATCACCTCCTGTGGTGCTGTAAAGGTGCCTTTCCAAGGACTTGGAGTACACAACGCCGCGGTCATCGGAGGCGTAGATGGTGCCGAAACCTGAATCTGGGAGCAGTGACACTACAAATGACCGTCTCCGGTATGGGTTACCTGCTAACAATGACTACCAAACCAACCTGGATTTTGCATGAATAACCATCCATGGAATAACAGTCCCTGTCTACTGTCTATCTGATCCCACGGGTTGAGTTTCCCCTGGCACTAGACTGAGGTCCCCTGGTGCCACCCCTGCAGTGCCAGACCAGCATGTCAGTGGGAAAACTGACCTCCTGGCTCGTCCACGTGCATGAAGACCATGTCATCGCTGGCAGCCAGGATGGAGTAGAACTGCTCGTGCCCCACAGCTGGAAGCTGAGCTATGTTCCACGTGTCACCCTGGTCCAGGGAGACGTGGATCACACGTAGGGTGTCCTGGGGCAGAAGCAAGATGCATGTTACACTGGTCTGCATGCACACACAAGCACACACACAACCACGCTGTCTGCCATCCTACCGAGTCTGCCATTACTGAGGCAAAGAGGAAGCGTCCACCCACACCAAAGGAGTAGATCTTGGTGCCAAGGGTCTTGAAAGTCTTCCCATAGTCAGTGGTGCTCCTCAGTTCCAGCATGCCCCTATCGCCTGGCAGGGAACAGGGACGCTCTACGTCTCACCACCCGCAACCAACCAGAAAGGAAAACACGATGGGGCTCAACCAAGCTACTCACTGCAGGATCGGTTAAGACTGGTGGTGAAGAAGATTGCTCCATTTCGCCCCCTAAAATGATGGACATGTGACATTAGACATCACATACAGGAACTCTTGGTACATTTGCATAATTCTGTAAAAATGTTGCAAATTAATTGGTTTCACAACAATGGGACACTAAACACAGATGTCTGGTGTTTTATGTTATTGCAAAGGTGTCAATAATTAAAAAGCAGCCAATGATGTTTGTCCATGAACTTTTTAACTCATAATAGCTGTTTTAGAACTATAATTTGGGTTCCAGTTTATTACTACTTGAAATAAATGTTTTACGTAAAACTACAGTTTTTTTTCTTCTAATGTGATATATTAGGTATGTTTTGTAAATTAATAAAGTAATGTTTTTTTTTTAATTAATTAAGCAAGTGTCCTTTAAGCGCTGTAAGCCATTTCTTTAGTCTCTTTATCTTAGTTTACTGACTATAAGCCGTTAGTCTACACGTCTAAGAGAAAACAAGCAGGAGAAAGGCAAAGTAAATCAAGAAAAGCGTTCCGACAAGAATGACGAGCTGTTAAATCCAGCCAGGGCCTGTTTTGTCGTTGCTCGTAACGCAGTCCCAAAAGACCAGTTCCTTGGATGGCTTGGCCTACATGCCAGAAAGCCGGCAGACACACCCTACACAGCCTGTCTGACCGTCCTTCTAAAGGTGGCGACTGCTACGTGGAATCGAAGGCAGAGCAGAGATTCCAGTCACTCACTGGCTCTCCCGCAGCTCCTTACCATTTCACTAGACACACAGAATGATGGATGTTCCTCCAGTTCTTGCCAAAATCCTCCGACAGCCAGAGGTCATGCTGAAACAAAGAGGCAAGCAGGCAAATGGGCAAATAAAACAGAAAGATTAAAGCCTCTATTACTTAAACATGTTTAAGAAACCTTTATGATAAAATATACACAAAGATGTTTGCCACTGCCATCAGAGATAAACTTCCTTGATGAGTTTGTCAGTAGTGTGTTTATCATCAGTAGCGTATGTAGGTACAGTGGTACCTCGGTTCTCGAACTCACTAGTACTTGAATTTCCTGAAAGTCGAACAAACCAGTTTGACCTAGAACTCGATCTGAATATCAGAAGTCGAACCATGAACGCTAACCTAATAT
>JABFEA020000130.1:20166425-20191037 GCA_019775915.2 Cyphomyrus plagiostoma | reverse complement strand
TTTATTTTAACAAGTAAATTAACTGAAAACCAGTTCTCACTGCTTTACGCAATATTCGGGAGAGATAGCAGATTACGTATCGGAACTGCCTGGGATACAAACGTCATGCGTGTAACTAAACTCTTCAGCCAATAAGGGGAAAGGTGTGTTCCAGCTGGGTGAGAGGTTAAAGCAACGCATTCTGATCCTGACGCAATGCATTACGGAGATGCATTGCATCAGGATCAGAATGCGTTGCTTTAAACCAGCTGTAAGCAAGTCCAACGCCACCAATGACCGGACTGAGTAAACAAACTGAAACGCAGACTTAATACGGAGGACTAATGATAACACCAGACACAGATGATCACATGGGGATCCCACACAAAGTTAACGAGGGGGCGTGGCACACGGAATGAGCGGACGATTGGGGCAAGACAGGGGTAATGTTGGGATAAGATCTTTATCGTTTTGGAAGCCATTAAGAAAACAAAATCCTCTTCTTGTTTTATCCTGTTCATTTTGTGTTTAAATGCTTAAAAAAACATATTTGGCTGTATTTTTGTGGGGCCGGGAACCAATTAATTGGTTTTTCATTATTTCTTATGGGAAAAATTCGATTAGAACTTGAACTTTTTAGGATTCGATCCGAACAGATTAAGTTCGAGAACCAACTGCTTATGTATAATTTGTCTGGGGAGAGCATGCTGTGGTAAACTTGCCCCAGTCTTTATATGATATATAATAATAATTATATTCTCTCAGTCCCAGAAAACACATTATTCCCAGGCCAGCTGGTTCCCATCCCAGATCCCGTCTTGTAGCATGCACGTGCTCGCATGGCATATAGCATGGCGGGTCTCTGGCGAAGGCGACTCACAGTGGAGCTCACTGCCAGCAGGGCATCGCTGTCGCTGGGGTTGTAGGATATTTGTGTCACCGGCTCGAAGGAGAGGTCGCTGCTCGTGAAACTATTCCCAAAGTCCCTGGAAAGAAAGATTCGCGAGATGTCCTGGCTCCCTGGTACGTCGGCTGTGAGAATCACCTGAATAAAGAGAGCATTTCCGTCGGTGGACTGCCCAAATATTATCTATGTCATCTAGAGTTTGCAGTGTAAAAACAGGAAGAATCTACTTGAACTCCACATAACTGCCAACGCACTGACACAGTGAGGGGTAGACTAATGGAGTCTGACACAGTCGAGTAGGGTAGGCACTTCCAGTCACTGGAGTCCTTAGTTAAGCACATTGGCATTCACTTATAAACCGATGGTGATGTAATATTCAAATAAGTGACATAATAGAGTGAAAGTCTGGTCAGCAAACCATCTAAGCCCTAGGACCGTAAAGGTAGATCCAGTTTGATCTACGACCTCTGCACTGTGGGGGGTGGCAGACATAATGAGGTCTACGGCTGCAAGCATCTAAAAAGGCTCAGTCTTCCACCAACCTTCCCAGAATTCTCAGGGCCCAGAGCAATGCCAAACTCGGAGCGGATGAAGGTGTTGTTAATGAGGTTTGTCACGTCTTCGAAAAACTTCCCGTAGTTTGTACTGTGGGGGAGGGAGATGCAAAGAGTTTTGCTGTACTGCCAGTACAAGTATAGATATTTGCAGACACACATAAAATTTTGTGCGGAACTCCTCTTCCATCTAGTTGGCCTGCACTGACACTTACCTTCTGTAGAGTTTTGACTGGCCAAACCGCATCATGAAAATGGGCACCTGGTATGTTGTTAGAGCCAGAATCACCTGTGTGAAAGAACAAACGTCATTGGTGGTATCTATGGCAACTTATCACCCAATCACTGTTATGTCTTTTTTTCCCATTGTTTAACTTGAAAAATAATCTTCCTTCTCTCTTTCTCTGCTGGCAAGTAAGTTTAAGATTAGATGTGACCAGTTACTCTACATGTTGTCACCAAAACACATCTTTATTTAAGCTGCTGAACGTCACAGTGTAAAAATAGGTCAAGATGTTGTTCTGCCATGTTGCCAAGGTCGACCACCAGGAACAGACAATTTTGCGGGCGAGGGACAGATTGGATAAGAGCACAGTGTTCACAGCACTTTGAAAAGCTTGCGCCTAAGTTTGGCTCATAGCACACTGACCAGAGAGTCAGCAAAGGTATGCAGAACTGTGGTGTTTTGCTCAGTCACGGTAATGTGTCTTAATGCCTCAATGCATATTTCACAGTCACTGAACAATAAATATACAGGGAAAAGGGGAAAGGAGGGGGTGCAAAAACAGGATCACTCAGTTCTGTGCCTTTGCTGTATAATTAAGTGAAATATTTCCTCAAAGAAATTTTCCATGAAACAATAAAAATAAAGCACCATGTATATATTCCGCAGAACTTGGTCAAGTTTGCCAGTCAACACAACCACTGCAACTGTTTTGACATTGTGGGAATTCCCCCCAACTGAAAGAGAAGCATTCCAGATTTTACGGTTCTTCTCATTATGCTGTTGTCTTTGCCTGTGAAAAACGTTTGGGAACGATGAGTCGGGATATGATTGGGCCCCTCACGAGGCAACGCTTGCCAAATGAAGGTTCCGGATGCCTTGTTTTTGATGGGTGTGTCAGAGACCCTTTGTACCGATGACATTGCGTCATGCTACCTGTAGATGCTAACTAGTGATAATCTGTGTCCAGCGGGGTCCAGGATAACTGCACAACTGTGTGGCGACTTTCAGGAACCAGACAGGCAGTCTGACAGGAACGCAGAAGCTGTGGGAATCTCCCGACGGCAGCTCCACACTTCCTGCCGACCAGCGAATTTAACTGAAGCCTGGCTGGCGGGAGTGGGGGCATCGTTTGCTATGATGCCCATAAAAAGAAAATATTGATTGTAAAAAAAAAAAAAATGCACATTTGTAAGTATCAAACTGTAAGCTGGAATTGAAGTATGCTTTTAAAATCACAAAAGGGGTTCATCTCCACAGCCGACTGAGTGAACGAACCTGTTTCTGTCAGACAGCAGACATCACAACCTGTTTCCATGGCATTTCCATAAAATCACCAAATTTGTTTACCGTCAGACTAGTAACTATATTTTTTTTACCACAATAACTCCTATTTATGAACACAAGCAATGTTCACACAGAAACTGGTTGTGTCTTGGATCAGTGCCCAGATATCTACAGGAGAGGGACCAAGACTGGTTTGCCCTTGCATATGGCATCTGGACCACCCATGAGCAATGAAACACACCCAATCGTGCTATTTGCCTGCTTTCTCAGGTGCCTGTGCTTCCTCGAGTATTAGGATTGCCTGGATACTTACCCCGGTGCCGTCCCCCACCCAGGCCAATGACACGGAGCCACTCAGGTCTCTGAAGACATACTGCAGAGAGAGAACAGAAGGAGGGTGTTACCACACAAGGCAATCTCATCCACGGCCTAAAGGTCCTGGAGGAGGGGGTGTGGCCTATCTTATCTTAAAGGGCCGGTATGTGTTCCGGTTTCCGGGGTAACCTTTAGGTCAGCTGTTCAAACCCAGGTGTGAGGACTCTTCAGCCAATCAGTTCTCTAATTAGTAATCTAATTAGCAAGTTACAGTAAAAACCCACATACACTGCAGCCCTTTCTGGGTAAGACTGATCACCCCTGTCCTTGAGTGACCTAAAGTGACCTAAAGTGATTGACGTTGCTGATTGTTTGACACATCTATCCATCCGCTGATCTTCCATAAGTGCTTATTCCGCAAAGACCCAGGAACTAATGCCAGGAAGCACATGGCACGAGGCAGGGAACACCCTGGGCAGCATGCCAGTCCATCACAGGGCACGCAATCACACACAAAGAGCAATTTATAGACAGCAATTCACCCTACCCTTCACATAACCAGTCGTTTTTGGACTATGCGAGGAAAACAGAGATCTCAAGGGATATTCAATTCACACAAACACAGGGAGAATATGCAATCCTAGCCACAACCCGGAGGTGTACGGTCACACTGCTAACTAGGACGTTTCCCTGTTGGTCTTTGACACTTTTATAGTTTTACAGAATAATAATTATAGCTACAGCTGGATGATTTCAGAAATTCAACCATTTACCTCAAGGGAACCACGGGGACCAGAAATTATACCCCTAAGCCCTAGATTCCATTACACCACCAGCTCCTATCCAATAGTCCTTGGTGCATCACCAACTGAAACATAAACCAACCCTTTTTGCAAGGGCAGCGCCACAAAAGAAGTGTTTCCTGTATAACAGGATGTTCACAGTATCCCACTCTACCCTTCCTTGACATTCGTGTCATCATAAAATATGAATAGGCATAATCCCTCCCTCCTTTTGACACCGGGCCACAAGTAAATTCACATGCAAAAATAAAGTTAAAATAAAACCTTAAACCAAGGACGCAGCAGGTGCCCGGGGCGTTGTTTGGCTTCCCCCGCACATTTGCCCCAGGTGGAGTCAGATTGGGGAACCACAGGCCAGGAATTAAACTGGACTAAGCAGCATTCTCCTGAGACCTGCCCCGAGGACGTCCAAAAGTGGCGGGCCGTCAGAGTTGCCTGCAGTTTGTCAAACGGAAGGCGTGTCGTGTTACCCCTGCACCCCTGCACGGATCAGCAAATCAGCATTACGCAAACCTCAGTATGTCCCTGCACTATGGGGCCACACTCATGCATTGTGCATGATCATTAACTCCCAACCCAGTAACCGATATCTGTAGCCCGGCCTACCAGGTTTCCGTGAAAGCCTTATCAACAATGCAAGGTGTTGAGGAGCGAGGAAGAGGATCGCCCACAAATGCCAGTCTCGAATGCCAACAGGATGTTAACCAGGAACTTTCCTGCCTGATTGCCTATTCAAACCAACAGGGAAAAACACCTATTTACTCAACGTGACTCGTCGCAAGGAACCTTGGTCCACAGTGGCTCAGAGAACTAGCAATGTAATGTAAGGCAAACCAAGTAAACACAGAGAACCACTCCTCCAGACAGACAGGAAGATAAGGTCTATAAGTATCGCATAATGCTTCAGACTAGAGGCGGGCCTTTGAAATTGCCATCTCTCATAAAAAAATAAACAAGGATGTCAAGGCCTGCCACCACCTTGCAGGAAGAAACAGGAACCATAAGCATGAGCCAACTGACACTGCAGCAAGAGTTGACACAACCTCCTTTGTGGGCATCAGTGCAAAACATGACCTGTGGTTTTCCCTTAGGGTCCATGTGCAGAGAGGATGGGGGGGGGGGGGGCAGCAGAGTGTAGAATATTGAATCTACTGTCACTGCTGTTGCCGTGTCCACAGTCAAATCCACACCCCCTCTCACGAGCTTAACACTTCCTCTCCTTTTCGAACCTGCAGGAAAATGCAACACAACTGGTTTGGCATGACATTAGTACCCATTTATTTATCATAAGTCTATTTTTGGATAAAGTTGCGTTCCAGTGCCAGTGTTTGACACGCTTGAAAGCGTTCTTGCTGTGTCGCTCCCTTTAATCTTTTATAGGTTAATCCGGGGCCCCCACTTGCAGAAACCAGTTGCTTCAGCTACTAGATAACAGACACCACCCGATTGGAATGATAACCATGAGAACCTGCACTTACTTCTCGACAGAAAAACAGAGAGAGAGAGAGAGAGAGAGAGAGAGAGAGGGACACACATTTCTCAAAGCTAAAAGAATCAGGAAATAAATTCTTATCTGAATAGTTTGGTTTAGTTTAAATTCTCAAAAAAGCAAAATAAGTATTAAAAAAATGCCAAAAAACAAAACAGAACTTAATAGTTCTTCAGCACTAAATGATCACGCAACTGCAGAATATCGTTTATCTTTGTCAAAGACGCAAAAAAATGGAGGCATTTCAATAATCAAATGACTAAATGAATCACAACTAAACAGGAAAAAATGTAAAACATGCAGCTAAATGAGAGCTTTATAACCACTTTCAGGGATGCTGGCTGGGGTGTCTTGTAGACGATCTGGGGAAATTCAAGTGATGTTCATTTGTGTAACATCAACATCAATTTCTAAATAACCCTGTCCCAAGCATCCACACAGCGTACACCATCTGAAAGAAGGTGCAACTGAGTGGTGAAGTATTTCTGGCTGCCTGTGTCTGAGATGATTGTAGTCCAGCATCATACAACAGAGCCCAGTATGCATCTAACGTTTCAGACTTTCTGTGTTGCTGTTTTCCAGTCTACTGGAATCATTGCCACGACAACAAGCGCTTCTCGTTTCTGATGTTCCCTCACCTCTGAACGCCACCTGTGTCAACAAGAGAAGCTCTGGAGATTCTGACCCTTTTTTCCACCTCACGGCTTTCCTGTGGTTCTTTGGCGTTCATTAGAAGTCATGCTTTGGCAACAACAGCCCGGGCCGGAGGAGGCCACGGACCCGGCCTTACAAGCTACTCTGAATAATGTCAAGTGCGCAAGAGAAGAGCGGCCATCATCGACTGAACTGTGATCACCTGAAGCAGGAGGCACTTCCCAGGGTTCCATGGGAAAGAGACTCTCTCCAGGCTGTCCTACCAAAACATGCAAGGGGACCAGGGACGGGTCGGCATTCCAACCCAGTTACAGCAAGACTGGAACTGACATAACCACAGAGGAGCCAGACAGCCCCATGGCAAGAAAACCAAACGCTGATACTTATCGCTCCGTACCTCACATTCGCAACATAATAAACGGCAACGCGATCATTCGTCCCAGGCATTCGAAGGCCAGAGTTACACTTTACGCCAAAACCGTCGTCTATTCTCCCTGACCAGGTTCCAAAAATGCACCACAGCAGAACAGAATGTTTTCACACAAAACGTTGCTGGTCCGTGAGAGAAATTTCTCCAAGGCAGCCAGGAAACACCGTCGAATGTCGGTTGTGTGAGGCTACTGGGGGGGAAAAATAACTGATAAACACTCGGTTAGTTTCCATGGTGATATAGGCACACCCCAGGTTAGGAACAACTGACTTACAGACAACGTGTACTTACGGACAAACTGCCATGAAGTCTATTATTTTAAAAATTCAAGTTAAATACAATGGTTGTTAATAATGAATCCTCATGCTATTTTGTGTTGCTCATGAAAACATTGTGCAGCATCAAATGTTCATCGGTTTGAGGTACAGTAGAATACCATATGTAGCTAGTTTTGTTATTACCATTTAATAATTATTATTATTACGTACTGCGTTATTATTTTTCCGACTTAACTACAAATTCAACTTAAAGACAAACTGAGAACAGATCTAGTTCACATTCTGGGGACTGCCTGTAGTCTAAACGTATACAGCAGGGTTCTTCTACTCTGGACCTCGATTCCAAATCCAGGCCATGTTTTCAGTTCTCCCAGGTAGTTAGTTTAATAATTACTGATTCTGATTGGTCAGAGGCTTCCCACCTGACTGTCAGGTAAAGGGAGGATGGAAAACCAGCAGGGCTCGGACCTTTGACATACGGGTTACAGACCTAATCCTCATCTTTAGTACGACATGAGCAGAGAACTGACCGGTAAAATTGAAGTCCCTCTCCCTTGATCAAAACCAGCCACACACAGTTCAGTGGTCAGGGAGACACTGTTATTGTCAAGGTCTAGAACAGCACTCTCGGCTGGTCCTGTTCATGCTGCTTGAACAGACTAGAGCAGAAAACATCCATGTTGGAAAGAGATCCACTCTGTCTTCCATATATCAGTCATCTGTCAGAATATAAAACAAACTTTTTCCAGAAATTTCACAGAACTTTAAAATTGCTGCCAGCAGCGTGTCTGGTTTTACGTGTCAAACGTGCTAAATGTGGAAGCACAGATTGTGTGGTTTTCCTAGGCAATGAGACGGGTTTGTTTAATGTGCAGAGGTCATGTGAGCATCACCTGATCACTGTAATCAGATTTCAAACCCCACAACAAGCGTACCAGGAAAAACCCAACTGGCTTCAGCATTAGCCTTTCCTCAAACAAGCTTACAAAAACAAAGCCTCGGTGAACAAACCACATCGCAAGAAAGAAATAGGCAAACGGAGGGTAAGGCCATCTGGAGAGAAAATTCTCACAGTCAATAAGAAGAATACCAACAGCAGGCCGAGAACAGGGAGGAACGAGAACTTTCGAGTGGCCAGTCTGGGAATTACTTGAATCCGGGTATCCAGGCAGGCTAACCAAGGGCTAATCCCAGCTCACTCACATCCATGGTGCTCCAGCGGGCCTCAGTGTGTGCGGTAATACCTCCACATACTACATCTGGGTAACACTACCACTGAATTCCAGAAGTTAAACAGGATGAGTAATTTGGAAGGAGAAAAAAAATCACAACACATAAATTCACTGCTTCAAGACATCCTATGATGCTGTGCCAGAATACCAAGATTCTAGCAATTCTAATTTTACAATGCTGCAGCAATCGCATCCACGGGAGGGACTAGCAAAAGAATCGAATGAGGTTTCAGAAGTTTATTCACCAGCAGAAACATGACGGAAAGGAGAAGAATTTAGGGCATAACTTAAGAATGACGTGACCTCATGCCTGCAATGCGGCCAGGGCTGGACTGGTCACTGGAGAGCCGGGCATTTTCCCAGTGGCCTGATAGGTATGTGGGCAGGCAAAATCTGTCACGGAGATCCGCCCCGGCAAAATTTACCGGAGAGGACCCTAAGGTCCAGGGCCAATTTTCAATGCCAGTCCAGCCCTAAATGTAGTCATGTAGATTAAGCCCTATTCACAAGATCATAATTTGATTTCAAACAGACAACCAGGTCCCTGGCATTTGTTTACAGGTCTAAAAAGATGCAAAGTTTCATTATGGAACAAACAAAAAAAAATTCTAGAACAAAAATATAACCTCATATTTACTTCACAAAAGCAGCTGGGCTATGCTAATATTTTCATTTGAAAAAATATTCCGCCTCGCAGAGATTCCAATTAAGTTGAAGGGGTGTTAACACGACATCATCCTCAGGGGGCATCTCCCCAGGACTAAGACCGTAGGCTCTTTATTTACAACTGACCTAAGACACACAAGCTTCCTCTTTGGATCCTCTGTACGTCTCAGGTGAAGCACATCATCCTGTTTAAGTAGACAGGCTCCCCGCCAAGGGGCCTGGAATTCCAGTATATCCGGATCTTGGCCAGGCAATACCAAAGTCAGGCAAATGGCTGATATACCCTGGGGGGAGGGAGGGCCTGACTCTCCCCAACAATGTTTACGGAAGACACAGCCCACACCCTTTGCACCTCATTCAATTCCTCATTTATTGTCCAATCAACATGCATGCACACAAACACAGAGACTTTAGGTCATCCTACACCTCAGTGGAGACCAACACCACCAGGGTTAATCACCTCAGAGGTAATAGGAGAACCACTCAGGAGGGATTTCAGAAGCCTTCCCAGAGGCACAAGGAACTCGTTGTGTAGAACCATAGAATCAAGGGAACAATTCTGGAAGTGCTCAGCACACTCAAGTCAATAGACCAGAGTTTGATTGTTTCACATTTATCTTCCAGTTTCTGTGAGAGACTGATTGTTATAGAAAGTAGAGGAACAACTACGCACTCTTGCCTGAGAGCATTCACAAGCTCCAACATCACCCAGTAATTGTCCCTCTGCTCCAGATCCCAAATATCTGTTGCCTTTGGTGAAATAAGTCATAACTGTAGTTGGCTAGATCATTCCCTTGAAGGGAAAGAACCAGAACTGATGAAGACATGGCCTCAAAACATGGGGAACAATCCACAAATCCATGGAGAAAAAGTTCTCACAGCCAAGAAGAAGAACGCCAACGGTAGCCCAAGAACAGGGAGGAACGAGAACTTCCAAGTAGGCAGTTTGGGAATTACCTGTTTCCAAGTATCCAGGCAGGCTAACCAAGGGCTAATCCCAGCTCACTTCCGCCCATAGTGCTCCTTCTAGCCTCAGTATTACCAGTAAGACCTGGCTAACAGGGCCGACCTCCACCCTCATCATAAAATGCAAATGACTCTAAACATGTAACACGATCCACAAATCCGTCCAGGTTATGAGGATCTGGGAAACATACATATGATCATCAGTTTTACAATATGTTCTCTTCTATTCCAGAATGTGATATTTTTTTCCTGTTCCAGAATCGCACGGGTTAGTATTAATGTTAATAAATCAGAAGAAAACTATCGAGTTACCCTATGTCAGTGTTGTCTTTCGTTTCTTAGAACTGCCATTGGCTAAACTTCGGGTTGTTATTACACTTTTTAAAAGATTTAAACAGGAGCGTCATTCCCTACCTAATAATTAAAAAATTGGACAAATATTCGCACATCAGAGATCAAATAACGCCTCTGTGTCTCTGACAGTAAGCGAGTGAGTATGGTGTCAGGGAGAAATATAGAAATGATTTATAAATAAGGCTTGTTATAATTATACATACTGCTTATGAGAATATGTGGCTTTTCGTCGCGAAAATGCGACGCCAGTTAAGAAAATACGAAGTAATTACAAAGTTTTAAACCACGGCCAAGTATGATAAGAATGTATCATACTTGGAACATCATACACCCAGTTTAACTTTCCTCCTGACATCGATGACTTCTATGGAATTTTTAGTACATCGGATGAAAAAAAATGCTTGATGTCAGTAGCTTCTTACATGATCAAAATAAAAACAGAATGCGATTCCCTTTACCTAGTCCTGTTACTGAAGCCTTCAAACTCAGAATATTATATTATAATTTAACTCCCACGGGGGAAGTAAATGTCTATAGGTCAAACCCAAATTCCCAGTGTCCTAGATTGCTAGTTTTGAATAACTGGAAATATGGCTATGGTAAGAGTCTGTGAGTCTGGAAAGGGAGGAAAAAAGTATGCGGACAGCTAAGCGGAGCTCCCAGGATGAAGATACTCACGGGGTGAGTGCTGCTGTTCAACGTCGCATCATATTCCCGAACAGCCCCGCAAGAGTCTCCCCCAGGATCTTCCGTTCCCACGCTAAATTCTGGGGAGGTGGGCATGGATCTCTTCCTACGAGCATCCCGTAATTTCAGGTCCTTCGCCAGCGACAAATGAGCGACGCTGGACCTCTCTGAGAAATCTGACCCGCTCACTAAATTGAGTAGTGCAACAACAGCGCAGCAGCGCAGTGCCTTCATGTTTTCCGTGCGCTTCGGGTACGTACAGATTGCAACTCTTTCTATATGTCCATAAATGAAATCCCTTTTGTCTGCCTCGGCGACTCGTCCCTCAGCAGCATAAACAGAAAGGACAGGCTGCTGGCGCGCAGAACCGCAATCGCCACCGAGCAGGATCCGAGGGCAAAGCCGTTTAGAGGTGGTGTGTCTCTTTGAACCGCCCACTATCCTACCGCAGAAGCGATGATTGGCTGAACTCCTCTTGCCTTCGTTTCCATTTGTTTTAAGGCGCGTCTATCAAATGCAAATGTCTCTTAAATATTAAATAAATGCCCGGGTTTTATTGAGACCCGGTATTTAATTTCTGGGATTACAATAACCACGCCTTTTGGGGAACAATTAGGCACCGTTCTTTCTAAATTAGCGTCAGCAAGTGTCAACATATATATCCGTAGGTTCGTACTCAGTTTGCAGGCCACAGTTTATTAATTGATGTAATAATCTGGGCAAATAAACCGTAAAATTATGTATCGGGAAAGTAGGTAAGCATTTTTCCACCGACATCAACCCAATTTTTAAGAAAAATAATTCACCCTTACTCAGTGTGCAAGGGCTTTTGAGGTGTCAAATGTACCATGTTTATTTACCTTTCGCACTTAAAGTGAACTCTAAAAGTTACACTATTAGTCGAGTTAATGTAAAACATTGAATAGCTTGGGGTTGATTATTATTTCGTAAAACACTGAGTGAAATTTATTCGCTACTGTTACACAGTTTAACTGTTACACACATTATTACTAATTTAACTTGTTTGCTGCAATAATACATTATACGACGTACAAACGCTGTTCCTAGTGTTAATAATAATAATAATAATATTTTAAAAATGCACAATAAGTAGCCCTATATGTAAAACTCTCAGTGGCCACTTTATTAGGTACACATAGCTGGTGTTCCGGGCAATTCAGTCATGTTTCCCCTGTCGCGCGCTGATTTGTACACGGTTTCGCTATTGTTTTCGTGTCTTTTTACGAAGCTCTTGAGGTAAACATGCCATATATTTTAAAACTTCACATGTCTTTTCGATATTTTTTGTTTTTGCAGATAATAAATGAAATTATTTAATTCGCTTGATATATTTCTTGATGAAAACGGTATAGTATTGCTTATTAGACTATACTATGCGTGACGATCTACTGTAGACACATGTAATAATGTACCTGAGTGATTTTCAGACATCTCACATAGTATGTGACACATACATATTTGCCTAAATATTAGGAGACACATTATTTCCTGACATCCAGGATATTTGTTTCCCCCCTGTTAAAACAGGTGTACAGCAACTCTGGAACTCGGTACTAATAACAATACAGTATTCACATGTAATAATGTACCTGAGTGATTTTCAGACATTTCACATAACTCTTTGCTTTAATATTAGGGGAAACATTATTCGCTGATAGACAGGGGAAACATAGGGAAACCAAATTGCCCAGAATACCGGTACTCTCTTTTCATACTGAATCACTTCTAGGGTGGAGAACTTGCTCCTTTAGAGAAGTCTTTGCGTACCACTGCTGCACTGGTATTATTATGTTTGTACTCGTGGCCTTCCTTGTTAGCTGTAATGAGTCTCACCACTCTTCTCTTATGATCTTACTTGCTGCCAATCTCGATCTCACCTACATATGCGTCTGTGTGTGTCCAGGAGAGCAAGATGGGGTAGGTGAAAAGAGAATTTCCCCACAAGGATCAACAGATGTGTCATTATTTTTATTATCATCATTATTATTATTAACAGGGTGTTTGCAACCACAGAAATGGCACTGAGTGGGTGTTTTCACTCACTGCAACATGCTTTGCAAACTCCAGACATTGTAGTGTGTGGAACAGAAAGATGTCTTTTCTAAGATACTGGAACCACCACACCTGGCACCAGCAGAGATTGGATTTAATACAGCCTGTGAGCCGTTTATATTCAGTGGCAGCCACTTGATTCCTGGTTTTTAGGAACTGGCAGTTTGCAATAAGAAGTTGCACCCTGTAAACTGGTCGCTCAATGTAATGTTAATAACCAGAAAGGCAGGACTGGCAGGATCACACATTGGTTACAGGAAAAGCTGAGATTCAAATCCTCCAGTTTTGTGGTGTGACTGTTTTCTCAGCCACTGTTGGAGGTGGATGTAACCAGTCAGTTAATAGAATAAAGGCAACATCCTCCATGAGCCTTACAGATCTCTAACTAGTGAAGTCACTTTCTACAGTCCATGGACTGAAGGAGGGGTTATCTGCTCCATTTCAGTTTCCATACTAGTTGGTGACACGTTGGTGTTTTGTGAGAAACAGATTGCATCTGGTCTTTAGTGAACTTCATCCCATTTATTTGGGGGGGGGGGGGGTTGGTTCATTTTATTATAAGGTTAATTAAGAACTCCTGGTACAGACTGTGTTTAATGTTATATCAGGAACCAAATCTAAGAATTGCCAGTGTTAATGACCGGCAATCGCGACTTTAATAATTAAAATGCAGCACTGTGGTGATCCTACACAAAACAATGACATTACTCTCATACCTCTTTTTAAATTAAAACATATGTTTCACATTCATAGCCCAGACAGAAACATCCAAGCTGACACATATATATACAAAAGACATTTCGGGTTCTTCCCTTGCAGATGGCCAATCAAGTAGTTCCACTTGTATCATGGAGAAGGGAAAGAACGAACGTCTACTTCACAGAGCTGTTGTCCTAATAGGTTTCCAAGCAACAGTTTAAAAAAATGCAAAACGATGCCGAATGGGACAGACAAAGGGAGAGCATATTTTCATGCCCTTGCAAATTAAACCAATGCATGGTGAAAGCAGAGCTCATTTCAATGTCACATGAACAGCGTACAGGCAAATTGATTTATTTTTGATGTCATAATGGCCCTAGATATAACCTCAATAAGCTAATGCATTCTTTTGCTCAAATCTCGACTGCGACGTCCATTAACATTTCCACAGAAACACACACGTAGCTCTCAATGTTCCGGGTTTAACTCTTTTATTGTCAAGCTGAGATTTAGTAACAAAAGTCAGACCCCCCATCCCCTCAATACCCTTCCAGCTCCCAGTAATTCCCTGTTGATGTGGTTCTGTGGTTTTTTACAGATCGGTAAAAATCTTCAAGACTAGGGGAAAAGGAAAAATAAACATTACAACCAACTGGCTCCGTTCTGGACTGGAATATGCCACAAAAAAAAAAAAAAAAAAAACAGTTGCTGAGAGGAAGCTAATTATTTCAGCCAGCTGCTCCAGGAACATTCATATGGCACCGCCGTCCGTTCAGATGTCTTTGATGACTTCCTCCAGCTCTTCCTTGCTGTACATGTGAAAGGTCTTCCCTGGTTCTATTGTGGCAAGCTGAATGTCAGGGAAGGGAAGGGAAAGAGAGAGACCGAAAATAGCTTAGTGAACATCATCGATCTTTAGTGGCCTGCATACTGCAAGAATGTTGGACCTCACGAACAAGGAGGTCAGGTTCAACTCACACCGAGTTGGGTAAGTAAGCATGTGAACTAACCGGTCTTTCAGCATTCCTGGCCGGGGCTGTAATCCCATTGCCACAATAATTGAGCTACTAGCAGCTAGACAGACAAATGAGCTTCTGGCAGACATCTCCTCACACCAAATCCCAACAGAGCACAGGTACAGGAGTGAGGGGGGGGGGGGGAAATCACCTCAATGTTGGTTGCGTTCAGCTTCTCCTCCATGACCTGCTTCAGGATGGTGAGGGAGGATTTCATTGCTTCTTTTAACGTCATGGACTGCAAGGGGAAAAAAACCAAAAAAAAAAACAATCAGGTCAAATAATGCACCTCTGTCCACACAAAGCTCCTCCTGTATTATACATCTGTGTCATTTGACAATTACCTCGTGCTCCAGTAACGGCCAATTAGATTACAGTCATATGACAGTAGAGTCCAAGAGGGCATTGTAGTCACAGATTGGATGGTCCTGTTTTACATGCAATCACTTTCTGACTGAGCCCAAGACTGACACACCAGCTGGCCAATAATGTTGAACGGGGCAGTAGGAACCACCCCTATACAAAGCAGGTACGTGACCAAGAGAGACAAGTAAAGACAATAAAAGTGTCAGAGCTGCATACACATTACCCTCTAGTATAATACTGTCTCACTTCCAAGGAACTGTGACACATATCTCAGTGCTGAAAGAGCTGTAAATGTTTTAGTTTGTTTGGCTTTCAATGGTTGGCTTGGGTTAGACTTCTTTCTGGAATTAATTCAGAAGCCATGGGAAAGAGATCACTTAACGAGTGCTCAAGTTTTCCTCAATGTGTGAAGTTATACTAGTCAAATCACAAGTGGGGCTGCATCATATAAACTTGATTTCAACCATGGGCCACAAGTGCCCACAACAGGTGATTAGTTACTCATTGTTTCCGCCCACTTACAGCCCACCCTGCTTCCCACCCCAATTCCAATGAAACCAAATGCTTTGGATCATAGAAATGCCATTTATGCATAGAGATTCCTCCCACTGGAGTTTAGTCCATTCCCCGAAAGTAAACAAAGAGAGTGTTATCTCTCTATGACAGTGCCAGCAACTCGCGCAAAATGGTTTTATCAAAGAACGGGCTGTTCAGGCTTGACATTGTTTATATAATGTAGTTAAGGCTTATTTCTGAAAGGTACAGAACATCTCCTCCAGAAATTCTTGTAAACCGTCCTTCTGTGTCTTAGCATGCAGATCACGATTAGTACAGTTTTGCAGCGGTATCTGAATCAGGCAGGCTGTGGGCAGCCCCAGTGCCTCTGCAGGGGTCCTCACCTTGTGGTACACTTCCTGCAGTGAGCTCTGGGCACCCTCGGAGGCGGAGCCAATGGCTCGCGCATCACATTGCACAAAGGTGCCCGATGGGTCCATGTGGTACCTGTGTAAGCCAAAGCGCAAGCACGCACACACACACACACACGCAAAAATGAGCACAGTGTTAGAATACCTCCCTGTCAGCCGTATTTAGAATCAGGAACTTAAGATACACACAATGGACAGGTGAGGTACAATCATATCCCTCCTTCCTTTTTACCTCACCTATTTCCATAATACACCAGGCAAAAGTATTCACACACAAATCTATTATGGTGAAAATGGAATCTTTTCAAAAAGCCTTTTTTAAAAGATTTAATAAAAAAAAAAAAAAAAAAACTTACAACTGGGGACCTTTCTCATCCAGTCCCCCAAAAAGAAGTGCTACTCCAAAGGGCCGGCTCTGGAGAGAGAGGAGGGGAGGGAAAAAGAGAGGGAAATGGAAAGACAGGAGTTACTACTGCACTCCAACAGAGGGCGCTGTTATGTCATCATGGATTACCTGTTGCATGAGGGCCAACACATAAGGTTCTAAAAGACACATCTCATCAACAAAGCTGCTCACAGCAGCCCCACTGCAGCCTGGTTCTCCAGCTCCCCGACATGACACCATCGCCTCTGCAGTCTTAAGTGTTCAAATTCCTTGATTTACATGCATACTTCAGTATCATCATTTATTTATTACATGGAAAAAAATGCATGGTGAGGATCAGTTTTTGTTGCTAACAGACAGTAAAAATGGACAGAATCAAAATTTCCAAGGACGCAAAACTACTTCTGCACTGATTCCAACACTTATATGATTCTACAGAATTGACTGAATATCTGTTACATAAATCACATTTGTATTGTGAGGAGGAAAAAAAATGTCCTTTAATACATTCATAACACATTGAGTTCGCATCATGCAGTGGACAAAATTGAATCTAATAATTCAATTTTGACTATAAGCACCAAAATTCATTATGCAACTTCACAGCCTGTGTGGCTGTTCAGCTTGAGTCACGTCTGCCGCCGTCTATAAAAATGTTCTTTGCTCTGCTCCATATGCTGCGACATCCATCACTGGCACCATACCTGCTTTGCATTGAGAAGACTGCACTTTACACTTTAAAGGAGGCTACTAATCTATATCAAATCCTAAATCAGCATATACCCCTTACTAACTACACTATATGAAAAAAATATGTACTTCTCGGACACGTGTTTTTGGTTTGCTGCGTGCGACTTAGACTGCGGGGAGGGTTGTGGCCAGTTACCATGGCGCCGGGGTCAGCGTCCTCTTCCCCGAACTGCAGTGCGAGGTTGGACACAGCCTGGGTGACGCTCTCCACTGTCATGGTCTCATTGTAGGTAAACCAATGGTTCTGTGGTGGAGGAGGAAAGACAAGCAAGAAACTGGGTTTCTGTTACGATGCCATAACATGACACAACACATTTATTTACCAAAATGCGTTTAACCAAAGCGACGGACAACTGAGGTTTGTCAGAGGCCCCAAGGTAACTGGGGGTTGGGGGCCTTGTTCAAGTGGCCCAGTGGTACCATCACGTTGCCAACCGCGAGATTTGAACCACCTTCCAGGCACAGAATCCCAACCCACAGAGTCACACAGCAGCCCGTTGGAAGAGATGGAGACCTAACAACATACAAGGACCCTGACAAGCCGGCTGAGTGTGGGAGAGGACCAGAGGTAGGGGTGGGTGATACAACCAAAAATACCACAGGAATTTTTTTCAGGCAGGATAACAATCCACGATATTATCACGAGTGTTTTTCATATTTGTTTTTAAAACTTTTAAGACCAAGTCACTGAACAATACAACCACAGGCTTATAAAGTAACAAAACTTAAAACAGGGGTGGGCAATCTGATCCACAAAGGGCCGGTTTTTGGGATAAGCTTTAGATCGGCTGATCAAACCCAGGTGTGAGGACTCTTCAGCCAATCAGTGCTCTACTTAGTAATCTAATTAAGGAGCTGTAATGCAAACTTGCACACATAACGGCCCTTTCTAAATAAAACTGGCTACCCCAGACTTAAAAGAAAACACACTTTGCATACTGAGAATGCTCAGCATACGTTTTCCTTTGAGGTGGTTAAAAACGTTCACGCTGCCATCCGACGTGTGGAACTTTATCTCTGCAAATAAGTTGTTAGCGCCATGTTGGTTTTGGAATATCCAAATAATGGATGTCGAATTCGTTTTAGGGACCAACTCCTCCATGACGTCGCTTAATATGCAAAGTGCTGCATGTTGGGACAAAGGCATAAAAGGGAGAGGGGAAGAAATCCAAGGCACTACCTATTGCCGGTTTATTGGTGTGTCGAAACAGATTTGGCTGATAAAATGATCTTAGGTGAGCCATAGAACCGTGGCTACTAGAATGGGCACTGTAGTGCGACACCAACGATCTCTCCGTGAAGGCAGATAACAGAGACTGCTAAATCCTTCATGATCCAATGTCGTCAAATGGCACACCCCTAACCCTAACCCTAACCCTGCAGCTGGAAGGTTGAATGAGGCTTGCAGAGCCCCGGAGTGAGAAATAAAAGCATGATCCACACCCCCAAACAGCCATCCAGCAAACTGACCTGCGTCTCCACTCTCGCTTTGTCGATCAGCGTCTTCGCATCGGCTATCAGGCCACTCATAGCGCAGCCTGAGAAGAGAAAGAGAAACCTCAACAAAGCCTTTTTTTTTTAAACTAAGATAACATTTTAATTAACTGCTGAAAAGTTTTCAGCACAAATTAAACGCTTTTCTGCAGCGTTTATGTATTAAATGTCAGTGCGCTGCCTAAATTTAAAATCCATTTGCACTATGTTTACTGTCTTTACACTATATATTTGTAACTTCTGCACTTCATGCATTTGCTGTTGTATACAAAAGCATTTCCCCCCCAGGATCAATAAAATATATAATCTGATCTATCAGAGGGGGGGGCTCTCCCTTTACCGATGTGAGAGTCGATCTCCACGATCTTCTCAATGCTGCTGGGCTCCATGAGCGGAGATGTTATCCTCTTCTCTACAGCCAGGCACACCCCCTCAGATGTCTGGATTCCGATGGCTGTTGAGCCCAGCTGTGGGGGAGGGAGTGGAGGTGGGTGAATTAACAATGATGATGATAAATCAGGATAGATACATATCCTGCTGCTTTGAGACAGGCACAGTGCTTCAGAAAAACCCAACGTGTCTGAGATAAAAAAAAAAAAAGAACAAACTGCTGTTCTCCCTTCCCATATAAAACTTTTCATTAATGGGCATTATATTAAAACTGTTATACAGAGGGACAGATAGCATATGGCTATACCAATATGTTTCACAGCAGTGGCCCAGTACTGAGATGAAAAGTGGATGTACAAACACACCTTGATGGCTTCGATGGCATACTCCACCTGGAACAATCTACCCTCCGGAGAAAATGTGTTCACTCCCCTGCAAAAAAAAAAAAACCGAAATGACATTTTATTATAACATAAAAAATAATATTTCCAAACACGCACTGCACATTTATATCAAACATGTTTGTTTGGATTCTTTTTCTGCATGTTCTTTAAGCATAGATTTTAATATACAAAATTAAAATGAAAGTGAAACTACAATAGCTATATTACAAATTCATAAATATTAAATTGCCAGAGTCTCACAGATAGGTTTACTAAATTAATCGCTTATCATCCACGGTACTAATTACTCTGACAATATTTTCTGGGAGGTTGTTTAATAAAGGCCGTTTAGGCGAATCATAGACCATGATGACAAAGCAAAGATAACGTAAAAGCAAAGCTTACCTGTCATATTCCGATCTTGTCAAAAACATCTCGCCGGACTTAAAACAGGGGACAAAATAAAATTTAAAAACTAAATAAAAACAAAATAAAACAGTCAAACGTAATCAACGAATGACTACTTGCAAGCCTAAACTTCACACGAGAAGAGAAATTGGCACCCACGAATCAACCTAGCCTAAGACTGTCTTATTCCCAAAGCCGATTGGATAACACTGACACAGGGGGCGTGGCAGGCTAAAAACTATTAATGCAATTGGCTGACACAGCTGTCCATCCAACATGTTTTACTAAAACCGGCATCGATTTCACATGAATCGCTTCTGAACTATAATGTATATCAAACAAAAGCGAATGAACCATTTTGTGAATATACTATTACTGATTCAATCACATATGATTTTTCATTAAAATCACTCGTAAATATGGTGGGTGAGATTTGTACGCCCAAATGAATATACTCAATACTGCAAAGCACGAATAGCACATTAACCATATTAAACATGTATAAAGAAAAATCCCTATACCTTATGGATAATACTAACTAAGCCTGTTATATCACCGAACGGTGAATTTAACACTGGGCTATAAGTGTTACACCAACAACACTACTTACAAGAATTCAACGTCGTATGAATTTGCGTTTCGCCGAGAATGTAGAGGAAGTGCACGATTATTTCCTTCCGAAGGTGAACACCATGCGCGTTTAGATGAATATTTTAGTTCCGCGGTCGATCCAAGTACATGCGATTTTATACACATTTCTAATTCCCCAGTTTTTGAACTGCGGCTATTTAATGCATTTGCTGTGTTGTCTGTGTTACCTGATGATCATCCTGCCGCAGTACAGTTTTGTAGTATTTATTAGTTGAATTTAGGGCAATTTTACAAAGCAGACAAACTGGGTTTTGAGTTGATTAAAGTAGTATTAGTGTAGAAATGTAGCATTTGCCAATAAACATAATGTATCTGGATATGGGGTACTCAAATGCATGTTTTTGTAATAATCTTATTTTGCATGTTTTCTGGGCCTTGGATGGACTGACATATCAAGATTACCATGTTTATGGGAACCTTTCCAGCATATCGACATGTTGAGTCTGGAGCTTATTGGATGAAGTACAGGGTACAGATGGAATGGAATGTCAGTTCTTCACAGGACCCACACACTATTGGCAGGTATGGGTGGTATGTGGATCTGTGTGTCAGGTACCTGTGCCTCAAAGGTCACAGTTTTAAATCCCATTGCTGGAAATTATGCAGTATAACTTAATAGGGCTCTTAGCTAATCGCTAAAACACTGTAACACTGTTATACTGTAACCTTACATTAAAGTAGTCTTTGTTTTGAATTTTTAAAACAATTTAAAATTAAATAAACAATAAATAGTGGAGTTTTGACTAAATACCATGTTATCGATTCTGATATTAGCGGAATTGAGAGACAGTTTAAGCTTGAGCGGGGCAGGAGTGATGTGGTTATGTTTACTAGCATGGAGGATACTGGACTAATATAATATCATCATAACATCAACTTTGTGGTGCCTGAGAGGCGGCCGTGCCTATGTCACAGTTTGATGGACAGCAGCCACCTATCAGAATTCGGCACCAGGGTGGTGCAGAGTGGGATCCAGTCTGTGGCCCTCATGAACCACAGCTGGAAGCCATTGATAAGGGAGAAAGCTCCCGACATGGTCTTCAGCATCCCGAGACATGCTACCTGTCCCATGAGCCCCTGAAGTTTTCAGATTTTGTTGACTGGTGGGGTGGGGGGGTTCCTATTAGATTATCCCAAGCAGGAAGGGCCCTGGTGTTTGATTTTAGGGCCCCTAGAATGTACCTGCCAGGGTACTGTTGTCCCTCAAACAGCCTAGCACCTCCTGACTGGTGCCTCACCCTGGTACGCCTCACCTGCATTTTTTGGTTGCAAACCGTCATTTTCTATCCTGGCAGATTCCCATAACATCCATTGCATGTGGCTGCTTGCACACACAGCCTGCCACGATATAACATGGCTATTTATATCCATTTAACCTCAGAGAGGCGCTGTGAGCCAGAGCACATGGCAAAAAGGACACAGACGTGAGCAGCCGCTCTAATTTGGAACTGACCATGAGTTTTTGCCTTTGGGAGAGGAAGCCACAGCAGAAGAAAACCCTGTCAGACCACAGGGGACATCATGCCAACTTAGACAGGCCCAAGCTCAGCTTCCGGAGCCGACAGTCCAAACACCAAGCAATAACATTCATGCAATGAGGTACATTCAAGGCTTGCACACTCCTTAACAGTAACTTTAGTCTGTAATACAACAGCTCAATTCTAATAATATGGTTGCAGATCCCAGACACCAGCCTGCTGTTCACCTCTTGGAAAGTGGTGTGAAAGTAATCTGGTTCAGTTAAACTCCACATACATACAGTAAGCTTTAATCTAAGCCCAACTGCTATACCTCTGTATACGGCCCCTGCTATATCTACACACCACTAGAGGTCACTTCTCTGCGGTCTCTTAAACCTGCTCTGCACCTTCTAGCTGAAGTTTAAGGAGAGATGGCAGTAGTTTTGACAGGTTGCCATATCAGTTACTATTAATAACCGATGCTTTGAAATGTTCGGCCCTGTAGGCTTTCACCTTATTTGGGGAACCCTGATGAAACCTTTGAATCAACGGCGTGTGTAATAACTATGTAGACCAGACTAGTATAGATTACATCTGAGGTATTAAGGCAGTGCTTTTCATTTTTACAACCAGAAAGGGTTATAATCTGTACTTATATATACATGTATGGAAAAAAAAAGCTGTTAAAAAACAGACATGCAAGTCTCAACATTTCCACTGAAACCTCACTCTCTCCAAATAAATACATAAAGTACACCTAGTAAAATACATAAACAAGGGAGTCAATAAATGTCCCTCAATGGGTAAAATCTATTGAGGATTAGGGGCCACTCAGGGCAATTTCAACCCAGTCCATGGGGCCCTCAGACAGCCCTTGTTTTTTCTTCCCCCCAGCTCCCAGCTCACCTGTATACCGGTATTCTCTGATTGTTTGTTTAGTTCAGCTCTGCTGGTAGCTGGGAGAGAGCAAAAACATGGACTGTCCGGGGGTCCCCAAGGATTGAGTCAAGAACACTGTCCGGCAGTATTCCCTTGCAGGTAGGAGGCAGAAGTCCTTTCAGAGCAACGATCCTGTAAATCAGCTGCAGACACATCCAAGCGTAACCAGCCTCCCTATTTCTTTCTCCCTGGCTTTTTCCCAGCATAGACTTTAAATCCAGCAAGGAAGATCTGTAACCCTCTCACTAAGGCTATTATTAGTTGCCAGCCATGTCCCACTGGTTCTTCTTGAAGTTGCTATAAGAAAGCCAGGGTTACTGCAAGCTGGCACTGCGCTGATCGCCCCCTACTGGTACGCGGCAGTATATCAACAGGCCATTGCTGCACTATATGCACAGCTATACACCTGCTTATTCATGCAATTATATAATCAGCCAATCATGTGGCAGTGCAATGCATACAATCATGTATATACCAGTCAGGAGCTTCAGTGAATGTTCCCATTAAACCCCAGGTAGATAAGCTGGTTTGAGTGTTTCTGTAACTGCTGGTCTCCTTCGATTTTCACACACAACAGTTTATAGAGTTTTCTCAGAATGGTGCGAGAAACAAAAAACATTGGCAGTTCTTTGGTGGGAAATAATTTATTGACAAAAGAGGTCAGAGAAGCATAGCCAGACTAGTTTGACTTGACAGAAAGGCTAAAGTAACTCAGATTACTACTCTATACATCTGTCACGAAAAGCATCTCGTAATACACAAATCTTGAGGTAGATGGGCTATACAACAGTAGAAGACCACGACGGATTCTACATCCGTCAGCCGAAAACGAAAACCTAAGGCTGCAGTGGGTACAAGCTCATCAAAACTGGACACTTGAAGATTAGAAGAACATAGCCTGGTCTGAGGAATCTCAATATCTGCAGAGGCACACAGATGTTAGGGTCAGAATTTGGTGTTAACAGCATGAATCTATGGACCCAATCTGCCTTGTGCCAACAGTCCATGCTGCTGGGGAATGTTCCATGTGAGGAATGTTCCCTTGGGAGACTTAGGGCACATTCATACCAATCAATCATCACCTGAACGCCACAGTCTCAGGGTTGGTGCCTTTTCCCAGTATTTGGTGTTGCCCAAGTGTGTTTTCCCTGCTCCCTGGGCCACCATGCGGCTGAGCCAGAGGTCCCTTCTCTCATCAGTTTCAGCTTCTGTCTTTTGTTCTGTCTGGTTCCTCAGAACCCCTTATGTTCCTTCGTGTGATGAATTTTAAGGTGCTTGATTCAATTTGTTGTACACCTCGATGCTACTTCCTCTCAAAATTTTGTTCGTACAAAGATGGTACATCACATGCTCCTGACACTGAACATCTTGTCCTGGTTTGGGAATAGCTGTGCTCAAGGCCAAAAAACCCCCAAAGAGTAACTGGTGCCTGGGAACGTTGCTGCAGGTCTGCCCTCCCTTCGCTGCAGAACGTTTACACCAGGAGATGCAGGACCAGAACCATTAGGGCTGTAAAAGACTTGTCTCACCCCAGACTCTTTCAGCTTCTGCAATCAGGCAGAAGGTTGCCCACCATAATGGCCAAAACAGAGAGACTTGGGGTGGGGGGGGGGTTTGTATCGTCAGACCCTTCGCCTTCTTAATCAGGACACGCCCACCTCCACTTAGTTGTAGCTTCATGTTCACCGCACAGCAACCAAATTCTTAGTGTCAGGCACATTGATTGCCATACTGACTGTCATATTCCATATTGCACATTGAATGCCATACTGACTGTAATATTCCATATTGCACATTGAATGCCATACTGACTGTAATATTCCATATTGCACATTGAATGCCATACTG
>JABFEA020000130.1:20155371-20166325 GCA_019775915.2 Cyphomyrus plagiostoma | reverse complement strand
TATTCTGTCCTTCTTCTGTCTTATGTAGTTAATTTTATATGTATATCAATGTGTTCTACCACACCCATGTAAAGCGGCCTGGGACAACTCTGTTGTGAAGGGCGCTATATAAAAATAAACTGAATTGAATTGAATTGAATATTGCACATTGACCCTCATTTTCCATTTTGTCTCCGCCTTTATTATTGTTCATGCTGCTACACTACATTTACAATGTTTATACTGTTACGCCGACATTGCACAAAGCACTTTAAATTTGCAACTTGCATATTTCACATGAGTAATATCTGTAGATGTTTCATACTTTAAAGTATACATATATATATTATTCCTTCCTTTTCTTTAATTTTTTAATTAAACGGTTGGACATTCTGATGAGAGGTTTAGGGTACATTTCAATGTGTGTTGTACCTGTATAACTACACACGTGACAAATAAAGAATTTTGAAACAAAATATTTCCAGACTGCAACATGCGTGTTACAGTCGCGTTCACTATTGTCATCTTCTCACCTGATCTTCTTATACTTCAACTACTGCAAAGGGTATGCACATGACGTCACACGCGGTCACACCCACTGAGAGGCAAAAAACAGAGTGACAGCGTAAACATTCAGCAGAATACAACAAAAAACACATCTAAAATGGCAAAGAGCTGTCATGCCATTATACTGTAAAAATCGAAAACTAAGTATGTAAGTATCGGTCATGGATCTGTCGCATATGGTCGATACCCGATCCGTCTAATTAGATATAGATCGGTGTCGATACGGATCCCGAATATCGGATCGGTGCATCTCATAACACACATCATCTATGCACTTGTTGATGTAGCCATAATCTATCCTCCTCCAAGCGGATGAGAACCATAGATGGCAGCCATGTTAAACGTGTCCTTGTCCGCGTGGTCAAAACAGTCTTGCTGAGGTCTATTGTCCTTTCATGGAAGCGGAGGCCTTTCCTTTGACTTTTCTGTTAAACCACAACTATAAATCGAATGTGAGAAGACAATTCCTTTGAGAAGACTTCTTATTTCGAATTTATTTACTAGAGAATTATTTGAGAATGTGTCCATCCATATTCTATAGCCACTTATGCAGGATTCATTTGTATTACAATTAGTAATGTAACGTATTAATAATACAGAAAAATGAAAGTGCAATAAAGAAAATGAAAAATGTATAAAAACAACCGTGTTGTAAAACCAGTTTAGCAGCGGTTTAACTAAAGCCCTCTTTTGAAAGAGCAATCACTCCATTCGTGCGTGTTTTTCTTCTGGCTTTAATCATCTGACCAATCATAGCCTGATCAGTCAGGAGATCCAGCACGTTGTGTTTCCTTGCGTGAAGAATAGTCACTGTTGCAACAGTCACCAGCTTTCCGGTTTCTCTTCACGCTTTCAAGGTTCTCTTCGGAAAATAATAAATCTTAATTTTTTAAGTAATTTTCATACCTGAACAGTTTCTTACGGGATGAAAGAAAATCACTTGCATTTTAAAGCTGCAGCATCACCATGTTACGCAGTGTTTCCTATACTGATCTGTTCGGCAAACTAACAGTGAGCACGGGAAAGAAACGGGTAAACGGGTAAAACGTGCTTTATTTATGTAAATACGTTTAATTATGAAAAGGCAGCGCAAGTGAACATCAAATGCATTTATACGGATTTAGCTGAAAAGAGAGTGAGGATTAGCCTACTTGTAGTGAATTAACTCAGGTCCGTAATACGGTTTAATATAATCACTAATGTGACAGAACTGTCAAATTTGGAAACAATGAACGCATTTTATATTTCACAACAATATCGACCTTAAAATAAATTCCTGAGATTTGTAGCATTTCAAATGTGTAGGTTAGTGAGTGAAAACAGACATGTTGACACTTAACAGTAACAGGAACGATGTGGGAGTGACCGTTCTCCTCACAAAGGTTAACTGAAGGTGGCAATGGGTTCTTTCTCAAGACATAAGAAGCCCAGGGAGGAATCAGTGTCTGGAGCTTTAAGGCCAACCCTGCTTATTACCCTGCTTGTGTTATCTCGCAGAAAGGTGGGCGTATTATGTGCTGGTCAGAGAAATGAACATCTTGAGGAAGAAACGAATGCCATCTTGATGAAGATACCTAAAATGAAGGCACCGAATAACCAGTGGTTGTTAAAGATCCCCTGGGATTTGTCACAAATGGCAACTCTGGCCAGAGTCCCAGATCTGCGCCTTACGGCCTAGTCAACCGCCAGTTTATGATTAACCCCTGACTATCCACCCAGCTCATGCCTGGTGACAGCTCTCTGGGCATGGAGACACAAGCTCTGCTGTATCAAAGATAACAATTCTAAACCAAATGACTGCAAATGGGAAAACAAGTACACCACGCATACTTCTGAACTAGGTTTTACTCTTAAATTTAAATCAAAGAAAGGAAAACAAGCCATGGATTGCCAGTTGCAGAAACCGTAATATTGTGTCAACAGAAAGGGTGGGACGAGAGCACTAAAACTGCGCCTTTCTCTTTAAGGTTCGACTGGGTAATCACGTGTCCGGAGTTGCAGGGTCAAAAAGTTTGACAGAATCCCGTGTAGACATATAGTTTTGTTTTGTTTCCTATTGTTTTTGTTTTCTTTGAGGCAGGCATCAAACTGGGTTCCTGAAACTCTTGATCAGCATTATATGCTCGCTAATCTTGCAAAAGGGTAAAGTTTTTTTCCCCCGTTTTTCCATTTCCTATCTCAGAGTAGGCAGATCTTTTCAACAGTAGCAATGGCCGGAGTTGTTCAGGTAGGGGATCAAGACTCGTTTTCTTGTGTGGTGTTTCTTGATGAAAACTGATTTGGGTTGGATGGATATGAGTAAGTTCTTGTGGCTTCCTTACTCCGTGTACGTTTAGCAAGTGATGACGGGACTTCGTCTCGACCTGGGACCTCTGAAGGAGCCATTGGGATTTATTCGCGTCCTAGAATGGGTAAGCTAATTATATTTAATTCATTTTAAACAATGGCATTACTGCTGCTACTACAAATAACAATAATACGTGCATTATTATACAGCGACATTCGTTGCTTTATACACATACAGGCCTTGAATTGCCAAAATTATGCGCACGTTCTATTATGAATTATACGGCCAGTTATTAATTTTATACACCCCCTGAAATCCAAGTTTTAAATGAAGTAAATTTGCAGTGCACGCAGATATTATCTCTGGTAAACATGGTCAACACCCATTTTAGGTAAGATTTGTCAAAGTAGTTTTGACTCAAACTTTACATGCAGCTGGGATTTTAGCCTCTAGATCTACATGCATTAAATATTAATGCGAGAAAGTTTATACGTGTCTGAGGGCGCTGTTGCGACGCTGCTCTTACATCCCCCATATAACTGTCTGATTGGTATAATGTTTCAACTGTAACTATGTTGCTTGAGAAAAGCGTGAGAGTTTTGACTTCTGAAGGTATAATCGGCATAATCAAATCCCGGCTGCAGTCAAATGGGTGCACAGAATGACTGGCCGGGGCGTTTCATGCGTGTCATTTATAATGTATGCCAAGCGCAGCTTTCCATCAGAAATCTAAAAAGTTAAATATTAACGTGAGTATCACTGGGTTTTCACTGAACGCTCTGCTCTTGCTGTTACATGCAGATAGGTTATAAAAGTGGCGCCTAAATTAAACCCAGTCACCCATAATTTGCTCGTTAGGCGTTTTGTTTGAACTTGCAAATACGATCATAAATTGGAAAAACGTGCATTTCAAGAAGACACGTTGCACAGTCAGGATGCAGGTTAATTTTTTTGCTGTCGGGTGGTATATGTGAAACACCTGCGGCATGGAAGATCAGGGATGCGGATGTGTGTTTGTGTTTAAAAAAGGCGTGGGCCCGGCAGCAGGTCTCATTTGGCGCAGATCACTGTTCCTA
Source organism: Cyphomyrus plagiostoma (assembly GCA_019775915.2). Classification (NCBI taxonomy): domain Eukaryota; kingdom Metazoa; phylum Chordata; class Actinopteri; order Osteoglossiformes; family Mormyridae; genus Cyphomyrus; species Cyphomyrus plagiostoma. The sequence goes on along the minus strand of JABFEA020000130.1, from coordinate 20,162,416 downwards.
TGCGCGACGCCTTTCCTCGATGCTGACTCGACCTGCAGAAACCCGGAAGAGAAGCCGGTCGCCAGGAAACCTTACGAAGTCCTTTCCGCCTGTTTTCCACCAACTGATCTTCTGCGGTGACGACAGAACATGCTTAGTTGAGAGTGCAAAAAAATGACCGAGTCTCCTTTAACTATTGTAGTTTGGACTTTTATTAGTTTGGGTGTTTGGCCAGAATTAACCTGCAGAGGACACACCACAACCACTGCCACCCAAGTAATTTTTGTTTTACTTGGAGTGATGAACCCCCTAAAGATAAGGGGCTGGCTTATTGCTACAGAAACAGCAATGTAAGCTTTTCACCCACCCACGCCCCCCCGACCAGGCTTCCTGTTTCCTTGTAGCCATATTTTCAGGAGGGTGTGTGCAGGACTGTGGAAAAACCCCCATAGTATAGCAGTGAATATGCCTGGAATTTGCTGTCTGTATGGTTTGTTTAGTAGGCTGGTGTTTGTTTTAAGTCTTTGCGGGGAGAGAGCTTTCTGGTAGCATTTTAGCCTGTCAGGGAAATGTAAGCAGGATCTCACCCCCTGAATGTGCAGTTGGTGAGGCTGTTACTTGGGCTGGGGTGGAAGAAATTTCCCCGAACTTGTTTCCCAGGGCAACAGGGCATCCTTGCTGGTACAGACTAGAGATAGTGAAAGGAAAAGCAACTGTCACATTGAGTGCACAGAGGCAGGAGGAAAAAAAGAGACTGTTCGAAACATGTGCATAGCAGTGTCTTGGAGACCCTGACATATACAGTAACAGGACTTAAAATTGCCAAAGCAAACTCCATTTGCTTCAGAATCTTAAACATTGATTAAATTCACTGTGTCCATCCTTTATTTTTCTCTCTCATTCTCCATATAAATGAGGATTGTGGTGATTGGTATCTGAGATGACCCTGCGGATGGCTGATCCTACAGCTCTGGGATTTTGGAGCCGTAGGGATGTGTAGCATCCTGGGTGAGAAATTGGTGCACCTGGAAAAGAGGGGTGACATTTGTGCGTGCATAGAAACGGAGCAGTCTTTCCCCTCTTTCTGGGTCATGACAAACGTCCCTGTCACCCAATTTGAGTACGATAAAGCCTGCAGACGTTTGTTAGGTCAGTTTTCCCGATTGACTGTATCCTTCCACATCCCACACGACTTCCGACAGTTAGCCAGACCAAAAGCGTGTGATTCTGAGCAGGTGCTAATGTAGACCGGCACGAAGTATTTACACCTAGCTTCTTTGTTTGTTTTGGAGAGGAAGTGAATGAGTCCAACGAGCGCAGTTTATTCCTTTAGCTGGCCTTAAATTTCTGAAGTCCCTCAGGCTGGCTCAGGTTTGCTTCTTTCTGCCTTTACCACTGAAATAGATGTCAGATAAACTGCGCCTCAAATCTACTTCACGTGTTCACCCCTTGTCATCGTGGGGTTTCCTCCGAGTACTCCGGTCACCCCCCCCTTACAGCCCAAAAACATGCAGAGGTTAATTTGAGTTGTAAATTGTTCATATGTGTGCATGTGTGAGTGTGAATACTGCGCGTGTGAGTGTGCCCTGCTGCCCTTAGATGGGTTGGCGCCCCATCCCGGGTTGTTCCCTGCCTTGCACCCGTAGCCCCATCCACATTAACCCTGTAGCTTTTCTCCTCTTTTGTTGGGCTGGGTGTCCTGCCTGCAGGTTTTCTCCATATTTGCCTTTGCCACGGCTGGTGGGTATTCAGGGACCACGCAGGTGAAAGTGACATGTGAAGGACAGGCTGAGGAGAGCATCAATGCTAGCTTCCATTACCCTTTCAGGTGAGGAATTTTGAAAGTTTCCAGTTGTGTGTTGATGCTTGTATTCAGTGATGCGTTGATTTTTCTCCCCAGTCAGCGGGCCTGGCTTTGCCTTCTAAGCTTTTTCTTGTGCTTCTACAGACTCCCAGGTCAATCATTCGAGATCCCGTCTTGCGGTAACGACACAAAGAAGTTGACCATCAACCTTATAGGAGACTTATCATCATCAGCCGAGTTCTTTGTCTGCATCGGCGTCTTCGGCTTCCTGTACTGCACGCTCGCCCTGGTGCTCTACTTATGCTACCAGCATGTGTACCGTGATGGCACCCGAGGTCCCATGATTGTGAGTCCCATCTTAAGCCTCTGATTGTGTTAGAGAGGGCACCGATCCGATACCCACCATCAGTATTGGGCCAAAACCAGGCAAAATTTCTGCATCGGTTATCTGGTGGGTGGGTGGGGGGGAAAGAAATCGATCTGAATTTCCATCAGAGATCGGTCAGGCCTGAAAAATGGCAAAAATGCCTGTAGCCTTAGCATGACATCTCATAAACAAAAGTGAGGGTCACTTGATGAGTAGCAAGTTGTTCATGTTTGCTTTGTGGAAACAAAGTAACTGCTTCACATTTGTGAGAGTTGGGGGTGGAAGATCTTTGCAAATGTATACTTGGGTTCCCCCAACCTTAACCCATAACAGTCGGCTAGCCTGAACCAGGACCCTAGTTTGAGATGAATTGATTGGAGGGCTGAGTTTTTACTAGAGGGGGCTGATGCCAATAAATATACAATTATTTAGGGTGGGCTACAAAAACATTTTAGGGGGGCTAATGCCCACCTAAAATAGGCCTAACGACGCTCCTGGCCTGAACAGTTACACAAAAAGTCTGGTTACCAATTTCTAAACAAATATTACTGTACTGAACACTTTGCGTGTGAAATTACTTCATTTACTATCAAGACCTTTAATATACAAACCATCTAAATTATGCCACTATGTGCAGAGTTACTACTGTTTGCATTATGAACACTGTTTTGGACTCATTATTGAAAATGAAAAATTAACGGCTAAATACTATTTCAAAGTTATATCTGGACTCCACTGTATATTTTGTAGACTCTTTTTTTTTTTTTTTTTGTATTTTTTGATTGGTAATCGTTGGGTTATACGCTGATATTTTTACGATTGGTTCCTTTAATTTCGCAACAGATTGGAATTTTAAGAAATTTCGGCTCATTTTTGTGAAAGATATTACTCAATAAAACAAGGATGCAGGCACATGATGTTGCTCATGGATTTTTAACTGTGACGTAGTAGAATACTTTTTCTTTGAACAACACGGCCGTCATATCTTCCGTTTCTTCGTGTGCTCAGACAGTGCCAATGCAGCAATAAATGCAGATAGTTTGCTATGTTAGTTGAAATGTATTGATACAAATATGTTATATATTGTTTAGTGGTTGATAGAGGGGAAGAAATACCAAATTGTTGTAGGAATTGGCAGATATTCAAAAAAAGACTGTGTGCCTCTTACCAGCGACTGTCTTGAACTGCACCATAGACAGTATTTAGGTACATTTCCCAAAAACAACCATTAGCAACTTACAAAATTGGAACTGTTCAGTTGTATGGTTCCAACTATGTAAGTTGCTAACATTGTTTGCAGCTGTGCTTTTGGGAAACGTACCAGCGTCCATCCGTTTCAGCTCGGACTGAGCTAGAGAGACACTGCACTGGAGTGCCTGGTCATCTCCACAAAGAATACCAAGTGTGTCTCCTAGGTTATCTGCATAGATATTAGTCTGCAAAAGTAATTGTTCTTTGGAAGGTGAGATGAAAACATTGCCAGGAATGAAACTGACTACTACTCGACCGTAGCTTTTGAACACAAAGAAGAAAGAGATGTAAGAGAATGCGTTTTTTTTTTCTTCTGAGTTACACCACAGGCAATATGCACAGTGTAAAAAATGTATCAGTTTTTAAATTAATAGCGATGAGGTATCGATATTCAATGTCAATCGTTTATAGTAAAAGGTTGGTAAATATGCATGATAATTGGTCAATTTATGCATTATGGTATATTTATGAATTGTTATACTGACGGAATCACAGTAAATCAGTGGAACTTTAAAAAATTGGTAACTCGTATGGTTATGGAACTCATGGAATGGTAACTCATATGGTTATTAAAACTGCATAAAATTTTTAGGCTGCTAATTAGCATTGATTTTTAAATTTTTACATAAATAATGTAAACAGCTGCAATCAGTAAATATGTAGAAGTGATTAACCTAAGGGGTGGTGATCATTTTTCTTACTATGCTTAAGTATTCTGTATGCCTTTCCCTGAAAATCCATTTATGATTCCGCTGTGGTCATTCTTTAGTGTCATGAAAATTCTGCATTAGAAGACAATAAAAAGTCTTGAAGTGCCTATGGACGTCCACCGGAAGCATGACCTGATGATCTTGGGTTGATTTATTTTATGAAAAAGCATTCCTTTAGCAGACTGTCGAAGGAAACTTAACAGTCTGGTGGTTCATTCAAACTGACCTACGTACTGAGTGTTCTTTCTCGTTAATGCCGACCTCTACAGGCTGCTGTTTCATCACTATGTTTCCCCTCCACCCCACCCCACCCCAGGACCTGATTGTGACGGGGGCCTTTTCCTTCCTCTGGCTGGTCTCTTCCTCAGCCTGGGGTAAGGCCTTGACTGACATCAAGTGGTTCACCAACCCGAAGACCGTTGCTGAAGCCATAGCCGCCTTAAAAGGTTTCCATGGAACATGCCTTGCCGGGCAGAGCCCAGCGATGGGTCGCCTGAACGCCTCTGTGGTGAGTCCTGCTGCCGGTATTTGCCCAGCAGTGATGCCACCAGTGCTCGCTTCTTGTCAAGGTCACTGAAAATTCGCCGTTTGTTTTCAGATCTTTGGATTCCTCAACCTCATTGTGTGGGGGGGCAACTGTTGGTTCATCTACAAGGAGACACCGTTCCACAAGCCCGTCAGCCCCCCCGTCATTGAGGAGGGACCTGGATCTTCTTCTTAATCGAATCCCTCAGAATCGCCGATAAAGCCCCCACCACTACCAGCCCATCACCCAAAGCAGGGGGAGGGGGGAGCTGGGTCAGGAACCCATGACCATGTGTCTGCAAGAGACCTAATATGAGCACCATGATGCTCCAGTTTTCATTGCTGGTGTTGAGCTTCAGCTTTCACAGAAATCACGTCGGACAGCTGGAGCCCAGTCCTACAAGGGAAACTACAGCAGCATATCCAGCCCTGTCCTCTGATTGCTATTAATTATGTTTTATCTTGTGACCTTTCCATAGTGGTATCGCAATTCAGTGTTTCAACGCCAAATCGTTTGCGTTTTAATTGTAAGCAACATTAATCCCCTCACCCAACAATTAACACAGTCCGTCACAGTGTATCATTTTCTGATACTGAAATTTAAGCAGTTTTTTTTTTTGTATTCTCTCTCTTTTTTTTTGGCTGTACGTGCTGCAAGGTCAGCTTTAGTCAGACTGCGGTCTTGGTGACTGGTATTTCACCCAAAACGTCAACAAGAAACACATGGTAACTTTAAAACACTCAGTTCTTAATTTGTAACATTTTGTGTAAAAGGGAAGCTACCAGCTTCTTGAACTATTATCATTTTTTTTTATGAACCTCATTATAATGCTTCGTTAGAAATTTGAGCTGTTTGGCTTTCCCAAAGGAATAGCCATTAGTTTAGGCTTTTTTCTATTAGTAATTTTTATTAATATTAATATCGTTACTATAACGTCACTGTGCTTGATGTTTGCCTCACAAGTTGAGATCAGGTTAAGTTCAGAAGATTAAACTCCTGCCATGCAGTGATGATGTCAGATTGTTTCCTGCTGTATTTCACCAAATGGCTGTGGCACTTATTTAAGTAGCTGGCAGTGAGTCGTCTTTTTAAGCATCTTTGTTTTCTTTATGTACTGCATCAGGTTTGAAATTGAAGTAATTGAGACGTACTGGCTGTTTCTGTTAAAATGTACTTTAACCAGTTGATTGGTAAGTGGGCGGGTTTGTTTTCCTAATGATACAGGGCTTCTGAATGTAATGATTTGTTTTTCTCTGGCGTTCTGAGCAGACTTCTCTCTTCTGTGTTATTAAAGAAGCTGCAAAACGTTGCATTTGTTGAGTCTCTCTTGTACTGCAATGAGTATTTGGCCACAAGATGGTGGTATTGTCACTGACATTTTAGCTGCCAGAGATTTCCTTGTTCTGTGGAGTAGAAATGGGTGATTATTCAGCCGACGGCCAAGTAGTGGCACTGTTGAGAAATCCAGTGCCAGGCCCAGAAATCCGCCTCTACGTAGTCATAATTTGCTACAGCATTGACTCTCATGATGGACTTTAATACCAAAGTGTTTTTTTTCTTTGATGATATGCTTTACTTGTGTTTCCTAGGCTGTGTGAGCAATTTCCCCTCTGTCTGAGAAGAACATCTGGCATCTTCTCTGCTGCTACTTGTTGAGGGTTAGGATAACACCTAGTCTGTTGATGATGGAAGGGGTAGAGAAGATCATGGTGCTTGAAGCTGGCAAGATCTGACCATTAAGTGATGAAAAATCCTTCGTGGCTGCCAGGCCTGCAAAAGGAAACTCGCAGAAACACGCAGTTGGCAATCAGTAGAAAATATACTGTATACGTATTTGTTAGGTCTGAGCTAGATTACATATTATCATACATTAGCAGCATGTGATATTTGCACAACAAAACAGCAGGAAGTGGAACAAGATGGTTCGTTTTAATCTGAATTACACTCTACAGTATATGGCACAATGCTACATGAAAATCACATCTGGGAACTGAAATAATAATAAAAAATACATGTCCTCATTTGATTATTTATGCCTATGTGGTCTTTGTAAATTACCCAGGCGCTGCCATTTACCTGCATTTTAAATATTTCCAAAATAAAGTGTAACCATGGTTTCATTTTTTGAATGATGCAGAAAAGCTTGCGGATATTGTAAAACTCTGCTGTCTAGCTGGCTCCCTCTGGCTTTTTCAGCTACTACGGCAGGCTGCTGCAAGAGCTCTTACTTGGATTAAATTATGTGAACATATCCCTCCCGTACTTGCGTTTGTATAGCAGAACACACACTACTTTCCCTCACCTATAGATCTTGAAAGACTTGTACTAAACCAGGACTCTTCAACTCTGGACCTCGATTCCAAATCCAGGCCGTGTTTTCAGTTCTCCCAGGTAGTTAGTTTAATAAT
>JABFEA020000130.1:20091614-20129767 GCA_019775915.2 Cyphomyrus plagiostoma | reverse complement strand
CCCCCTCCAATTCCTTTGCACCCCACTAGGGGGAGGACCCCACAGTTTCAACACCTCTGCTCTACAATAATCATTGCTATTTAAAACATGCACACGATTTGATTAATAAGAGGCTACTGGTAAAAGTAGGCGACTGATAAACATTTGTGTACTGATTAATGTTTACTTTGGAAAAGCATGTTGAGATCCAACCCCAAGCCCTCAGAGCCCCACACTTGCCTTCTTCTCCACGCCCGGAATGCCTTCCCACATCTCGGCAGCCTTCACCCACAATTGGACGTCCCCAATAATCCTGGCGATCTTGTCCTGGCTCTGTGTCAGAAGCTCCAGGTTCTTGGAACTGCCCTGCAAGCCTGAGAGAAGAAGTTAAATGAGGAGAGGTTGAAACGCACCTACTATATCAGCCACATAGAAAGAACACAAAGGGCGCGCCTGTGGAAAGCACGGAAACACACTTCAGTTCGTCAGCAACTGCCACGAAGACTGGAGACGAGGCATGCAGCCCTCACTTACCCGCTTTGTCTGTGGCTTTCTGGTGAGCCTCTTCAATGGAGGAATCCTGAGGAGGACTGGAAAGCATCTGCTCCATCAGCTGGGACACTTTCACAGCACCCTGTACCTCAGACTCCACAGCCCCCAACTCCTTCTGTGCTGGGGCTTCCGAAACTCCTGGGTCCTGTCTTTGGTCTGGGTGAGACACTGTAGGGGAGGTCCCCTGGTTCTCAGTAAGCCTCGGCTGCACTTTGACCAGGGATGGTGCTGGAGCTGCTGGCTGCTTCATGAGGCTGGCCAGGATGTTCTTGCACCCAACGGCCACATCGAACATCTGCAGGCTGTCAGCTGCGGCAATGACCCGGGTGAAGTTGTGCTTTCCAGGTGGTAGCCTGCCTGTGTAGGCCATCTCCAGAAGGCTGGAAAACTCCTGCGAGGTCACCAGGGCCGGGTCTATGGAAACACTGTCCGCGCTTTCCAGCAGGGACTTGAAGAGCAGGCTGGAGGCGGCTAAAACTAGCTTGTGGGCCTGGTGGGGAATATCACCCACCAAGATGGTGCAGTCACAGAACTGACCCTCCTTGCGCAGGGCATGCAGCTGCTGCATCAGCTGCCTGTTGTAGTTGGGCAGCTCCATTGATACCTGCACAGCACAGGGAGATGATGCTTAAATCACACTTTCATAAGTGGCAGCAACAAGATTTCGGATAACAGGATCAAGAGTGAGCGTGTCTCCTGTTTGCAGAAAAATGTGACAACTCGTCATCATATGACGTTCATACAACAGAAGGCAATATTGTTCAAAAAAGTGATCAGGAACAACAGCTTTTTCAAAATTTTATTCACAGGAAACATCCACAATTTACAAGATGAACACAACTGGATAGTTGATCGAGTATAAGTTGGTCATAAATCAGTCTTAAATAAGTCTTAAATATACAAATTCGGTTAATATAATCAATTTTCCATCAAATGAGTCATACAATTACTATAAATATGCAGTCAATTAACAGTAAAATGTCTTAAAATTAATTATTCAACGGTACTGTATATCAGCTAGGTGGTGAGCTGCTATTTTTCAATCAAAACCCACATAAATATTAAAGCCGAGTACTAACTATTGTAAAGTTAGTCAAACAGTAGCAAACACTGAATAAACACATAAATCCGATGCCCGTCCCCTAAATTACAACACAAGTCCAGAACGGACCGCAGACACGACATTAAAGCTTAACTTAAAATTCATGTGTGACTCTGTCCAGCAGGACAACTAGCTGAACAGATCCTCCACCACACAATCTGAATTTCTGCTTTCATTACCTTGATTCTTATTCAAATATTCCAGCTCTTTATTTAAACTCCATCGGCGGACAAAAATTATGGAGAACAATAAAGATACCATATTTTGAACATGGCGACTCCGTTCCACAGCAAGGTGGACACTGCGCAGCCGCAAGTACAGCCACGTGGCTTAGAAAGTCATGTGACGCGGTAACTTCTTTTTTTTAATTTCTGGGAGTTGTCAGGGATAGTGCGCGAATTGGTGCGACACCGTGATAGCCGTGATCAATATAAACAAATGATGATACCTTGGAGTATGAACTGAAATGTGTCTTCCGAGTTCCATCTAAAATATTAAAAACGTGGTATTTTTGCCTCCCATTATTAACTGCAGTAACTTGTGAAACAGTACTGTTTTTTCTTTCATTAGTAAAAAGTCTGTGGTTTTCTATTTAATATGCACCAATAATATGTAGACCATATAGAGACTTCGGCAGCACTTCTCCTCTAATGGTATCTATTTTAAAATTTGTTTTAGCGATATTATTTTTTAAAATATTTAAAACTGCCTCAGAATGAGCGGCGATAAAACAACAAAAAAATCAAACATTCAGAAATAAAGTTAGTTTACAATCGAATTAGTTTTAGTATAATTGTTTTATTATTTTTTCTTATTTCTTGAGCTATCTTACGTCACCATCTTGCGAATTTCTGTAATCTGCCCCTTTAGAATTAAATTCGTAAATAGGCTACATGTCCTGGACCCCTACGTAATTTTTTTGATGTCATTTTGCGGTAAGCTTACCACTTTACAATAAAGCTCCCTTTTGCCACTTATAAATGATAGTAATTAACTCATTAATAAATAGAAAACCGTTATACGTTGTTTGTAAATTATTAATAAACAATTTTAAAGTGTTACAACCAAATTAATAATCAGATTATAAACCACTCAACCACTGATAGCCTTATTAGAAAGTGGCACCAATTTTGCTAACCGGGATAGTCTTCCTATGTTGACTTGCTGTCCTTTAATTTTTTAGAGGATCTCACACGTCCTGGAAGACCTGCTTCCACACCATCCTGATTTAGAGCCATATTCCCTGGACAGCCGCCCGCCAGTGGTCCCTTATTAGGCGTTGTGTGCCGCAGAGATTCACATGGGACAGACGCACACCTGTTGAGTAGAGCAGTTGTGAGCACTTAGCCATCCTCAGAGGGATCCGTAGTTGTTTACCGTAATTCCCAAACATCTGATGGAGAAAACACTTTGTAGTGAAAGTACACTTGGGCCAGATGGTTTTATGTTATAACGTCCCTTATTAACTATCGGAGTTTATCTGTTATAGTGATATGGGTGTGCGTCTATAAACTTTTCAGAAATGCTTATTATTACTCATATGGAGAATAACTGCTGTCAACTGAGGTTACACACGCAACCTAAACCTAGTTTTTTTATTTGTTTCAGCCTTGATTTGTTTATTATTATTTCTCTTTTAAATGCTTCAATACATTTTCAGATGGCATGTGATTCACCGTTACGATGTTATAGCCAATAATACGTATAAAAAATTGCTAATAGACGCTTCACTGAACGAGTTTTAGTGAAAACCAGCAAGCGCATCGCATTCACTATTTTAAGGTGCGGGATGAGACAGCGATACCCCCACGACGACGCGTTCATCTGCGTACCATTCGATTTCCACCAAAAATAGGATCGCATGCGCCTAAATGCCATAAAAGGCTCATGCGGATACAAAACCCCAAAGGGAAACGTCAGTCTTTCAAAATGCACAACAGAAGTTTACTTTCTGACCGATATTCGCTGCTTTGGTGGATTAAGGTCACTGCAGTTTGAGGCTCTGACAAGATGGTAAGTGGGCTGCCTTATTTTATGTGTTTGTTTGTTTTTTGTAAACCTCCGCATCTTGATCGATATATTACAAAGTATGTAAAGTAATTTTGTAAACGCATTTATTTATAATGACATATGTATGCCGTATATAACATATAACACAAAGATCGATTGACAATTAAATTACCAAGTGATCGAAAGTTAACAATTCGAGTAGAGTGTTTTAATCGTGGGAATTCTGCCGATGTAAAAGCATGCAGCTGCCGGCCGTAGCCAGGTGTTTTTGTGGAGAAATTCTGGATTCCCTCGGTAGACTTTGCCGACCGGACCCCCGGCGGTATATTTTGGGCCCCCTCGATGGGTATCAATACCGCTCCGACGTCCCTGATGCAGCTAATTATCTTTTTCGTTTGATTCTGCAAGATTTAAAATTGACTGGCTGCACAATTTGTCTTCTCCTGATGAGAATAGAATAGCAGAGACAAGCATTTCTGCAGAGAATAACTTATGCTTAATAAACAAAATAAATGCAATCAATATCTAATTAAATACTTGAAGAGAAAATCATTAGTTAATGTATGATACTTTCTTATAATTGCTTTTTAATTACCATAATACTGCGTGCTGAGCGTACCACGTAGATCACTTTAATTTACCTGTATATTTGCACCTGTGCAAATATACCCCATTGCTCAGCTTACAATCGCACTGTCATTTATTTGTAATTTTAAAAATCAGACTATTTTCACTTTAATATTTGCCAACATTTCCAAATTCACCCTTATTCTTGGAAAGGATGCCAATAATTCGTAAAACACACACATATAGTGACATACACGAGTCATGGAGGGCAATTTAAAAACATGTAAAGCACATGTAGTTCTCTGGTGATATTTACGAGAACATGCCGCTGTCTTGGTTCGTAGGCGAGCACTTTGACCCAAGAGCAGATCGCGGAGTATAAAGGTGTGTTTGAGATGTTCGATGAGGAGGGCAACGGTGACGTGAAGACGCAGGAGTTGGAGCGCCTCATGAGCCTGATGGGGATCAACCCTACCAAACGCGAGCTCAGTCAAATGGCCAAAGACGTGGACAAGGACGGTGCGTCTCCCCCCGGGGGTTCCAGTGTGGTGTAGCGGAACAGTGTACTCTAAAAGGAGAATAACGATTAAACTACAACAAATCAGCACGTTTAAATATGTAGCCAACTCATACCGAACCTATATATTGAGCGGACAACATATGACCAACCCGTACCGAAATATATAGACATATGTCTCTATGTGTCATAATCAATCACATAGCGAAATCGATGCATATAAAAGAGACATATATCTACAGTCACGGAATGAATGACTTATGTTCTCAATACAATCGGCATAACATGTTACACCCAAGGGATGAATTCTAAAAACATCCTTAAAGAGACAGAAGAGTAATGTTTTCAGTGTTTTATACCTTGTTTGCAAAATATCACTGTATGATAATGATGTAAGTCCCCTCTGGATCCTAAAAAGTACAACTGGTTGCGGTAATGCAAGCGAAAGTCTGTCACTATAGCAACTGCCATTGACTGTGACTGTTGCCTGCAGTGACGTCTAAAATAGCTCTCACCCCTAAACTTGTAGATTGAAACTGGTGAAGCCTTAGGTATCCGGAGAAATATCCTTCAACTAATTATCCAGTCCAGGGTTGCAGAGAGCCTGAAGCACATGACAGGAAGCGCAGGTCACAAGGCAGGTGAATACCGTGGGCAGGATGCCAGCTCACCACAGGGCATCTAACCACATGTCTTAGGAGTGTGGGATGAAACTGGAGACCATTAAAGTGCATCACATACACACTGCAGAGGTCCTACACACAGAGCCACTGCGTCAGCCTTCTTGTTGGAGGAACTGCTGGCAATAATGTAGCCACCTTCTGAAATCCATAAGGCCCAGTCATACTTATGCAGTTAGACTCCAGTTCTGAATTTACTTTAACCATCTTTCCTGACACTTACTTTGTATTGGGATCATGTGATTTTGGGAACATAAATCACTTCTCCCTCCATCTCCATCACTTTTCACGCATTTCAAATGACTACATTGTGTATCATTTAATGGCCTCGTACTAAATAAGAGGGTGTGAACCAAAAAGCAGATAACATAATTTAAGGTAGCCATGACTCAATTGGAGGAGGTGACTCGTATCTACTGGTTTGGGGGATTGAAACCTGCCCTCACTCTGTGTACGTGAACATTGGACTTGTACTTCTTTTGTTGTTAGCATTCGCTCCCACAGTTGAAAAGCATGCACTTAAGCCTAGTTTGTGTCTATAAATTGCCCATAGAGTGTGATTGTGAGTGTATGGATGTATGTTCCCTGCAATTAACTGAAATCCCAACTGTGAGTGTAGCTGCAGACTGATGGTGTCCCTGTACTGGGGAAGATGGTGGAAGGTCGACGATTATTTGTGGAGAAAAGGCAGGACACTTCGCTTTCTGGAAGGGTGTTCTGCATAGCAGAATTGCGTAATATGTGAATTCCTCTAAATAATACAACCTCCAAATTAAGCAACACATTTGCCCACATGATACGGTAGCCTGTTTGATAAAACACTTATATTGATCTCATTAAATTAGTTAAGACTGCACCGCAAATGCAGTCAAATCAACTTTACAAGATACTAATGCACAGTAAGGACTGTAGCATATCAAATGCGATTAAACGGAATACTCTGCCAGAGACATTTACGTTATTTTTTTCCAGTTGTGTTGATGTTCATGTTAGTCAGCACTATGGTAGGACTTAAACCCCATTCTCTCTCACCGAAGGCAGCAACATAAATGATCAAAAATGTTTCTGTCATCATGCATATATAATACCATTATATATACAGTACCAGTCAAATTTTTGGACACATCAAGCTGGCTATAAAGGAGAATGATAGAGTGTCACATCACATGACCTTGTTATCTGACCTAAGCACAATAAAAATGGCTTTGGAGGAGTGTGACCCTAGAGTGAAGGAATAGTGGCCAATGAGAGCTCAGCATATGCGAGACCTCCTTCAGGACAGCTGGAAGATCATCCCAGGAGGCCACCTCATGAAACTGCTGTGGAGAAGAAAATAGGGTTAAGGACCTTCCTCAAGGACCCAATGGTGGGATCACTCTGCTGACCAAGGGATTTGAACCGATAGCCTTCTGAGTCCCAATCCAAAGAGCACCCCCCCGCCAACAAATGAACCATTTTTAATATTTTAATGCATTTTTTGTCAGTACATAATTCCAAGGTGTTTTACAGTTTTGATCTCTATGATTATTCTAAAACATAAGAGAATTGTAGAAATAAACCTTTCTATGGGTAGGTGTGTCTAGACTTTGCATGTGTATGTTCTTTACAGGTAAAGGCATTTTCAACTGCGAAAGGTTCCTGGGCCTAATGGCACTCTACCACGAACGGACCAAGAACCAGGACGAGGAACTACGGGCGGCTTTCAGAGTTTTTGACAAAGAGGCCAAGGGATACATCGAGTGGGACACACTTAAGTATGTCAGCGGACGCCTTCGCTCTCATATCGTTTAATAATTGATCGCATTGTATCGGGCTGGGAATGCTGAGAGTGTGTTTAATGGCCGGATGGCTACGGACCGCACTGCGATAAGCCTTTCCGATGAGCCGAGGACCATTTGCCTGTGGGTAAGAGGCTATTAGCAGATGCTACATCAGCACAGCAGAGCTAATAATATCTACCTGACAAATGTTTTGGACACAGAGCAGTGGAGAGGCTAATGGCTCAGGTGGGCACTGTGTTTTTCCAGAGATGATTCAGGTCGGTTACTGGCTCTCGGTGACATTTCAGGTACGTGCTGATGAATGCCGGGGAGCCCCTGAATGCTGAAGAGGCAGAGCAGATGATGAAGGAGGCTGATAAGGATGGAGACGGAACCATAGATTATGAAGGTAATGAAGGCAGATGAGTTTGCCATCTTGGTCTTCAGAACATCTATTTCAGCATTAGGCGGAGAAATGAGGCATGTAAACCCACAGTGACTGGGGTTATTGTATAGTGTCATTGGTTTTACCCAGCAGGATGCAATAAATTAACCAATGGGAAGTAAGATGCGCCATTGGCTCCTAGGTAGTGCTTCTTTCTTTCTCCTTAATTTAATAGCCTAGTTTAAACCGTACTTTTTTTTCCCAGCACAGTTAATAAAACGTTTGATTTGCCCCCTAGAGTTTGTGGCCATGATGACAGGAGACTCTTTCAAGATGAACTGAGGGGAAGAGCGAGCACTGCGCTGACTCAGAAGGGATCTTCATGGATACTGTGGACTTTGCAGTCTGCATGCCCACATCGTACCTGCAAAGACAGCATTTATTTTGCCTCTACTGGACGTTCTTCTCTCCTCTGATTGGCTCTCACACCACATACGCACAAAAGCTTAGCATGTTTTAACACAGGTGGATTTTTTTTCCACTCATCCTGTTTCCAATAAATATTAAGACCATTTTCAGTGTTTCTAAAAAACATCACACAGAATCAAACACAGTAAATGGGGAATATTGCATTCATAACTTGGAAACAATAAAAAATGTATCATTGTATTGCTGTGAGCTACTTGCAGAGTGACTGACAGTACTGCCGGCCATCAGGGAAATAGAGGCCCCTTGTTTGTCCTCTGCCACATGATAAAGGGTCGGGGTGAGGCTCACTGTCACCCTTCTGGTGGGGCTTACCCCCCACCCCCACCCCCCAGGCAAATAATCACTCTGCTATAAGTCCAGGCTCGCGTGTTCACATCTGGCCCTAGTTCTGCAGTGACTTGGGATGCTTTGTCCCAAGCCTGTGAGGGATTTAGTTAGTCCAGTCCAAAGGGATCCATTTCAGCGTTTGCAAGAGGGCCCTGTGATGTATGAATACAGCAAATAACATTAGCATCACGTGAGAATAAGAGAAACTGCAAATCTAACTGCGGCAATCTGATAGAAAGTGTGACTTTCTATTCATCAACTGGATAATTCCTGTTAAGTCTAATATATAGATATGATAGTAAGGGGGGGGTGTATTGCTTGTAACTCCCTGTCTCTCCCTCCACCTCAGCCTCTGACACAGGTGGGAGGAGCTAACCAATGTCCACCTGAAACTCCACGAAAAAACTCAACTGAGGCAGAACAAGAACCAGCACATCCCCCCCAACCCAATTGCTAAATATTACTGACCCAATTACCAAACTAATTGCAGACTGAAGCAGCAGCCCGAATGCCCTCAGCCACCGATGACCCAACTCTGGCCGTGTTTCGACGAGTCACGTGGCCGACTGCAGGCGCGGGGGCCGAACACCTAGCTGACCGACCAGTCACTGGCTACAGGAGCACTAGGCAGAGACAAAACAGGGAAACGTCTCAAACTGCTTTTTTATTACATCTTAAATAACAGTACATTTTAATATAGTTTCTATCTTGCATCCAGCTTTCTGCAGTACACTGAAAGACTTTGAAATTAAATACAAAAACGTGAAGTGGATACAGAGGTGCAGCTCTACACTTCTCATGGAAAGAGAAAAGGAAATTCATTCATTTATTATTATTTTTTAACTTCAGGCCTAACACACAATTACATCACATTTTTTTGTACAGTGTCGCATAGGAAACAACGAAATGGAAGATGTCGCTAGCTAAGGACGGCATCTGTCGCAGGAAAGGGGCACTCCTGCCCACCAGAGGCTGGCCTTTTTTTGAATTTGTTTTTATTTATTTTTTTTTTACAGTAAATTAAGTCAGAAAATCCTGTGTTACAAAATGATTCTAGCACTCGTTTCGGTACTGGGAAAAAACGGGCTGCTACATAAATCAATCTCTTAGCCGGATGTGTGTGCATGCGTGTTTGAGTGTGTGCGTGTGTGTGCATGCGTGTTTGAGTGTGTGTGCATGCGTGTGAGGCGGTGTGGTTATTTCACAACAAATCATCGTAAATGTGGACAGTGTGGGTTTGATGTACGTTTCCGTGCCTGGCTCAGACTTGGGGGGGGGGATAAATGCACACAGCTAAGGCCGACTCTCCTCTCTCTCAGGATGCGACCCAGATGCCCCTCCAGAAACAGTGGTGCGTCACTCTAGGAGTCCCACCACCCCAGGCTGAAACTTTTGTATTTTTTAACGCCTTAAAATAAACATACCAGTTTCACTAATTTTCGTCAACTTGTACATTTCAGTCACACAGGAGGAGCTACGCTTCCAAGCACGGAACAGACTCCCAGATTAGACAGAATGTTCCGGGGGGAGATTCCCCGAACACACAGCCACACACACACACCCCCACACACACACACGCACAGCCACACACACACACGCACAACCCTGGCCTATTAATAAAAAAGGAATTACAGATGTGTGGTTAATCTTAAATTATTCTATATTACCCAATAACAATGTACAAGGACAAAAATGTTGTTAACTGCTCTTTTTGTTTGTAAAAACAAGCATTCATCACCTTTATCAGTATGCGCTTGGTTAGCGGATGCTTTTACGTTACTCAGTATATTCAAAGTTTCCATTTGAGGCAAGACAGAAAAACAGTAAGGAAATGTAAAAGGAATAACCATCCAGAACTAACCGTACAGAGGTGGCATCCTCTGAAAACTGGCTGGAATTTCCAATAAAGCTCTCACCATTTGCTTGTGGTAAATTAACTTTCCTCAGTAAAGCTGGAGAAAAAATGGCAGGCTTCTGTATTAAAACTTATCTACAAACTGAAATCCAAAATACTTAGACTGAGACAAAAAAGAAAAAACCTCATTCTCCTCTGAACACAAACCAGGAGTTTCACCCACAGAATCCTTGAAACGAAAAGGAAAAATTAAAAACTAACCATTTTGTACAATTACACTCCAACATCTCTTTTCAAGATACATGACACTTTTGCATGGGATGATAGTGTTGTGTTTTTCCTATTTCAAGGTAGAAACATAAAATGGTCCCAGGAAAAAAAAAAAAAAAAGAAATTCACAATTTTTCTTGTTACTCATTTCATACCACAGGGATTCTCCACTTGTCTTATCTCGGGGGCTATCAATTGTGCTCTTATTTTTATTTTTCGTTTTGGAGGAAGAGGAAAGGCCTTTTCCCGCCGAAGGTTCCTGGGGCTTTCGTTACAGTTCTTTTGTGTTGTTTGAGAAGGTCGGATATGCAATGAAGTTTAACTTTAAATGTTGGAATGGTCTTCCAGTCGAATTGAATCCGAATGCAGCCTGCAGAGAAGGGAGATGATAACCTTTCACTCATTGCTCTGAGGGGGGGGTGGCTGATGCTGTACCGTTCTCCACCAGCAGAGGCAGCAAGGTCACAAAGAACACACTGCTCCTCTAGCACTCAACCATGACCAGCCTACACTTTAAGCCTAAATTTATAAATTGTATTTGCTCCCCAGAGTATAAGAATGATTTCTGGGTCAGTTTAAGGCCACCCCTTTAATCTCAGTCATCCAAGAACAAAGACTTGTATATGGGGTCAAAAGTTGTAGCATATTTTGTGTCATAACTTGTTAAATCCAGAGTATCTTCCATCTAAACTGACCATTTTCAAGGATGAAGCAGTAACTGATCAATCCGACCCCCACTCACCTACAGGCCTCAGTTCCAGATCTTAAGGAAACTGTCCCATGAGCCGGTGGCTACCGCCATGCCGTCATCCGTCACCCCCAAACAGCTGACGCGGTTGTCGTGACCGGCCAGAACCCCTGGAAACCGCAGCAAATGAAGAGCCATCGTTATGATTTTAGGCACGACTGTACATTTTGAGTCCGGCCTGTAGATTTTTTTTAGTGCGGCTTTGGCTGAACGGCGGTCGGTTCGGCGCTGCTAAAGCCAAGTGGTTCGCTGCTATGTTTGGCTGATCCAATTCATCACAGGATGTGTGCAGGAGATGACAGTTTGTACAGTTGGCGCTAAGCTTTTATTGATCGGCGGTCCACTGTTACGAGGTGACTTACCAGCACGGTCGGCTTTCAGGGTGTCCCAGACGTTGCAGTTGAAGTCGTCGTATCCGGCCAGCAGGAGGCGCCCGCTCTTGGAGAACGCCACAGAGGTGATGCCGCAGATGATGTTGTCGTGCGAGTACACCATCAGCTCCTGGTCAGCGCGCAGGTCGAACAGCCTGCAGGTGGCGTCGTCGGAGCCCGTGGCAAACGCATTGCCATTGGGGAAGAACTGTGGGCAGGAAATGGGTGAGGAGACCGAACATGAGCCACACAGGTGTTTGGGAGAGGATCACAGAGCACGTAAGGCCATTCAGCTACCCGTGACCTAAAAGTACCATGCGTGCGAGCATCTGGAAATACCTGGACTGCTGCTGTTTGTGTAAACTAAAAGCAACTGCTATGGTAATTGAAGGGACCGATCCTTGATCTTTCCGTTCCAATAAATCTTACTAGTTTTCCTTTGCAGTGTTATAACAAATGACACATTAGGTCACTGCTGTGTATTGAGGGACGATTGTGAAAATTCATATCAGTTACATTTTCCTAACACTTTCCACAAAAATTATTTTGTATGACCTGCTCATTCTGTGCAAGAGACCCTAAAATGAAGTTTTTGTACACATTTCAATTTTACCATCTCAATGTCCAAAATCCAGAAACACAACGATCTCCATCACAGAAGTATCATTCCACGTTTGTTTCTTAATTGTGTAGCAGTGAGATCAGAGTAGGGGTGGAGAACCTCTCAGCTTCACACGCATGAGTGAGCGAAAAGCCCAGCAGCCGAAGTTCTGAAGCGGCCGAGAACCACATGCCCATCGCTTTGGACTGTCCAGTTAATTAAAACAGTTGAGCGTTTTATTTCATTCTTCCCGGAGGCACACAGGTGATATAGGTCTAGTGTGAAATTATATTTCACAGACAGCAGTTACCAGCATGTAAACAAACGGCACACGTGAAAACCGATGTCCTTCTGTAAAGGGGCGATGGAGAAGGCAGACATACACAGATGGCGTTGATGTCAGACTCATGGCCGGTGAATGTCTGCCTGCACATGCCTTCCCTCACGTCCCACAGCTTAGCAGAGGCGTCACAGGCCCCAGAGACGAACAGCCGGCTGTCAGGAGCCAGCGAGAGGCTCATGACATCTCCAGTGTGGCCGGCAAATGTGGTCGTCTGCTGGCCGGTCTCGATGTCCCAGAGGGCGCTGAGGGATGGACACATAGCACCTGTGATTAGTTCTTGGTGGGGGAGGAATTTCATAAGGTGTGATTCACCAATCAGATTAAAACTAGAGGGCTACAGATTAAGTAAATAAGCAAAGATACATGTTGACCACATGATCTAGCACTGATTAGTCCAAACTGACAGAACCAGACCCAAACAAAAACCCCTCCCCCCCCACCCCACACGCACTCACTCACCAAGTGGTGTCTCCAGAGCTTGTAACAATCTGGTTGTCATCCAGAAAACGACAGCAGGACAGGTAACCTGTCGAGGGACAGCAGAGGGAGCTCAGAATTCATATACAAAAACAGGAGATTCAAGAGAATCTCAATTCTCAATGGCCCTGACATCAGCTGCTTTTCTAATCACTGATTGGCTGAAACCTACACAAGTCCACCCGGAATAGTTCTGTAGTCACTAATCAGCAACCCCATATAACACCTTCCTAAGCACATTCTCAAGCGATGAATGAGCTGAAGTGTGAACCCTGCCTTTGCCAAACACAACAAACCCAAGTCACAAGGTGCAATCAAACCTTGTGGAACTTGGCCAGGTTGTGGTGCAATGGGACTGAAATCTCCCAGAGCCACGGCGTAGGGCCGAAAGACGAAGAGCCGCCCGACGGTACCTGTGTGTCCGGCCAGCTCCCGGCTGACACGCACGTTGCCCTCGCGCGTCTTCAGGTTGTAGATGGAGCAGATGTTGTCCAGCCCACCGCAGGCCACGTAGTTCCCCGAGGGGGCATAGGCGCAGGTCATGACCCAGGAGGAGCGCAGAGGGATGGCATGCACCTGCGTGGGGGTGCGGTACATTAACACCGAGGCTCGGCTGTTCCTGCGGCACCAGTCAGGAAACGCTGCCCTGCTCTAATCCGTCCCACCAGCGGCGCTTTTACACTGGCATACAGGGACCAGGCCGTACCCAAGCCGTACCACACAGAGTTACTAGTTTCAGCTCGCTCCGGGTTTCCACTGCAGAAGGTTCAGCTTGATCGAGGAGAGTGACGGTGACTTAAAACCAGAGAGACGCTTATTTACTGCTCACACTGTGTACATTATGATTTACTATGTGCTAATTTCCACTAGCGCATCTGTGAGAATCGCAGTGTCGGCATAAGCGCTGGCTGAATTTCCATTTTCTCGCTTAAATTTTAATGTTCCGAGTTATCAACAATGCATCAATACATTTACCACTAATAATGAGCAATATATGGAATATGCTCACGCATATCAATGCAGATCGTCAGAGTCTAACCGTTTGGACCGATCTGATGGTGGCGAGGCCACGGTACGGCTTGGGCACGGCTTGGGTCTTGGTGGACGTGGAAATGCACAGTCCCATGAGGACGCTGTTCCATTCTGGCTGAAGTCATTGCTACGTTCCATTTGATCTTGTAACGTGGAAATTCTGAGTTTCCAGTCATGGACTGGAACGCCCCTGAGGTCGGAATTCTGAATTGTCAACTCGGTGGAATCTACACAACCCTGAGCTCAGAATCCAAGATGGCTGCGCCCATTATTAACAGAAGCTAAAGCTGTAGTGTTATACTGCTTATTAGCACGAACGTCTTATTTGTGGCTCATTAAATCAGTCGCACACACACAATACTGTCCAACTTATCCGCTGAGAGTTTGCTACAGAGTTTTATGCGCAAAACACAGCATAATGTATTGCGAACAGTGCTTAATAATTAGCTGGAGGCCTGTTTCAGAAGACAGATTTTCTTGCTGAACCATGATTTGTAAGATTCAAGGTAGTCTGGGCTAAATGTAACTGAATGAAGGCAAAGGCCATTTAAATTGAGGCAAACCAAATCCAACAAGTAAACCTGTTAAGCAAGAAATCTTGCTAGTATATATCACTGTCTGATATGCCAATCTCGGCTGATATCGCTGGCCAACATTTGAACTGACAATATTCAAAGTCAGCAACATCAGAGCTAAATACACCTACTAAAATAAAGGAGATGATTACACTGGACGATCAGCCACTTTCTACAGTGGAGGACGAGGGATTTTGTCGGCTCATTCACCACTTATAGTCTAACACGCATTAGGCGATCTGTACCATGCCTGAGCACGTTTAATGCCCGAAGTCCAGTTTGTTTGACTAGAGTGATCACTCCATATTCGGCCCAAGCACGGTACGCTTAACTGTACCTGAGACCACTGAAAGAGAAGGGCCAGAGCATGGCTAGTCAGATTGGGGCAAAGTGGACATCTAGTGTGATCGCCAACTGTGCTCAGGCATGGAACACAGACATGACATCAATGATGGAACTGACACACACATGTACATTATACATTGACTGGACCCGGAAGGGACAGATCAGTAAAGCAGGCTGTACAGAAATTGTGTTGCAAAACAAAAACAAAAAGATTTTACACACAGATTACAAAATAACCCTGTTCTGCTAATCAGCGGCGGCGAATTGCATTACCAATAATTCCCCCCTCCCCCCCCCCAGCAAGTCCCTCGGGTCAGCCGGTTATCAGTATAGACGACATCAGGCAAAAATATATCGTTATCAGTATCGATCGAAATACCCACTGGGAAGCACCAATATCATGTAGGCAAACAGCATACCTTGTTGGTGGTGTAGCTGTCCCAGATGATTAGCTTTCCATCCTGGGAGGCACTGACAAGGAGCCTGCAAGGCAGTGCAAAATCATTACTACTACTTGACATCGCTGAGCAATTTCTTGGCCTTGTGACACCAAGGTACTTTAACTGACCTGGAGTCAGTGCCCCAGTGCATGGCGTAGATCTTAGCCAGGTGACCCCTCAGCGTCCTCCGAGTTCGCATCTGGATCCGGCCAACGGGATCCACATTCGCCGTGATCTGGGCAGAGGAACAGAGCGCTGTTAGTCAGCACCTTGCCGTAAGGTCCAAGCGGCTGCTAGGAACTCCACCATGGGGGTTTGGGGCCCTCTTGACACACCCTACTTCTATGACTTGGCAGATTGACACAATGCGCCGAGCTAAAACAGAGTGCTATCTTCACATGCATCTTCATGGACAATAGTGGTTTCTGACAGAAAGGCAGGGATCACTGGACTCCACTCCTGCCCCAGAATTGGTTCTTCGGGACAGTTCCTCACCTGGGACAAGGTGGCATCTGCGCAGGCTTTCCTGGCATCCTGAAAACAAGCACAGAGAAAAAATGCAGAAGATCAACATTTTAACTGCAACCTTTCAGACTTGTTCAGGTCATGTGAGTGTGTGTGTGTGTGTGTGTGTTAGGGGATGTCCCCTCACTCTGATCTGGTTCTTGAGTTGCTCAGCCTCCTGGCGTAGCTGATCCAGTTCACTCATCTTCCTCTAAACAGTAGACTTCACTCTGGCCGGCGAGACACTGGCAAATCTGGAAAGGGAGGAACAGGTTCTCTCCATCAAAACAGCAGCACAAACAGCCCTCATAGTCACTTCTTGGGTCTGCTGATCCTCTGTTCATGGAACAACCACGCAGGTGTTGGTGGAACAGCCTCAAGCCAGAGGCTACCGCACCGATGTGTGTCATTGTAACCAGCTGCTGGTATGTTGTGTGCAGGGCTGCGTCAATTAATCAAATTCATTAATAATAAAATAGCAGACTATGAATTTTGTCATTGATTAGTTGCATTTTTTGGTTGGTTGCGTAAGTTGTATATGATTACATCACCATCAACCATCGTTAGCAACTGAAATATGGCGGAGACGGCGGGTTTTTGTGAGGAGGGTCGACACAAGTCCAAACATCAAAAGTGGAGGATAATGTTAATCTTGCATTGTCAAAGACTGCAGCAACATCTGCCAAACCAGTGTATCAAAGAGATCCACTGAGGCCTTTCATGTTACACAAAAACTCGTCATGTACCTCTCTTTTACACAATTTTCAGTTTGGAATGCGCAAGGAAGAATACATTTCTTGACACCAGCGAAACCTAAATCCACAACAAGATGTTCAAAACACAAAACATTATGCTAATTGTGGCTGCAAGTTTGTTACGCTTAGTGCTGGAGAGCTCAAAGACCTTCCCCAATCCCCATGTCAGCAAAATCAGTAGTTTGGGAACATTTTGTTTCCCCACTAAATCTCACCAATATCAGAGAGAAAGCAGTTAAGACAATGACTGACTGTTGACTATATTACACTGAATGCTGATTATGTTAGCGGAAACACATCCAACATGCTAGCTCATTTGAGATTAACATACAAGGGTCTGTATGACTGGAGCAAGGTAGAAACCTGCTTTAGGAGCTGGGTTTAAAATGCCACGGAGCGACTGCATAAGGCTACAGGGGTGTCCATCGGTACAGATATGCAGCTATACTCAAAATTGAGGTCAGCCTCAAACTGTGAATTTTAAAAATTGTCACACTCCTAGATTCTCACCAATGTATTATTTTTTAATTACAACTGACTTAGATACCTCTTGCTGTTTTTTTTTTTTTTTAAATAAAGCATTTCCTTTAGAGAAAAAACTCAGTATTCTGACCCAACTAATTAGTTGATTGCCGAATGAAATTATTAATTGATTAAAAAAAATCCTTTTTTGCAGCACTGGTTGTACAATTTCCTTCGGTGCGATTCCCTTTTTGGACAGCAGGTGGCAACCTCGCCAGGGGTGTATTAAGCATTGCTGGGTCTGGGGACACACCCCTGCGTTTTTCTGCAGTTGGACTACGTTCAGGTAAACAACCCCCCATTAAAAGAAATGCCTGTGTCTTCCGGCTCAGCTAGCTGCTGCAGCGATTGTGTTACACTCCATGAAGGTTGACATGGCAACCCTTCCCATCCACCAAAGACCCTCAGCTCTCCTCCTGGCATCAGCTGCTAATCCCAGAAACCACCAGTTCAATTCCTCTGGCCAAATCCTATTAAGATTACACCTGTTCTATGTGGCTGATCCCAACCCAGCAAGCCCCAGGCTTCATAACCTGAGATACCGACAGGCATCAGGTGTGCAAGGTTTACATACCTGTGGATCCCGAATCTTCCATAAAGGAAAAAAATCTAGTAAAATTCTGTAATTCATTTGTTGCTTCTTATGTTGCCATGGCAAGAAACACCGAGATTACAGTTAGCAGTGGAATAAGCTTAACACTCGTGTACCTCCTTCCCTAATGCGTTTTTCAGTAAGCACAGAACAGATATGGAACCTAAGATGACGATCCCTAATAGCCAGGAATATGGGGAACACTAAGCACTGTGCTAGCTTTCCCCCCCACAAGCTTCCCAGCCTACACTGTGAAGGTTTAGGAAGAGGGACAGTGCAATAGTTAAACAAGCAGTCATAGATGTCACCTCCTCCATATTAAATATTTGGCAGACATGACCTGCCCTACCTTCCTCCTTCTTACACAGCGCCATTGTAGCATTGGCACACCTGCACTAGGGCAAGCGGAGATCTAGGAATGCCCTCTGGTGGCCAAGCAGTCAGATCCCCAGGCCAGAGCACAGTGCAGTTCAGGTAGGGTGAAATTCATAACGACCGACACTATTTTTGTGGAAGAGATTCCTGTCTGTAGTTCACCAGGGCCCCACCTCAACAGCAGGAAACGTAGCTGTACCATCACTCATAAAAACAGGCAAAAGGGCACTACTTTGTTCACATTGATTGACCCAAAGATGGTGCTCAGAAAAATGGCTGCCTAGGAGAAATGTAACAAAGTGAGAAGCTTGAACGAGGTACCGGTCATAACATGACTGCAGAACAACACTGTCAGACCACCCCCCCCCCCCCATCCTTAAACCAAAATGCAAACTACTTAATTAAATTCACAAAAAAGTGTGAACATTCAAAGTATGTAAGAGAACTTACTGTTTAGATTTCTGAATTTTCCCAGCGACCATACGGCTTAACGATCCCAAAGCAGTCACAGTATCCTGGGTAAATGTCACGAATACACACATGTAGCCATACATGCGCGTGTCCTGTTATCTACTCTGACAGGGGAGCATAAGTTTCACTTCCAAGCAGAACATAACTTTGCCACCTGAATTTCTGGCAGTGAAGCTGGCCACACATCTTCCATACTTCTCCAAATTCACTGCAAGCTTGATCAGACTTCAGTATAAAAAAAATGCTAAAGAAAAGGTATCAGAAATATAAAGGAAAGATCTTTTTAAAAAAGCAAGCAGCCCTTCAACAGTAACCTGCCTCTTGAATATTTCACATACCTCTTGTTAAATTGAAAGGTTACTGTAAAACAGGTAGAACCTCCAGTTGTGAGGCACACCCCACATCGCATTTTCGATGCAGGGCTGCAGTGAACATGAAGTCTAAGAAATGCGGAAGCAGCACGCAGCGGGTATCGCTGAATTGTGAGGCCACAGACCTACCTGCTGAGCTGCTAAACATGATGCAATGCATAAAAATGTACTCAACAGCTGAAGGTGACAAATGACTTACAACATCCCCAAACAAATCACAAAAAGATTAACTCACAACAAGCCCAATTAAGACAAACAGCAGTGCACAAAATCACACTGCGGCTTGTGCAATGTTAAGTCTCTAAATGAATCCTTCCATCTCCCAGTTGTTCCACAGTCCCTGGGGATGATCTCATGGCTAATGCTGATTTTAAAAATCACAGGAAATGTAGACTGAACAGAAAATCACAAAGCGGTGACCACACACACCGCAGGTGGATAGAAATTCTACTATTTTTCCAACTGTGCTGCTGCCTTGCACATTAACATTTAAAAATTAAAATCATAAAACCTAGCAGGGTCCACAAAAGAGCAAGTCGGTGGGGCCCTTTCCAGGCGCATGGCCGGGCGGCACACAGGACATATAACACAAGAAACACAGCCCCTGTTGTGGGGCCCAGTGCATTCCACAATGAGATGTTAATGATATTACAAACGCAATAGGAACAAACAGGTTGCCCGTTAGTTCGGACGTCTTCTGCACATCGTGCCAGGGAACGTCCCATATGACACATGCTAAATAATTAGCTCTTCCTGGTTAGATACAACTAAATGAGAAAACCGTCCTTTAGAAGTTAAAAGTACCCCACAAGTGCAAAAAAAAAATAAAAAATCAACAGTCAATATTTTTTACTACTCCATTTTTTTTTTTTTTATCTTGAAAACATGAACAATGCAGTATAATAAATTAATAGTAATGTTGCTGCATTCAAAGCTTCTGCTTATTAAAAAAAAAACACACAAAAGGTCATATTCAAACCATCAGGGCTGCAATACATGTGACGAGTTTCTACCAGAGAAAATAAACGGCATCCACACAATAACAGAAGTACGACACTGCAGGTCAGCAGGCAGATGATGGGGGAGTGTTTGGTATGCGTGGGGGATACTGTCCGATTGTGACTTTTTGAAAGCATGTTACTTCTGAATTCCAATCCAGCAGAAGTGCACAGAGGAATTATTACAGTGTAACAGATAGAGCTTCTGGTTATTTCGCTGCATTTTAAAACCCACGCCGCATTCGAGCTTCCTTTATATTTATATATAAATATCAATGCCTGAAGGGCAAACCAAAACCTATCTGGGACTTCATGACCCCATCCTGCCTCACGTGCGGCAGGTGGACAGCTGCTTAGCAAGTGTCAAGCAAAGCAGTCGCAGTAGCACAGCAAACGGGACAGCGGAGAGGAAACAAATGCAAATAGTCACCGCCAAGGGCTCTGCAAACCACAGCCGGCACTCCTTCCTCTCCCGTATTCAAGATGCAAACGGCGCAGTTATGCAAAGCAGAAAGAGGGCATTTTTGCATGCAGTGGCTGCAGCCGAGATACGCTGCACGAAGCTGGGCCAGAGCAACACGGGTCGGAGTCATCCTGCTGGTTTCTTACCTTACGGTTCAACACTCATTCGCGGCCGTCGATACGAATGAAGGGAGCATTAAGCCATACAAAGGCACCCACTGATGGTCAGCAGATTTAAAGCTTCAGGCTGAGGTACTAGTATCCCTTAGATAATTACACTCAGCTTATGGTGTGTTTTCAGGAATCTCAATGTCAAATGTCACACCAAGAGGTCCCACACTGGATATAACATACTTCCCAACATGCTGGACCAAACACAGGATAGTGGTGCCCAGTAGTAAATTGTGTTATTCTTGGGATTAAACAGGAGTGCTACAGGACATATTACAGGTTACCCACAAATTAGTTTTTAATAGCAATGCCCCCATGCCTGCATCAAACTCAGTGGGGCATATAACACCCAGAACATGTAAACAATTCACACAATGGTACCACCCATAAATGGGGAATTTTGTACTTCAAATGCTAAAAAGACATTTTCTTTACGTCTCCTCATACTCAAGCTGTGTAAGACACCACCATCGTTTTCACCAGATCTAGAGACTTTTGTAAAACCCTGGGAGTCAACAATGAATCTCAATACAGTGATCAAGGAAATGGCACCTACAAAGCCAGTTCTGAGGTCAAAGGTCCCAACACCCCTCTCCCCACACACCATTCCTTTTCCCATATCCTCCTCTGGGGCAGGACTTTGAAAACACAAAGGGGTGGAACAGCATGGCCTGGTCCAGCAGATATTTCTACCTTGAGGGTGAGGTGGGACTGGTTTTCAGGAAAAAAATATTTTCTTTTCCCAGCTGAGGACCACAGGAATACACACCGTTTACCAGCCTGGTGATGCAACAAGCTTGCACAAACATGGACACGACTAGTAGAAGCCTTGAGCATTGCACTTTCGGGACCTTACCATGAAGAGCTCTGAAAAGCCCTCCATCAGGACCTGAGAATCTTATTAGATTGAGAAAGGCTGCACTTTTTCCCAGGCGAATGACTTCAAAAGAAAGTATGACCTGTATTTACTCATTACTCACTTGTCTGTAAGCATGTCACAGCTGTTTAACGCTCACAATCCTTCAACGAGTCACATAAAATGTACTTCTACTGATTTTTCCACCACTGTCTACCACCCCCAAGCCATAAAAACCAGCTGTGATTCCACAAAAACCAGTGTCCTGCTTGTGAATCTCAAATCTCTCTCAGGCTGACCAATCGAGGCAATAATAATCAATGCAGACCTAACTTGATGATCAGCATGATGCAGCCTAGTGTCCTGCTACTTTTGGGTATCGGTATTTGGGTTGCTTTGCACACAGCACTCCATTGCAACCAAACACAAGGGCTTCACCTCAGGCTGTACAGGAGACCCAGGCCTCCCTGGTGTCTGCATCAATCATTAACCCTAGAAGGCCACCATGAGTGCTGCAACTAAAGATTTAAAAAAAAAAAACTCCAGACAAAATGAAGATGTTCCTGCTCAAGCACAGAGCATCCTACACCACATCAACAATTAGCTCAAGTTAATCACTGTGAATTGGCATGCTCGCCTATGTTAGTGCAATGGCACGCTTAAAAGCTGGAGAGAGCCTGTCAAATCATACACAAATGGGGGCCACCCAACAAGTGATACATTTAGAGACAAAGAGAAACATTCAAAAGGACTTCATTCAGCAGAAAGGACATCCCCGTCTGTACCTCTCCTTAGCACACAGGGGGTACTCGTCCGTTAAACAATGCTGTTTCCACAGCAACCCCACCTTCACAGGTGTGGAGGGGGTACTGACCCCCCAGCTGAAGAGATGCCACAGCAGCCATGAGCATCACAAGAAATAAAGCCTGTAATTCAGGATCTCACCTCCAGCCCAAATTGATCACAGGGTAGTTGCCAACACGCTTGTCCTTCTTACAAGCATGGGGTGTGCTTTGAACGTTGGCTGCATTTTCATTCTGCTTGCCAGTCAGTGTCACAGTAACCCTGACCGCAGCTATCCTGCATGCAGGCCAATACCCTGCTAGCAAATGGAAGCTGGCAGCTCAATGCTGTGAAGGGGGACAGCACAGGCTCACTGGGACTGCTAACTGGAAGCAGACTGAGCTAGATGGCAAATGCTGGGGACTAGGGATGGCAAGATTTACCAAATCGCACCTGTGCATCCACATAAAAGTTCACAATGTGACTTCCTTGATTTAAAAACTACATTGATTACAACATCTTTGCATCAGTAAAATCCAATTTAGTAATGTAGAATAGTGAGTTAAATCATTTTGGTTTATAAATTTTGTATTATTTAGCTCACAATTAGTGTTAATGGTTTTTTTGGGGCATCATGCTTCCAGACTACAGGACGAACGCATCTTTTATTGCGAACCTTCTTGTGTTTGCAAGCTGTGGTACACATAAGCAAGCTCTCTTTTGTGTCTGCATGAAAGGCTAAAATATGGCTCCTAGCTCATCCAATTTCTAGGAGAATAAAAGCAAGTCATACGTATGTTTATATGTTGAAGCATGTTAGGTAATGAGCCGAGAGAAGTTTACTGGGTTTATTTTAAAAATTCAGCTTAGAAGTTATGTTTAGCAGTGCACGCAAAATTAAATAGCAGTGAGTTCTTTCAGGGCAAATAAGTATAATTGAGCCAGTAACTGGTTACATATTACATGTTATAATTTTGTATAATTTTGGTGTAATTGACCATGTTTTATGGAGCCAACATTGAAAAGTTCAGTTTATGACTATGGGAAACTGTTGCGTGCAAAAGCAAGTTCTCTGTGGCTGTGACGGGAGAAGAATCGCTAGCTCAATATGTTTATGACGACAGGAGGAAGAATCTTTAATACAGTGCAAAGTCTGTTTTTTTGCTTTGCGGATTTCTTTTTAAGTAAAAACTTTTTTTTTTTAAATTAAGATTTAGGCCTACAAGCAAGTCCTCAGTTTTAAGTTGTTTCACCATCACCCACCTATCCTATCATACTACACTCCCTGCTGGGTCAGAACACTTGAAGTCACCATGTACACCACTGCATTACCTGGGCCAGCATCTCTCACCACGCCATTCGAAATCACCACCACCAAACAGAGCAGGAGGCTCACGGCCCTCGACTGCCCTGTTCACTGGTTCACTCAAGTTGGAAGCAGCACACAACTAGGGTTCCATAAATTATTAGTAGAAGCCATGTGGCCTTCTTATTTTGTTAAGTCGTATTCACCATCACCCAAACGTGACCAATAATTCGATATTAAGATTCAGTCCCCCACTCTAAACTGTGCTTCAAGTGCACTCTGTCGTCTCCAGTTCACGGCTGTCAGTGGCCAATCTTTTGCAAGTCTCTTGGCCAAGTCTCGTGGGAGTAGGAGGCGTGTCCGGCATCAAAATATGGGTGAATCGCATCACATCGCAATAGTAACTGCTTCGTATGTATCTTTAATGCATTGTACCATTGGCAATGCATCAAGATGTGCATCGCATTGCCTCAGAGATGGGAGATCATTAGTGGGGACAGATGCTGTGGAGGAGCCCAGATACCTCCATTCTGAGGGACCCATGTTTTCACCCACAGCTGTGATTTCTCCACTTGGTTAACGGCCGATGACAGGTTCGCATAACCAAGGCATGAGGGCAGGAGAGAAGCTTTAACGGGTGAAATAAGCACACATGCTCTGCATTTGATGCCTACAGACCACACCCAGGCATCTGACCACTTACACACTCTGGTCTCCTCCATGCCTAGGTGCGATCCTCAGCCTGGGTGCTGTAACACATCCGCAGTGGGAACACCCACACCCAATCAGGTACAACAAGATCTCGGGGTGAGCTTAGGCTTTCGGGAGCGTGCCCATGTGTGCCTTTTGCTTCAGAAGGCCTGCGTGTGCCTGTGCTGTGGCCCTACCTGCTAAGCACCTAACTGCTGACTTTGACCTCTATCTCAGACGAAGTACCTCAATCTGATTGGATGGAAAAATGGGAATACCAAGGAGAAGAATATTTAATGCTCCTCTGATCAAAACTGAAGCGAAAAATTAGCCACACTGCAGAAGCATGTGATTGTTGGCTAAACTTTTCTCCATCAACTTGTGAAATCCCACTATAACTTTCCCTGGATTCTGCTCTAAACTCCTGGTAAAACGTACCACTTGGTGCCAGAAATATCACAGTCTTGTAATCATGAATTACGCCCAAACACAGCGTGGTAAACTGAAAAAGATTCCTTTTTGCACTCCATGCAGAACAGAAGCTCGTCGCCATCACAGTATCATCGGAAATGCATAGTTTGAGGGGCTCAGCTGACAGGCCTCTGTGCTTGTAATTAGAAGGTTGCCAGCTTCAGTCCAGTGCTCAGCGGAATAGTCAACCATGAGGCGAAGCTTAATCCCAGAAAGTGGTCCAGAGGCTCCAGATAAGCATATGACCATGTCCCCCTCACCTGTATATGAGTGCGAGTGTGTGTGTGCCTGCCTGAAAGGACAGCAAGCTGGGATAGATAACTAAAGAATTAAAATATACCTGTACAAACGGCAAATCAAGCTTCATTTCTTTCTGCATTGCTTATGATCAGATTATAAAAAATGAAAACTAGCACTATCGCTGACCACGGTAGTAATCCCAAAAGCTGGAATCCAAACAGCAGGAATTTAATCTGCTTCATGGTGCCTGGAGGACAGCTGGCCTGGGCTTACCTAAGGGCCAACCTAAGGAGCAAAACTGACACTATATGGAAACATGGGGCACAGCTGACAGCAGCTGGCTAATTCATAACAGTGCAAGCAGCTGGAGAAGCCAGACTTTGCTTCAGCCGATAGCAATGATGTCACCCAGAGGAGCACCAACAACAAAAAAAAATACAAGCCAGGATGTACAGCAACACAGCTGACAGTAAGCAGAGTGAGAGACAACACAAAGGGGTGAACCTCAAAACCAAGACCACAATCATGGGATTGGTCTCATTTGGCGAAGATGCAACTGATGTATACTTGATATTTGGGGCCGAGTAAGACTAACATTTTTACCGTCCTCGTGTACTTGTGTTCTTAGTCTTGGAACTGCTCTTAGGTAATGGAAGATGATGGAAAATGGGTACGTGAACACAAGTAGGGTGAAGAATGCATATTGAGATTCGCCCAAAGAATTCAGAAAATGTGAAATTCTGAATAGTTTTATTAATGGCGGGAAAGTACTTGGGAGCTGAGGCTTAAGCCTGGAAGTTGTGACACCTGTAACACCAGCTACCACCAGCCCCCAGACAGCCGGTGTGTCTTACCCACCTACCCAGCAGAGCGGAGCAGACAGATGTGCTCCACCACTTCTAGCAATGAGCCCAATTTTAGCTAGTCTTCAAACAGAAAATGTGTTTTGTCAGCAAAAAAAAAAATCAATATGGATTTTGCTTCATGCAAAGAAGTCTACAAGCGGTCTACTTTTAAACAGAGATCCTGGTTCTTTTTTTTTTTTTTAGGTGGAGTTGGGGGGGCACAAGTACAATGGGAATCTGACAAAAATCACAAACTTAAACATAAAGACCACTCATATGGTCCATCCTAGGTGATTTTTTAAACTATGATACAACTAAGCCACACAGGACCATCCGTTTTCCTGAGACTGGCGATCACGTCACTCATTTTAGCCTCTGCAGTTAAGTAAATTAAGTTGTCAGGAAGTTCAAAAAAGAGGCACAGATTAACTCATTGTGTTTTCTATCATAGCAACATCCTGCATGTACTAGAGCAAAAAAACAAAAAAAAAAAAACCCTGCATGTGGTTGATCTGCACGATGCACTTGTAACCCAAGGTGTAAGTTCTCAAGAGTGACCAGATGAGTTTAAAATAATATCAATTGTAATTTTAGAATCTAGTCCCCCTCTCTCACACACACACAGCTGTCCAATGAAAAACACATATTTGTAAAAATCCATTTCAGAAGCGTGAAAAACGCATTCACTCAGACATCACATCACAAAATAAACCTAAAGCAATGTAATGAGACACCCTAACACCTCAAACAGAAACCTATATGTACACAGCCATCAGTAAATGGTTTGTTTTAAATGGACTTGTGGACTGTTGTTAGTGCGGCAAATCTGTCAGTATCAAGAAGATACAAACTAATCTTGCTTTATACTCACAATTAACAATGATAATGATGTTAATAACCTGAAGTTAATTTGTACGTCGTCAGAGTTGTTAAAACCAGCAATACAAAGTAATCCATACAAATGACCATCATAAATACAAATGTTAACACTACTAGTTCAGTACATGATTTCATAAAACATCTTTTCATTGGCCAAGATGTCATGTGTCTAATCAAAAAAAAATGAGAATGTGACAGTGACATCCTCTCACACACACTTGTGTATAATACATTAAGATAGGTCAGACATTCTTTACAATTTTTAATTTAGTTAATGCTCTGATTCATATTCCACTATTGTCATACAGACCAAACTGAAACACTTGCTCACATACAGAAACAAGACACTAAAAATAAGTTTCAGCAGGAGAATATTGGTGCCATTGTAAAAAAAAAGGGCGATAGACTATCAGCTGGCACAGCAAACTGACGAAATTACCAAGTATAGATACATACATTCATTTTAACAACTACTGGGCACCTCTTCTGTAACTAATCATTTTTTACACTGGACTAATGTAAATTAGCCCATGCTTTTGCAAGGTGATTGTGCCAAACCATATACGGTAGAGTACTACTATCACATAAGAGCCCATCCACAAGTGAGTAATTACAAGCAATTGATCATGACTTTTTTGAATACTGCAACTAACAAAACAACTTCAGAAATACACCATGAAAATAAAATAAGAAAATGACAAAACCTTGTACCCTACGAGAGAGACTGCTAATGAGGGACAATTCTTTTCACAAATGATGAGTATAATACCACATACTACAGTTATTCCCAACTTTAAATTATTCTGGCTATTACCACCAATACTGTATTGCTCAGGCCACAAACTTTCATCCAAAGTGACTTACAATTTTGTCTATTTATAAAGTTGGAGCAATTTAGGTTAGACACTTTGCTCAAGGGTACAACAGCGGATCTCCTCCTGAGACACAAGAAGGGAACCTTGGGGCGATGAGCTGTGTCCTTGCCAACCCACTGTGTCCATACCAGTGTTGAGCTAATCAAAAAGCAATTTGTGACACAAAGCACACCGCCAAATGCTTCATATGATTATTTAAAATAAAAAACAGCAGCAGTCATTTGAGCTTACTAGCTTCCTAGTCTGAACAGCCAGAACCCCCCCCAAAAAATAGCAGGCAGGACATTTTCCTGCACATAATCTCACCCAGAAGTGTATTTATTGTGAGAATAGGATTAGGCCTTCACCAGCTCCAGGAAAAGTGGCTGGTTACAGAGGCTGTGAAACTGGGAATCAGAGGAACAGGACTGACAGCTGTCATTCTTAGAGGGAAGGCAGAAAGCTTACTGCTTAAAATCAACTATAAAATATTCCTGCAATATGGTATTTTATACAGAAAAGGCAAAGATCTTGAGCAATGCGAGTGATGGTCTTTCCATTGCAAAGACCCTTCCCACAATGCACCAATGCATGTGAATACTATCAGCATATGAAAATACCTAGGTGCTACACTCACATGAAACCAAGTACCAGCTGTGTCACAGCTCATATCTACTTGACACCGTCCTGCAATAGGCGGCCTAAAAACACTTATTCCACCTGCTCCGAATATTTTCCAGTTTTGCCAGTGGGCACATATGACGTGTTCTGCAATGTCACAAATACAGCACAGGATCAAACGCGCCAGCTTAATCATCCCAGTATGCTATTCAGCATGGCGCTAAGCACATTAGCAATGAACATAACACCTATAGGTGTGCGAGCTGGGGGATTTAATATTTTTTATAATTTAAAAATTATAATATTCTGACAGAAAAACTTTTTACAGGGTGAGGTCATACACTTTCTAGAACGCCACAAAACTAACGGTGTGCATCGGGTCAAAAATACCACCAATGCACGTCACTTTTTAAACACTTTAACGGATTCATATGATAAATACCTTCCACTGTATTTTTTAAACAGAAACGCACCATTAATTGTGACAAATAGGTAAAATACGATTAAATAGTGAGTCGGGGAGACAAGGCGACACCAAAGGAAGGGGGACCTCCTCTGCGCCGACGTCTCGCGCTGGGAGAACGCGCTGTGC
This sequence comes from Cyphomyrus plagiostoma, assembly GCA_019775915.2. Taxonomy (NCBI): domain Eukaryota; kingdom Metazoa; phylum Chordata; class Actinopteri; order Osteoglossiformes; family Mormyridae; genus Cyphomyrus; species Cyphomyrus plagiostoma. Next base: position 20,100,984 of record JABFEA020000130.1, on the reverse strand, counting down.
TCGAGCCAGCACGCGCCATCTTGTTCGCCGCAGCTGCCCGGACCCGGAACACAGGAACCCCATTCATTCAAAAGGGAGTAGAATAAAACGGGATCGATTCATCATTGTTGAGTTACCAAAAACAAATACGACCCAATTTAATATATTAAGGCAAAGCTCTCGTTCTGACATTAAAGGTTAAAAAATGGGCACAATAACGTAATTTTTTTACTTTTTATGATTCTCCGTTAGGATATCAAATCTGTGGAGAATTAAGCCTCCACTTTTTAGACAGTCTTTGCTAACGCGACACATGCTACAATCCGGCAAAAAAATCGGCTACATTAACAGTGCAATGCACTGCAGTTTGGCGAAACAAGCCATCTTTCGGGGTTTAATATTGTTGTAAGACCCCCCTTTGCCGCTCGTCTTAAAAGGGCAGGACTCATTGCTTCCTCGTTTTAGACCTATGCATTTCCTCCCTGCTGTAACACTAAAAGGATAGCGGAGGCGCGGGGGGCGGCTGCTAAGGGACGCCAGTCACACGGAAAAGAACTGGGGCTGGTCGTCTTAAATGAGGAGATTGCCACAATCCGATTTCCTCGTTAGCATTTCGTTAAACGTAGCAGAACCCATTTAAACATCCAGTATACACACCTATTTAGAAATAAGCATTGCTAGATGTATAAAAAAAGAAGTCCGAGAACACACAGGCAGTTTCCTGTCACAGAACACACACTTCTCGGTTGTCACTATAGCCATTTTACATAACACGGTCAGGGGAAAACGAGATACATATGAATTTGAGGACTGGCAGTGCACTCCTCCCTGGCCTTTTTAGATACGAAATGCAACATGTAAGCACCCAGAGATGGACGCTGCCACGCAACCGCAACCACACACACACACATACATATAAGTCGTCTGTACCACCACAGTCTATGCGACATCTTTCCATCTTGGGAGTCGGTCCCCCCCCCCCATTTTTCCACTCATCAGCGATCGTAAGCTGCTCTCCATCACGTGAGGCAGCACTGAGTACATTTTTAATAAATAACTGTGGATGTTAGCAATTCAGGAGAATATGAAACACCGTTTATATATTTCATTATTTGCGTCAATCATCAGTGTTCGGGTGATGGCACGACCGCGATTTCTTCCAACACCACAAAAAAGCCAGTAGAATTTGCTACGTGGGGAGACGGGAGGGTGGTGGTTCTCGGTTATCTAGTATGGACTCGCTGGGAGGCGGTGGTGGGTCGTCCCTATTGCTGCCAGCCGAAACGGCCATCCATACTCATTTTCGATCTATTCACCTCCACAGAATCAGTTAGCCAGTTACTGGCCTCGTACATTTACGCACGGAAAATGCCATATATATGAATAATCCATGCAGATCGGCGATTTCCCATGTACAGTTAAACTGAGTTTGGCCGGGTTATTGAGCTGGGCTGCGCTCAGTGCAAACGGGAAGTCTTCCGCAGACCGACATGAAACATTTCCTTCCTCAGATCGTTTACCACCCCCCTCACTTCTTGCAACACTGAAGCTTTAATATTTGTTAATCCGACCGACTGACCGGTTATTAAAACCAGTACCGGGGTGTTTTGTAACAAGCAAAAAATAGATATATATTAAGACACAATCCGCCCCACCCCCCACGCCAAAAATAACACTATAACTAGTCGGAGGAATAATTCACCCAGACCGCCGCCTTAAACCCGTTTGAACAAGCCGCGGGGTGATTTCTCCGAAATGAATCGACAGCCCTAAACCCAGCACAATAACCCTAAATCCAGCCAGATGTATCAGTCAGCCGCCACCACCCCCCCAGTCGCCGAATATAATGATCCAACGACCCGCTTTTAACCCTTTCCCCCGCGTCTCCGAAGCCCACATTCCATAGGTTGTTTTTATTTTATGTCTAATAGCCATGTTCAAAAGTTAATCTGAAAGAAAATAGATGTGCTCACCAGTTTTTTTACTCGTCGGTGTCCGTTGTGTATATATGGCATTGACTGGTGACGGCGGAGACAGAAACCGTCCGATCGCGCTCCTCCTCATCAACCGGCGATCAGCAGACTTTCAGCTGGCTAAGCCGACTAGCTACCGAGGGGCGGCACTCCCCGTTCCCCAGTTCTTTAAATGATATATATTTTCCCGACCTGCCGAATGTAATACACCGGGCACGCCGGCGGCGCAAACGGACAGGAGGCACCGCAAAGCCGTGAAGCCGGTTAAATTCTCACCAAACGGGCGTCGCGCCGCCCCGACTCGCTGCGTCTGTTCAGAGCCCGCGGCCGCTTCCCTAACCCTTCTAGTCTGGTGTGGCTGGGTGTTTTTTTTTTAATTTTTTTTTTTGCCTCTCGTTCCTTCGCCAGGCTTTCACGTTCCTCTCCCGCACCTCAGACTCTTCCCCCGGCCATGAAGCAAGCGGCGATGGGCGCGGTAACCCTGCGCTCAGCCCCGGGAAACCCCACGCTACGGCGCGCGTCACCACGCTCCGCTGGGACCAGAGGCGCAAAGTGCGACCCGGAGCCCCGCTGCGCTCTTTGATTAGGGCGACACACTTTGACTGAAGACGAGTCTGTCCGGATAACGAAGATGTAAATGCAAACGCTTTGCACTTGTTAGTCTCGGTGGTTTAAAAACTATGTCAACTTCTCTTACGTAAAACACCATAGACATACACACCCACGAATATTTAAACCCAGAAATTCAATCCTAACATTGGGTTATTCGATGCACCTTATTACATAAGCTAGTGTGAAATATCTTTGATTATTGATTTATGGAATTGTCAGTGTCGAGGAAACAGCGTCATTGAGTGCATTACGGTCTAATAGCAGACAAATATAAGTTAGAATGCAACGATTACTAAGGGTGAGCTGTTCCCTGGAATACAAATTAAGAGACAGATTTGTAAGGCCTATACTATTTGCGGCACTGCAGAATGTAGTATTAAAAACACTCCGTACTCTTGTTTTTGGTTAGCTTCGATTGTTTTACACTCAAAGATAATTCCTGTTGAACACAACTTAGAGGAATCATGTAAATAGTAATTGAAAATAATTTTGTAACCCGTTAGCAAAACAGGTACTTAATCGTATAGCCTTTATTCACCCGTGCAAAACCCAAGCAAGGACATTTTTTACTCAGGCCTAACAATATAGTCAGGAAGCTATTCAACTTTTTTTTTTTTTTTTCCACTAGACCATACTAGCATGACATTCAGGATTACTGAAATTATTACTGCACGCAAGGTGTTATGCCACAAGGTGTTTAAGATTGTTGTTGTTAACCACAAATTAAATAATAATTACATTAAGTTTAATTATAATGATGTGTTTTAGGTCTCAGGACCAGTCTGACCATAATGTGTCAAACTTGCAAATGAATGTTGTGAGTTCTCCTAAAAAATGGTCATGATGTACCTACGAGGGCCACACTTAAGGGTTTAATATACATGTGGTGACATTTTGTAGTGGCATGTAAATTGTACTGAGTCACTCCCTGAATCAGACAGCTTTGCTTTGTTAGACTAGTAGGGCACCAGTGTGGGAGCTGAACCCACTTTGCCTCAGCCTTTGTAACTTATTAGGCAGGAGAACTAGTCTGGTAAGTGTTGGCAGCAGAGGGTGACACCACTCATGCAGTGACTCTCTCGGTAAAGCCAAGCCTGGAGGTCCTCCTGCAATGTCCCAGTCTGTGCAAATTATCATTCAAGAAGACCCTTCTTGGAAGAATGCAGCAATGAACCAAAAATGTGCTCAGTCAGCGTTGCTATGTTTGCTATGTAGAGTATGAAGCAGGAATTATACCCCTAACCCTACCCCCCCAAAAAAAAAAACTGTGACAGTCAATGTCGACAGCAAAAGATGCTTTTTCATTTTCAGTGTATAAGTCCGAGGACAGCATATTTTATACTTTCAAGAAAGGCTTGCTATTTTTTCTCATGGATAGGCACTCCCAGTGAAAGCATACCTAGCTTATTCAGTCAGTGATTTCTTTGGTGCAGTTAAAGAAGCAGTGGTCTGGTGGGTCAGTTGACTTTGGCATTGCATCACACTTCCAGGGTTGGGGGGTTTGACCTGTCCCTGCTCTGTGTGTATGTGTGTGGACTTGCATTCTGTCTGAGGTCTTTCCCCACCACGTGCCCTATGCTGCCCCCATTGACACTGAAATAGACAAATGTTTGGAAGATGGATAAATGGTGAGAGATGGTATGCTGGGTATTATGTTGCTGAATGCAAGATAGGGCACAAAACTTGCTATTTTAGAGTATGCACAGTAGTCAAACAAAGTGGGCAACATTTGGTTTGATCAGCTTATACACTATGGATAATGAACATCTATCAGTCAGTGTTCTAAGCAACTGATCTAGCACAGGGTCACCTGCAGACTGGGGCTTCTTTGAGGAAGCATAGGGACACAGGACAGGGGAAAACATAGGATTGGATGCTGGTCCATCACAGGGCACACACATTCATACACTATGGGCAATTTTGAGACCGTATCTCCTAAAGAAATGTTTTCTGGAGTACATGGAGGAGACCTTTATAAGCACAACATGCTAACATATATTCCTCCCACACAAAGAGCTGGAGGTGTGACACTGGGTATTTGGTGCATAAATATTGCAGATATAGCATGAAATGACCTGAAAAGACCAGAAATTCTTTTCCATGAAGATGATGTGTATTTAGGCTGAAGCACTTGTACATCAAGACATTCTGCCTACCCTATTGCCTGCGATGCCCCTTCTACCTGTGATGTCTCTCCTGCCTACCCTGCTGCTGTATCTCTGTTTGTCCTGCCATCCGAAGCAGCACCAGCACCTGCCTGCCATCACCTGCCTGCTCTCCGCAATTAGATTCGTAACATCCTAAAATTTGCACTGTGTAAATTAGGATTTTGCCACCTTGTTCATTTGACTTCCTCTGCTGGCCCCCGGAGGATGGGTTCCCCCTTTGAGTCTGGTTCCTCTCAAGGTTTCTTCCTCCTAGGGAGTTTTTCCTTGCCACTGTCGCCTCTGGCTTGCTCACTGGGGGCTTTGGGCAGGGACAATGCAAAACACTTTGTGTTCTGAAAATGCGCTATACAAATAAAGTAGAATACATGTCTTAAACACAAAGAGCAGTTCCATGTTGTGGGTGCGGCAGTATGAGTCTGTTTTGCATGCAGAAATGATGCAGGAACGATTAATATTTAATTGTGTTATTTTTCCATGCTAGCTTTAAATGAATTGTCAATAACAGTGCATGTCAAGGTTTTGCTGCATTCATTAGCTGGACCCTTGTAGTGGTGAAAATGTATGCTATGCCACACTTGTCATATTCAGAGTGTTACATGTATCCTGATGTAGCTTGTGAGAAAGCTCACATCATCCAGCTTTCTGAACTGAACCAGTCACAACATTGGACGATCATCTGTGGAGGATACATCCCATTGCCCAAAATCACAGACTGACTGCAGTTGCTGGTAAAAAGCCATTTCTGTTTAATTAAGGAACCAGCTGTGCTGAAGTGGGGGAGCGAAGAGATGAAATGGGAGTGGGGTTAGGGACTTTCCATTCCTGATGGTTAAAGGCATTTAAAGGGAACCGTTTCTTAAAATTCCGTGTTGTCTTTTCTGTTTTAAAATTAAAATCTCAAAGTTCTGCACGTCTGGATGTTTGGATGCAACATTATTCGGTCGTCTTCCTTCCAGTATAACATTCAGTTTGGCAGCTTTGTACTCCATATACCATTTTCACACTGTATGTCAGATGAGACTGTGCGTGAACAGCAGATGGATCTCAGCCAGGTTCAAAATTAGCTGGCATGTTGGTATGGAGGTATGATTCTTGCTTTGGGTGTGAGAGGTCCTGGGTTTAAATCCTGGAGCAATGGTAGCCTAATGGTTAGGGACATGCACTTCTAAGTCAAAGTTTGTTGGTTCACGTCCCTAACCAGCAATGTACTAGTTAGTTACGCTGAGCAAAGCACTGCTCCCTCGCTACTCAATTAGCTGCCCTCTGTTATGTGTTAAATGCAGAACACACATTTTGTTGTTGTGTTGTGCCACAATTCTCTGAAGTTACTCCCTGAAGTTGGAGCATTTGACCCCACCTCTTAGCATCACGATGATTCCTTCAGGGTGCACCAGTCCATGTTATGACAACGTGAGAGATGGTGCGTTGTCCGAAGGCTAGCCCATTCATCTGTGCAACACACGAGCCCACCTAACCTGTATGAAATGGTAAATAAACCAGCTAGCCAAACACATGAGAAACAAATAGCGTGATGACCTGTTAAATTAAGCCGTAACTTTAAGATATTAATGTGGAATTTTGAGCTAATTCATAATTTCCTACCAAGCAGAGGAGGATTTTAAAGGCATCAGACCAGGTTTTCTGTTTTAGTAATGTAACTCCAGTAACCGCTATTCAGTTTTCTGCCTTTTGCTCAGTTCATTGTGTGAAAATGCTGATTGTTCTTCTAGGCTCTGTGAGATTGGGATCATCCCTTGGGTACCACAGACCACCGTTCCAGCCAGATTCCTACATTCAGAATCCCAGAACACTAGAAGAGACTGCATCAGCAGAGAGTCACAGAGCCGGACAGGTCAAAATTTATGTGCTCTGTCTTTCTGGTACAAGCAAGCCTATGACTTTGCAAAGAAGCATTCTAAATGTTCGAAAAGAAAATCACAATAAAAAATAACAGATGAATGCAAACAGACATAATTGGAGAAGCCCCAGAACTTTCCAGATTTGCCTGTGTAAACATGGCAGATGATGTTCCTGAAGCAGTCTGATAGTAATGATACACTGTACATAAAAACTTTCTGAAAAATAAAAGTAACGGTGTACTCAGGCCTGGGAGAACCCATCTTGCACCAGTCCAAGCGTAACCATAGTTACTCTTTGAGTTATCAGCAGACCAGGAAGATCACATTTCTGTCAGATTCATTATTGGGTCATCGCCTCTTTTTATCAGTCAAATTCATGCACAAAGTAACACATATGAATCCTGTTCTTGCCACTCTTTCAAAATGTTTTAGAGGCCTTTGGGTTGTACAACCGTTGTTGCCATCTCAGCTGTTATGGTTGCGTCACAATTCTTGCATGAGGAAAGAAAAGAACTGTACAACTACTGTGTGGAGATGCAGAAGTGATCCGGGTGCTAATGGTGGGTCAATGCTGAGGTCACCAGACTTTCCCAAAAGGAACAATACGCTAACAATTACTGAAGGAAAAAGCATCGACTCAGATGGGCTACAGAAAGACAAACCTGAACACGGAAGGCTTGTCAACAAAGCGGTGTTATGATGAATGGCCACATGGCACTGGGACCTCATAACTCCAGTGACGTGGGTTTGATTCCCAAACCCAGCTCTCTGTGCAAAGAGGCATTGCCAAAGAAGGCAGGGCTATCGTTCGGCAACCAGATGGAAGAACACCCTGTCCAGGGTGATCGCTGCCTTGTGCCTAATGATTCCTGGGAGAGTCTCATAAAGGCCTCATAAAGTGGTGTAGAAGACGGATAGGTATTTATCTTTTTGAAAGAATAATTGACTTAAAGGAAATGAAAAATCATGCAATTGCTAATAGTATTCTACTGTACTCTGTACTACTTCTGTGACACAAACTAAGACTTCGGCAGGTGCATCAGGTCAGGAGAAGCAATCGTATCCCAAATGTCATTTGAAGTGCAATGTGCGTTACTGCCCCCTTGTGGCAGCTGGCTGGTTCGAGTCAGCATTTAAGGGTGGGGACAAAAGCCCTAGAAATATTGACAAAATCAGAACAGAGGCCTCAGATAGGAACAGAGCAGAACTGAAGTACACCAACACAAGTGAGGAATTTGCACATCTTGCCTCCAAGCAAACCATTTTCGCCCAATACAAATTGGAACATTCCAGAAAGAATAAGAGAGAGCCAGAAAGAGAGAATGGATGTTGTACTGTGAGCCCCCTGCTGTTGGCACCAGGGAATGACTTGTCTCCTCCGCTATGGCCATCTACTACGCGACAGCCAAAAAAAGAAAAAAAAAAAGTTCCCTTCGTTTAAGTCACAAGACAATCAAACCACCCTATACAGTTTCAAGGAAAAGCCAAATTCTGCCAACTGCAAAATTTAAAAACATCACACGAGGAGTTGGGTGTTTGTGTGAATAGGCTCTAGATGTTGGATTTAAGTTTGTTCAGCTAAATTAAGGTAGTGCCAATTTTTCAGACACAGAAAGAACATATTTTTTTCAGGTGCTCTGTTGAGGTATTTAATGCAAGTTATCATAGATATGCATCTAGCTCTTTACACGTGGAATGAAGGTAAGAATGTCACCTGACCTATCTCGTCTTCCCTCCCAGTCTGAAACGGCTCCTAGCCAGAAATAAATAATAATAAAATGCACTGACCTAAAATTAAATTATGTTCTAAAGCCTTCTAGGGCAGATTGTGCAGTGTCTACAAAACCAGATCAACAGGGATTATTATGTTCACTGTATTTTTTTCACTAAAGCACATATAATCCTAGTTAATATTAAATGGAAGGGTTTAGCTCAATAGACAAGGCACATACAGTGAAAGCAAACTGTTTTTAAAAAGGGAAGTGGGGAAAAATACCCATCTGAAGCAATTCAGGAAATGCTGCAAAGTGGTAGATGGAGCTAGGGCTAAGAGCAGGAAATGCAAAAGCGAGTCGGTACCAAAGACAGGAACTAGGTACCATGTGCAAAGTTAGCAGATGCCAAGGGAGGAAGCATATACAAAGGGCATAAGGTGGGAAGCCTTTGAAAAGCTGGATGTGCTAAAATGACTGGGCACAAAAGCAGGAAGTTGGTATGAAAAACAGGAAGTGTCAAAACTAGCAGGTACCAAGGCAGAATGCAGGTATTAAATAGTAGGAAGTGCTCAAATGAGCAGGTCTTAAGGCAGGAGGCAGGTAGCAAAACCATCAAGTGCTAAAGTGAATAAAAGTACAGCAATATACCAAACGCATGCTGAACAAATAGATTAGGCTACTATGAAAAATGTAATTTATTGAAATTCAGGTTTAATACACTGGAATAAACCAGTGCTTGTATTGCGAGAAACTGAGGTTTTCTGGGGAAAATCCTTCTTAGGGATAAACCATTACACCAGCCAACAAACGGGCTGAAACACAATCCCTGGCCAATCACATCAAGCGTTAAAGTCATTGTTATACTTATTACTGGTATCGTAACAGTTGTGACACTTTAAAAATGTCACGGCTGTTACTTCACAATGACGATTCATATTCTGAGGTTGGGGAATACGTCACCAATGATCGAGATATTAATCAGGTGCTATGAAGTACATGAGAACTAATATTTAACATCAAAGATTTGTACTAAGGAACAATCCAGTGAACAATTTATATTTTAT
>JABFEA020000130.1:20041022-20055268 GCA_019775915.2 Cyphomyrus plagiostoma | reverse complement strand
TTTTTCACTAAATAGGGGTTCGGTGAATGTGCATATGAAACTGGTGGGGTTCGGTACCTCCAACAAGGTTAAGAACCGCTGCCCTAGGTGAATAACGACCAATTACAGAAGGCATTTGTAACAGGAACAGTGTCCACCGGCCCACCAGCTTTACGATATCAGGGCTATGGTGTTAAGTCAGATCTCTGCTTTGGGGCTATTTCAGGATCAAACATGAGAACATTGTTGGCCTGGAGGATTTCTATGAAAGCCCCACCCACTATTACCTCGTCATGCAGTTGTGAGTACTGATCAGTCATGACCTACTGATGCTCTGAAGTTCTCTCTCCTGCTATAGAAATCTTTCCAACTATCTAAAAATGTATTTCTTAATCTTGTTCCACCCGGAGATACTTTACTTTCACCTGTGATAAAGACAAACACATCTAGAGTCATTCTTATATCTAGAATTTAATTTCCTCCTGGGATCAATAAAGTGCACCTTAATCTTAATGTTTTATGCATATTAAGTGTGCTTTGACCTTCATGTCTCATCCGACCGCTGGCCTGTTGTGCAGCGTCTCTGGCGGTGAGTTATTTGACCGGATCTTGGAGCGTGGGACATACACGGAAAAGGATGCCAGCCACGTGATCCGACAGGTGCTGGAGGCCGTGAGCTACCTGCACCAGAACAACATTGTCCACCGAGATCTGAAGGTATATATATGTGTGTTTGTGTGTATATATATATATATATATATATATATATATATACACACACACACACACACACACACATATATATCTGCTCTAAACTGGTCTGTAAAGGTTGATCATATCTCTACCCTTATACCTTTTCCTTATCTTTTCAAAAGGGTACTGTGAGGACGAATAAAGTCTGGAAAAAGACACAAATTGATGTCTTTTGATTTGTCCCCTGATAGCCAGAGAATCTGTTGTACTACAGCCAGGATGAAAACGCCAAGATTATGATTAGTGACTTTGGTCTCTCCAAGATGGAGGACAGTGGAGTTATGTCAACAGCGTGTGGAACACCAGGATATGTGGGTAAGGCAAAAATGGGGGGGGGCGTCCAACAGCTCAAACAGTGTGAATTTCAATAATTCAGTGGTTAAATATTATGTCTAACCCTACAGCCCCTGAAATCTTAGCCCAGAAGCACTACAGCAAAACCATTGATTGTTGGTCTATTGGAGTCATCACTTACATCCTGTGAGTAATCTGATATAAGTTGTATCACACCCATCAGCACAGTGCTTCTATTCAGCTTGTTAACGTCTTTGCACAGCCTTAGTTACCATTTCAGGTTAGACCAGACTCTCAGTGTAAAATATCCATGGACATACGAATAACTAGGAAGGGAACTCAAGGAACTCATCTGGACTGCCCAGTAATCCATTTCTGTATGAGAACCTGACTAAAATATAAATATTGAGAACCTGATGATATTTCCCATGATGATTTTTCAGAACCTTTTTAAGTTATCAACCATTATTTGTCCTTTAAAGGTACTAATCCAGATCTGTCCTGAAAAATTATGGCTCAAATTTAGGACAAATCTGAAGGAGATAAATCCTGTCAATAGGATAGCCTGATTTCTCTGAATTGTTGTTAATGAGTAAGCTTGTCAGGATATTGCTTGACTATGCCTATCCTGAGAGCAGATTTCCAGAATATACTCTGCCTCTGTTTCTCGCCAGGTTATGTGGATACCCCCCTTTCTACGAGGAGAATGAGACCAAGCTCTATGCAAAGATCATGAAGGCCCAGTATGAATTTGATTCTCCCTTCTGGGATGACATTTCTGAGTCTGGTGAGTCTACAGATAAACAAAACAGGACGAAGGAAGGACGAGGACGAATTAGCTCAGTGCTTACTGACAAAAGCAGATAATGCCCAGGGAGCCCAACTCTCATTTGTCTCTAATGCTTAGTAGCTGTCTTTGGCTTTTCTCTCAGCTAAGGACTTCATTCGCAACATGATGCAAAAGAACTCAAAGTTGCGTTATACCTCAGAGCAGGCACTTGGACACCCCTGGTAAGTAAAATGCCGATTTGGAAACTGTTATGGTGGGACATGGCAAAGGGACAGAACAATTGTGGGAGGATCCACAGAATGGCTACAAGAAAAAGGGCTTTATTAACAGAAACCGAATACAAAGGGAAAAGCCACGAAATAAAGGGACCAAAAAGAACCAGGAACTGAACGAGAGAAATAAAGAACAAACTAAATAAAAAAACACAAAATAAACATACTAGAGAACAGAGCAAAAACTTAGAGCAGGACTATGGAAAAACCAAAGCTACAAATGTCCGAACCGGTAGTTCTCAACTTTTTTTGCACCACGACCTAATTTTTCCCATGCCAGCTCAGTCGCGACCCTATATCACGTATACATTTAAATTAACACTATGATCAAGCATGCAGTGCACACTGCAATTTGTGGCAATTAATGCCTATCACAGAAATCTGATTGGATGTGCCAGTGAATTTAAATTAAGCATCTGTGGTTTGGCTTCATGGATTAGTTAAGTGTTCACTAGTTTTGCGCCAAGCATTTGCAGACCCAAGACTGATATGTATAGGTTAATTCTAAGATTAGGGCTAGGAAATATGATCGTGGATCAGCATAGGAACTTGTTAGTTTTAATGCTTACATTTCCACTTTGTCTCACAACTCTTACAGAACTTTCCACAACCTAAATTTAGGTTACGACCCATGGGTTGAGAATCGCTGGTCTAAATGCACACATCTTAAACATAATGACTAACTCATGAAATGGATGCAGGCAGGTACTTAAATACTTATCTTAGACAACAAGGCAAACAAGGGGCAGGTGTGGACCATAACCAAATCAACCAATCAGGACAATCACGGGAAAACAAGGAACAGATGGAATAAGTTATAATTAACAAGCACAAGAAACTAGGAAATATTAATAAACATTAAGGACTGACCGAATAAAGAAAAACTAGGAACAAACGGAACATAATTGAATAAGGCAGGAGCAGGGTAGACTATTAACAGGAGTAAAAAGTAAAGACGAAGAAACAATTCTAAAACCTAAGGGTAAAATAAAACCCAATAAATTAAACAAAAGGCAAGACAGGACTCAGCCCATTACTGGTTCGCAGTGGCCCAGGGAGCAGGGAAACACACTATGGAGGAAACAGTATGGCCAGCGACACCTATTGGCCAAACGGGAACAAAATAAATGAGACCGGGCCAGATCCTGACAGAAATGTAGAACTTGTGATTGGATTAAAGGTTTATTGTTACACTGGAAAGTTCCTCAAGGCCTTCCTGTTGACTGAGTCCTTCCTATCCCTTCTGGCAGGATAATGGGAAACACAGCTAAGAGCCAGGACATCTATCACTCCGTAAGTGAGCAGATCCAAAAGAACTTTGCCACGTGGAAGTGGAGGGTGAGTGTGCTCCCAGCTTGTTTTGGAGTTAGCAGGCAAGGGGTCACTGCTGATAAACGGCTCCAGTAGGATAGCATTGCTCTAAGCTCCCAGGGTAGATCTGCAAAATCATTGCATTTACAATATAAAGGAGTATTTGGCAGAGGTTTATGTGTGTGTTTTTTTTCTATTTAGCAAACATTAACTGCGACAGCAGCTGCTAATCACCTGAAGAAGTTGCAGCTGGCCTACTCCGGACCCACCCTTCATGGGCAACAGGGATTTGTGGTGGATGGAGACCATTCCCTCAGTAATCCTGAGAACAAGCGGCCTAATGCTAACCCGGAACACGACGGGATCTTGACTAGTGGTACCAAGAGTGAGTGTATGATGGCTCGGTCCAGTTCCAGGAAGCCCAGGAACCATTTCCACCTGCTGCAGGCTAACCGGAGTGAACCCCTCATTATACCGCCACCAAGTCAAAATGCAAACCAGGCTGCTGCCATGGAAACCAGCAGGTACATTGCCCAGCGCATCCCTGCCTTTGATTTTTTTTATTCGGCACGGAAAGCTAGGAGACGGGCTAAAACAGGAGCATGGCTTTTGTGCTGCAGAAAGGAGTCCATGACCTCGGAGTCAGAGAGGGAGGAACAGGAAAAGACCACCATGTGTTCTATCATGTGACCTCATTCCTGTGGAGCAAACTGGGAAGAGCTGGAGCAGGTAGAGCACTCACCTGCAGATGGGGAGTGGAAGGGGTGAAGTTAAGAACTACTGTACTGTAAGACTTTATGTCTGGTAGGAATCTGCAAGGTGGAATCTATCAAATAGGACTACAGGGCCCCAGTGGCAGAGAAAGTTCTTGGTTCAAGTAAGAAAAACTGTTAAAGACTTTATAGGAACCTCTTAAACATGACTGTGGTGTATTTGTTACTTTTGCTGCCTGTATCAGTATAATAGGTACTCTAGTATGAAGATAAAAGAGTGTAATAACATCAAATGCCAGTAGAGGACGGTACTTTTATCAGCACTTTGGAAACCTGCCATTAGGCTAGGGATAGGCATTCGCCTAGGGGTAGGGATGTCCGATTGCACAGATCAGATTCCAGCAAGGTCATGGGGAGATTTAGGTGGACTCTACCTAACGTGCCTCTCTTTGTCTCCCTCCTACAGGCTGACCGCTTATGGGCTGCAGATTAAGGTCTCAGTTAAGGTCTCAAATTCAGGGCCAGTCTACAGCCTTTGGCCCGTTATCTGTCTGGGTGTAACAGTCCATGGCTGCACAGCTTTGTTATTATGGGTGCTGTATATTTTAATTGCCACTTGGCATCAGACCCAGCGGGCATGGAGTATTGGTTATTTGTAACATGCTAAGGGTAAAAATAACATTCGTGGCCTACCCAGTGTGAACCGCCAACCACCATTCCATCCTGCCCTCAGATCTGTAACCATATAATACCCATATAATATGTCCTAGCTGAAGTAATAAATACCAAACCACATCGAACTGCAATCTTCTTTCTTATATTGACAAAAGTCAGCGCTTTTGGACCTTGTCCTGGTTGCATGCTCGCAAAAATGTCAGACATCTGCAGTCACAAAATATTCTTTATTACACCATATTGACTCATGTTTGGATGCCAAAAAGTGAGGATATTTGAGTCATAATTTTTTTAAACTGTCTAAACCAGAGACCATCTCTTGTCTGTCTGTGATTTGCATCATAGTTGCTAGATTTCCTTGAACTTGAATCCCAGGATCGATCTGGATATTAATCCAAGTGCTGGACTGTTTGCTTCGGGATAAATAAATAATTCAGGGAGGGGGTTCCTTGCAGAGTGGGAATAGGTCCAGGGGGGTTGCGGTTACAGCTGACAATGGCTCAGCGCATAGGCCCTTTTGCGAATGTTGGCCAGGATATCCTGCACCTGGATGTCCAACCCATTCAGCATGGAAGCCTTCTGGAGGAGCTGGTCCGTGGCCTTCTGCAGGGACGCCTCCCGAGCTGGTTGGAAGGACGGATAGGTCATGGTCAGACAATGGCAGGTCTAGGGCTGCAATTTCTCAGGATGACCAATTGCATCCCACTATGTCCAGCATGCTGCCAACACTAACATACCTGCTAATGACTTCATCATGCCAGAGGTCTCCTGGATGAGGGCAGAAGCTTCCTCCTGTAGTCTCTTCACACTCTCTTCTGAGACCCCATCAGTACTCCCCCAACCTGCCTCCATTGCTTTCTGCTGTAGAAGCTTCAGCTGGTCCTCCAGGGTCTGTATGCCCTGCACTCACACACACACACCCACACACACACACAAATAACCAGGAGAAATGGTTCATTTAGAAATGTCTGATCATGAGAACTGTTTTCTTCATAAGTCAGTCTTTCAGTGGATACAAATCCATAGCCGTTTCCTCAGGAAGTGACAATCTAGCACTGAAAGCTTGAGCCTGCTCCTTCCTGGGCAACTCTCAATTCTCATTGGCTTACCGTGGCAGCAGCTACCGCCTCTTGTTGAGCCTGCTGAGCCTGATCTTGCGCCTTATTGGCTAGCTGTCCCCCGCTCTGTACCAGCATCCTCAGGCTGTCCAGTTGTGGCTGCATGGACCTCACTATGCCCTCCACTCCTCTCACTGTCTCCAGGGCAGGGCCCAGCTCCAGATTAGCCTGGCAGTTTAGGGGAGATAGGTGGGGGGAAAAAAAATGAAATTTATAATCCAAACAAAAAACTTCTAAGAATTCAGGAAACCTTGAATCGGTCAACAGATCAAATTTCATGTAACAGTGCATCAAATTTGAGGGTTAATAAATACAGGTCCAGAGTTAATAATTACATCAATTGAATTGGTTTCCTACCTTTGCAATATTCTTGTTTGCTTGGTCCAGCTGGCTCAGGCTGCCCTGGATCTTGGCCTCCAGGTTGTTCATCAGGCCCTCCGTGCTCGACAAGTTGCTCAGAAAGCTGTTCACCTTACCTCCCACCTCCAAGGCGTCATCTCTGCCAGAATTAGAGGGCAGCGTTAAGGTGGCGTCGAGGCAGCGTTAAGGTGGCGTCGAGCAGTGTTAAGGCGGCGGTAAGGCAGTTTCGGCAACACTGAAGTGCATGCACACACACATACACCAGTCCAAAAACGTACCATTTGTTTTGAGAATGCCCACTGAGGGAGCAGAAAATGCCCACTGAGGGAGCAGAAAATGGCCACTCAGGGAGCAGAAAATGGCCACTCAGGGAGCAGCTGCCTGGTGTGAGTACCTGGCAGTCTCAGCCTCCATCAGCAGCCTTCGGGCCTTGTCCAGCTGTGGGCCGGAGCTGGTCAGGATGCTGGTGCTGTCAGGCAGGCTGACGGCAAGACGCTGGATCTCCTCCAACTTCCGTCTCAGAGAGGCCAGGCTGAGGGGCAGCTTGGTGTTCAGGACACCCTCACTCACGGTCTGGATGATGGCTGGGTCAGAGTTCGGGTCTGGAAGAGGACACAGACAAATTTAGCTACTCTGCTACACCCACACTGGCATACATACACACAAGATTTAACAAGTGACAGAAACACACAGAAATAAACACAAAGACACTTATTTTGGTAGTGCATTGAAATGATTATCAGTTGATATAAAACAAGAAAATGATGAAACCGTGTTCCTGCAAGGGACCATTATGACAGCTATTGAGTAAATGGGCTTGAATTACTTTTCAAAGCACTAAGCACAGTACTGTAAAAATGGTGTTAAACTGGCATTGGACTTTATATGCAGTCTTCACTGTCATATTCTATGAATGTCACTTTCTCCATCACTTCCTTTCCAATCCCTTTAATCCCTCTTTAATTATCAGTATGCAGGAAACATACCTCTGAGTAAGTCCTTCAGCTTCTTGACAAAGTGTCGAGCATTGCTGAGGTCTGCTTCGAGAGTGTTCCGTGTTTGCTTGATCTGAGTAGCTAGGTCGTCAGTTGTCAGCCTCACTTGATTTGCTGAATCTTGTGTTTTTTGGATCTGGAAGAACAAGCAAAGAATTAGTTACCTGAATACTCACCTTTGCATGACAATACCATCAGCTGATGTCCTTTCTCACAGATGGCATGACATCAACAGGAATCAAGTGAGTTCAGACAACCTGGACCAGTCAAATGAAGACCTTCTACTCTATTACATGTCCTTGGGCTGTATGCTTTTGTATTTCCATGATGCATTTCTACTGTGTTGTCTACAGTGATTCAACCGGGGGAATTCACACATAATGCCATACCTGATCAGCAACCTGGGTGATTCTGGCATTGAAGTTCTTCAGCTTAGCTCTGACCTCCTCTGCACTTGCCACGGCTTTGTTCCCCAGTGGCAGTGCCCCAATGCAGTCCCCCTCCTGGCCACAAGAGGCAGTAGCAAGGCACAGCAGTCCATCACATTGTCGAGGGGTGCAGGGAGTAGATCGAGCGCTGCCGCACAACTGTAAAAGGAATACCACTCACTGTCAAAGCAGCAGTATTGTATAAGACTAAGGTATAAAATATTTCAGCTAAGGTTTTCATGTTGCTCAGGAATTGGGTGAGAAATATTTAAGTTCCAAAATTCTTAAGAATCATAAGACCAATTCATTTCAGGTTAATAGATAGCAAAGGGTCACATTTTGAATATTCTGGTCCGACCTTTTTCTGTCAGTTGTATTTCGAGATGTGCTTGACCCTCACCATTTTAGCTATGGGTGTGAGGTTGGGCCCTGATGTCAGATCTCGCTCCAGTGCCTCCAGGTTCCTGGTGTTGGTCAGCTGGACACGGTCTACCAGCGAGAGTGTGTCACCACGAGCCTGGGCAGCCTGCTTCAGCAGCTCCTGACTGGCCTCTGCCCTCCTCATGGCCTCTTTGGAGTCCTGATAGGCCGACTGTATGGTAGAAAAGGGTCCTGTGGAGGACAGACAAGAAAGTTAGGATGTGGCGGGAACTCAGTGCCATTCTAGACACCCCCCTGAAATTTCAAAGATATTCCACTACCCATCTGCCAGCCGGTTACAATAGTTTGGATTTGGGTAGTTATGTTTGTAGTGCCCATGATACTACTCTAGTTAAGCTGTTCTGAATTCCATCACCCTTTGTAACTTTTTGGTCACTGTTCTCCTGAAACTGTACTACAAATGTAGACCAGCAGTGGCCACTTCTGTAGATCCTGAGATTTTACAAACTTGAGTTTCTCTCAAGACCGGTCGGTCGCATTGGGCAGCCTGTCTGAATGACACTGAACCACACACACACACACAGACACACACACACACACACACACACACACACACACACACACACACACACAGACACACATTAGGACCAGCACAGCCAGGCAGGCCACGCCTCACCTCTGTAGCTGCTGGTAGAGCCTCCGTTCAGGTTGTCCCGTCTGTGCTTGTATTCCAGCATTAAAGACTGCAGGCTAGCACTGAGGTCTTCAAGCTCGTAGGCCAATGTTAAGCCTTTGTCTGTTGGGAATGCACCTGGATCCAGGCTGTTTGCCAGGTTCCTGCAGGAGGGTACAGGTTGGGCAGGTTGGGGGCAGGCATGGTAGTCTACGTGAGGAACACCTTCAGATCTATGACTAAACTCTTTTACACACCTTAAACTGTTGCTCAGGTGGACTCTTATTCAGCTGAGGTCAAAAACCTTTTTCAAAGGTACAATGTCACCAGTCATATGTGAGTTTTATAGATCCATCCCTGTGCTATAGTTATGGCTGCTGTAGGTTTCTGTAGTGTGTCTTTATGCGGAACTAAAGTCTCCATGGTATGAGCCATTTCTGCCAGACTGAAGCTGAAAACCACATTTCTCTTATGCCGTGGGGTACATTTTCTGGCCAGTTTGTTATTTGCTGTAGTTCATTTGGTATGGGTGACATGTTAGTTTCTGTTACTTGAAGGGTATGGACTTGTGATGGGCAAAACTACGACTCATGAACCATTTATAATTTTTTTTTACTCCACTAGATGGCGCTCATGGTTGACTTGGAGGTGTGCTCAGAACCCTCCCTGAACGGACGGCACCATCTAGTGAGGTCAGAAAATACAGTGTCGTTTTACTAGTACAGACGGGCCCGTAACTCATTTCCAGCTCACCTCAGACGGCGTAGCTCTCCGAGGACCTCTGTTGTGCGCCTGGCCGATTCCAGTGGGAGCAGCAGGGAGTTCTGGATGTGGCTAAGGGAAGCCTCCAGGGCTTGGAGGCGGAGGCTCAGGTCAGGCACACCGGTGCTGGGCAAGCCGGAGCCCCGAGATGAGAGTCGCTCCAGGGTCTGGGTCAGGTTGCGCAGCTCCTGGTCCAAGGTGAAGAAGCAGGAGGGGCAAACTGGGCAGGCAGGAAAGCGACTGCAGTGCCCACGGGCACAGGTGTTGCAGCGAGATCCTGTCACTCCCTGGAGACAAATGCAAACCCCTGTTCGCTTGTCACATCTGGCCGTACCACTCTGCTCACACCTACAGGCTGTGGGGCACAAGGGAGTGACAATAATACAAATTACAAATGTGCTGCTGCATCTTAATGCTGATCATCTGGAATGAGAATGACTCAGGTACACTTACGTTGGCACCCGGTGCGTAGGTCCCCGTAGGTGTTATCTGGGCATTCTGCGCAGGTTCGCCCCCCGAACCCTGGACGGCACTGGCACTGACCAGTCAGCTGAAAACCAGCGGACAATGTTAACAGCACTACCCACAATTAGCTAAACAGGGCACAATTAGCAACGGGACACAGCAGGGACACACTATGCACAGTTAGCAGCATAGCGCAGGATTAGTGATGTTACACATAACTAGCTACATGGCATTTGATGGTGCAAAGTTAGCAATATGATGCTGAAGGACATGGATCACAGTCAGCAATATAGCTAAGGCCAGACTTAGCCCAGGGCCCCGACTTCTAGGGTCCCAAATTTTTTTTCTGGTCATTACAGCAGCATATAATGACATGTAGGTAGGGTCCCAAAGATGAATTTAGCCAGCGGCTCCCTAAATTTAGCCTTGAACAAGATGTTGGTGACATGTCACTGAGAAACAAAAAGACCGGACAGAATTCACACGTAATGGCAAAAGCAAAGAGAAACAGCTCTATTTCTCCACAAAATATAAATCAGGGCTCCTCAGTTCTAGTCCTGGTGGGTCAGAATCCGACACAGTTTACAGATTTCTATGCTGAAACACAGATTTCTATGCTGAAACATATCTTACCAGGTTGTAATAGGTGTGTTTGAATAGGGAAATTTGCTAACTGTGTTAGATTCTGGTCTTCCGGGACCGCAAATGGGGAACCCTGACTTGGGTGAACCGAAAAATAATTTAATTCTCAGCAGGATTTTCAAATGAAATCTCAGGCAGCATGATTTTTCCTGCGATAGTTTTAATATCCGTAGCTAAGACCTTCCTTGCAGTCTCTTCTTTGTTAAAGCAGCATCACCTGGTCGCAGGTTTGGCCGTAGGAGTTGTTGGGCTCGCAGTTGCAGGGTTCGCATCCCCTGGGAGACGGCAGGTTCCAGTGGTTGGGGGCACAGCGGTCGCAGCCCGGGCCCTGCACACCGGGGGGGCAGCGGCACCGTCCCGTCACTGGATCACAGGGGCTGTGGGCCTGGGAGCCGCAGTGGCACTCTGGTGACACACGGAGAGGGGGGGTGAGCGCGCGGCAGCTGGCCGGCGGGCGGCGCGCGGAGGAGCGCCGGCCATGCGCTGGGTCACTCACCATGGCAGCCCAGCGGGTTGTCCGCGCTCAGCCCATAGTGACCGGCTCTGCAGCGGTCGCATCGCGGGCCCTCAGCGTTAGCCTTGCAGTGGCACACTCCAGTCTCAGGGTCACACACTCCTCCATCCTTGGTCCCTGGGGCACTGCACTGACAACCTGCCGGCGCAGACACGACGCAGATCTTATCTTATCTTACGTGTGCCAAATGGAAACAATCCTGCACTTGATTTCTTAATATCAAGTTAAAACCAGCTACTAGAAGCGGTGGTTACCATATAAGAGGAAACGAGCTTCCCTTGAGCCGAAGACCTTTCCCCGAGGGAATGGCTAATGGCGGGCACTCACGTAGGCAGGCGTCCGGGCGGTCCATGGCGCTTCCGGGGTTGCGGTAGTATCCGGGGGCACAGCGATCACAGTGGGCGCCGGCCGTGTTGTGGAGGCAGCCTTCACACACTCCGCCACTGCGGCGCCCACTAGCCTCGAACAACGCCTGGTCGAACCGGCAGCGATGTGCGTGGTTGTTGCATTCGCAGCCTACAGGGGGAGCCAGGGGTCATTACTGAATATAAATATAACACTTGAAGGTAATACAGTTTGCAGATTTCCCTGTCCAAAAACACCTACTAAACCTGGTAAGATGTTCTGCAAACTGTGTTGGATTCTGACCCTCCAGGACCGGAGCTGGGGAGCCCTGGCTTAGATTTTCTGTGAAATATACCTGTTTCTCTTTGCTTCTGACATTATGTTTGAATTCTGTCTGGTCATTTTTGTTTCTCAGTAATATGTCACTAGCATCTTGCTGGAGGCTAAATTTAGGGGCCCCTGTTAAACATCATCAATTATAGAAATAAACCATAGGCTTTGCCAAAATATTGACAGGAAAAAATATTTCTTTACGTGTACTTGCTAGGATTTCAGCACTGTTCTGTGTTTATAAAGGCCTGCAATTCAACTGTACACAGTGTCGACCATTATCAATGCATTATGCAAATTAGAATCCTTCTGAGTGGCCATTGGTGGACGGACAGGCCATACGTTTGCAGGCGTGTGTCTGGCCGTCCTCGGCTGGTTGCCACGGCAGCTCGTTGTAGAGGTCGGCACAGCGCTCACAGGAGTCTCCTGCAGTGTTGTGCTGACAGTCACACACCTGGCTCACCTGCACAAACAGGAAACACACACAAATAGGAGAAAACCATTAGCAGGGACACCTTAAGGGGGTTATCATGATTCCAAGGGCCCCTGAGTGTCAGGGGCCATAAAACATAACAGGATTGGTCTGGGTTGGGGGCCCAAAATGATACTTTCATGGGGCCCAAAATCGAGCTGTGCCCCTGACTATTACACTCTACCATCTTTCTATCATTATATCAATTAGTTATAAAATCTTACATTTTAGAGCCATTGGGAGCTATGATTCAGCGCTATTTATGAGAGATCACTGTGCCTGTGTTCTGCTTGCCGCTATTGATAAACTGTAAGTGTCACGTGTGCGTGTGGCTGTGTTTGTGTACTGTAGTCCCTACACCTAAGTGTGTTCCAAGCCAGGTCCTCAGGTACCCGTAGATGGTCCACGTTTTTGGTCCCGGTAGGAGCTGGGACTGTCTGCAGGGCCCTGAGGAGAAGACTGGGAAGCTCTGCCTGAGTGCATGGGTGCGTGTGTCCTACCTCTACGGAGGGCAGCTGGTTGCTGGAGGTGTCTGGCAGGCAGCGGTTGGCGTGTCCGTGGCAGAAACAGGAGCCGATCACCCGCAGCTCGTTGAGGGCGTAGAAGAGGCTGGCGGAGCGTCCCGTGGTGCGGGTGATCGGCCCCAGCTGGGTGAGGTTCACACGCAGGTTGGTGAAACCTGACACCTCTGGGGGGGGGGGGGGTGAGGGTGAGGGGCTTTTGGTTAGTCAGGTGCCCTCAGCTCAGGCTAGCAAAGAGCAACAAGACGGCCTCCCTTCCATACCGACAGGAGAGCACCCTGGTTTTCTACCAAATATAACCAATTAACAAATTCAGCTGTGGCGCCCCCTACCTTCCACTTTATGGCTCAGCGGGCTGCTGATGTCAGAGAACTGCCTTAGGGGACTGAAGCGAATCTGTCCAGGGGAGAGGAGAACAGGTCAAAGATCTGCTTTGGTCTCTAAGTGCTCACATCACACGTCATGAGCTTTATGAAGGCATCAGATAGTATAATGGGTCCTAAAATGTTCTACTGGATGTTGGTTCACCCATTGACGTATGTGCTTTTGTACCCTTGAGTGAAGTACTTCGAATGGATGGTAATAAAACTTATCTGGGTAAAAGAGGTAAGTTGCAAAGAAGCAGATATTTACCCGATTGAATAGTAATATTTGCTTTTTAAAATTAACCCACATTAACGGATCAATTTTCAGTGCATGCAGTTCAGACTCAACGACTAAACAGTAATGAACAGCATGAGAACAAAGCAAGTCACTGGAGTAGCACCCCCTGGTGGCCCTGCTGTGAAAGGCAAGGACTCACAGTCTGGTTCAGGTAGGGGTTGGCTGGGAATGGCGGCAGTGCATAACAGTAGGTTTCCTGGAGGCTGCGTGGCAGCGTGGTTCTCGTAGCTGGGAAGGCGGAGCTGCAGTCCTCCGCCATGTAGAGGGCAGGCCGCCAGGTCCTCCCGAAGTCTGTGGAGCGCTCAACCACCAACGCGTTGGGTCGCGGTCCCTGCAGACGGAGTGATTACTCTCACTGCAGTTACATTTACAGTTATAATCAGAATTGGTCAACCTGTGGCTACTCTTTACCTTGAAATCCATCACCAGGGTGTCCAGCTGAAGGAGGTGGGGCAAGTCCAGCTGCAGAGTGACAGGGCTGACACCTGCAGGCAGGTAATAAGGCACATCATGTTCCCAAACCAACACAGGCAGGTAATAAGGCACATGATGTTCCCAAACCAACACAGGCAGGTAATACGGCACATGATGTTCCAAAACCAACACAGGCAGGTAATAAGGCACATCATGTTCCCAAACCAACACAGGCAGGTAATAAGGCACATCATGTTCCCAAACCAACACAGGCAGGTAATAAGGCATATCATGTTCCTAAACCAACACAGGCAGGTAATAAGGCACATCATGTTCCCAAACCAACACAGGCAGGTAATAAGGCACATCATGTTCC
>JABFEA020000130.1:20007997-20028740 GCA_019775915.2 Cyphomyrus plagiostoma | reverse complement strand
ATTCCATAACTTAACCCCCGCTATTGTAATACCCATACTTTTTAAAGTTGTCCTAACCCTATACCTCTTCAAATATAGTCTTCCTTTCAAGTTATATCCCCCACCTCTCTCTGTAAACAATTTCTGTAATGGTTCGGGTAATAATTTATGACTTGCTTTATAAATAATTTGTACAGTTTTATATTTAACCAAGTCTCGGAATTTTACCACCTGTGCTTTAATAAAGAGTTCATTTGTATGATCCATATATCCTGCATTATTTATTAATCTGATAGCCTTTTTCTGCATTATAGTTATTGTTTGTGTGTTACTTTTATATGTGTTTCCCCAGACCTCAACACAATAACCCAGATATGGTAATAGTAGGGTATTGTAAAGTATATAAAGTGCTTTCTGAGCATTCTGATATAGAATATCGAAGTACAATTCTTAGTAAATATGTATAGAAATCCAAGGGGTGTGCATTGTGCCTCCCATAGTCCACTGCTCAAAGCACTAAATTGGTCGCATTTACTTTTAGTTATCAGTTCGTTTATTTATTGTCCAATTGCACATTTAACGGACACGGTGTAATTAACAAAGATGGGCACTTGCGTAATCTAAGAAAAAAAGTCTCGTTACAGCTGAAATCGTAGCTATTAACTAAGATTTTACACACCCATCGAAACGTAATGATAGGTGTGTGTCGCTTTATGGTTTAATTAAGTGGTGATTCTGTTAACTGCTGACAAGCGCATTCACTTATTTTTGCAGATCCATCAAGTTTGGAGAGCCAAATAAAGTAACGACATATACTAATGGAGGAAAGGACTTATCGCGCACGTTTGTGAAATGACACACATGCATACATCCAGTTATAATGTAGCAGCCTATCCATATAAAATTTAATCTTTTATGAAAGAGCCTATGTTCTTCAACTATATATTTTAAGCAACTTGAAGTGTCTGCATGGACACAATTTTATTTCACTTTTCCAAAACTGACGAATCGGCTATCACACATCTCCTTAAGTTAAGATCTTGTATAGATAGGCGCGCATGTACCACATAACATAAGCCACAACACTGTATACTGCAAATCAAAAGTCTGTAATTATAAAAACCTCCTGTCTTGCTTTCGTTAAAAGATATTACAGCCTGAAAACAGAATATCGAATATAACCGCAGTTTTCCCATTACAGTAATCTTACCTTAATACATGTGATGTCAACAGCATTTTATCCGCCCAAAATACTTACTACGTACTTTCGTTTTCTTCTCAATATACTGTCCTTTTTAGGAAATTTGCGCGGTTTTGGTCATTATAGAACAAAATCAGCCCAAATGCGAAGTGGTTTACCTACAGCTGCGTAGTGGTGCACAAACAAACTTAAACATTGTCGCACTCCAACCATTGACATTTTAACTAATCCAACATGAAAATCTGCATGCATGGTTGACGTTCCGGAACGGCGTAGGAGGATGACGGCACGTACTGTTAATTACATTCACTAATTGTGACGTTTTATCCACCTAGAAACTGTCATTACCTGGGTGTCCAATGTCACAGGCGTAAAGGTGTCATGGAAAACAAGGTCCTAGTTACCTTAGGGATCGCTGGCCTGGCACCTAGCAGTGGCACTGGATCAAGAACACAGCGAACGAGAAAGTTGCGCCCGTTGTACTTCATTCAGGAGTCATGTAGCTCAGCATAAAATGACGTAATTCTCAGTTTCGCTTTATCGCTTTAGAGTTAGCGTTCGCGTACTTATTTCCCTGCCTGATCCTTTTACAAGCAATTACATTCTCAAAAAGAAACACTGCTTTAACACAGATTTCTAGGTTTAAGTGTTGTATCAGGGCGTATCTATTTGCATTGATAAAACATGGTGTGAGCTAATTTTCACTTCTTAAACGTACAATAAGAATGTCTTTTTTTACTATTAATAAAATGACAATTAACTATTCACAGACAGACACGAGGCACATGTTACTATAATCTTTTCAAAAATGTTTTTTTTAACTTTATTTGGCAAACAGTCCATAACGAAGAAGAAGGAAGGGTCAGAGAATTCCTGTAGCAATAGGGGGAAGGAGGTAAACACAGTGCTTGGTGTGTGTGTGTATGTTCTTCCCGTGTCACGTTTGCTCCCGTAGTCCAAGGACCCTGACCAGGCAGGATACGCGATGATGGGTCGTTGCATTATACAGTTGGTTTAGTCAAATTATTAAGGCATTAGAACGACATTTAATATGGCTACTGTATTTCAATTTCCGGGTTATAGATTATGCATTTTTCGCAGTTATTATAAAGACATCTCTCAGTTCGAACTGACTCCCTGTTTCATATATAGACATTATACTGTAAAGCCAATAGAAGTAACATGCAACAGATATCGGACGCTACTGATGATAATAGATCCAATCGGATCCGAGTAGGAACCGGAAGCGGAAGTAAACTGCAGCAAGACACGTGGTGGATGAGGAACGTCGCTGTTCACCGGTTAATTCATTTACAGAGAATACACCAGGTAGGAAAACTAGAACATCGCATGGCCTGGAGGGGGTTACGTGTTGGCAGAAGGTATTTATGTGGTGCTTTGTTAACATTTTTCTTGTTGCCCTATAGTTGTCGAATAGCCATCAAAACAGCCGAGGGAGGATTTCAAGCTACCGAATCGGCAAGGTGCCTTGATGCAAAGTGCGACAAGAATGACTAAAGAAAATCGCTGGAACATTCCTCCGAATGCGCCGGCCTGCATGGAGAAGCACCTCGAGTCTGTGCATTATAGGAAAGGTAAACCAATGCACCTGCAAGTTGGTTGAGTCGATTGCAGCAGATTAAAGCATGTTCTACGTTACATTATTCTTACAGAAAGACAGAAAGAATTGCTTATCAAAGTTGACCAGTCGTTCGTTTCGTTTGTAATAGTTGTTTCATAGCATAAGTCCGGTGAAGTATTATTGAGCAATATTAAGGATTTCCCGCTGTTAAGTCGTGTCATCATCGTGATACTCCCTCCCAAAAAGCTTGTCTTATTTGCTGGGTTAAATGCCCTAATGTTTTAACGAAGTGTACTTCAATGCATGAGCCACATTAGGTCCGATTACTCAGTCGTCATTCAAATAAATAAATAAAAGTCAAGCCCCAGGTGAGCTTGACTTGGCCACTGACTTTTTCAATACTTAGGAACGCCATTGCTTCAGGGGAAATTTGTTTAACGAATACGGCTCTTTTATGCAATTGCATATCTTTTAAACAGTGTGCCAGCTGAGTACCGCCTAAGGTTTTTATATGTACATATAATCTAAATCTGCTTCCTAAACTAAAGACGCCAATGTTTCTGTGGAATAGCTGTTCGTTTGATTGCATTTAATATGAATACGCGCTCAATTTACAGTGTCGGTAGGCTCTTAAAATGAATTGTTTTTCCTCGAAGATGGCACCCTATTGATGGGCGCTTCCAGCCTGACCGGTAGGTGTTGGTCAGGCTCCATCTGGGTTTATCGGGACCCCACGCAGTGTCCCAGTGAGGACCGCTGTAGTGCAGGCGTGCAGACAGAGTCCGGCATCTCGGAGGCCAGGTGGGTGTCAGAGCGCGGCATCCTAGTGGCCTCAGATTCAGGTGAGATTTCATCTCCAATTCCCTCCTGATTATAGGTCCAGTTTGCATTTTGATGTGATTGTGGATCCTTTCATTATTGACCTTTTTAATGCTACATAATTTTATTCACACAACAGGCTGAAAATGTTATAAAAGGAATGATATTTCGGAATATTTAGAAGATTTGGAAAGTTTCCACTGTACTGGTGTGTGTCTAGGTGCTGTGGAACTGTGGGAACTGGCGGAAGATGGCCGGCTGATAGTGAGCAAGTTCAGCCTTCATGAGCACGATGACATTGTCAACAGTGTCAGCCCCACTGCCGGGGGGGGCATGGCAGTCAGCGGCAGCCTAGACTCCTGGTAGGTGTAGGATCTCCTGTGGTGTCATCAGAGCCCGTTTTCCGGCGTTCTGAATCTGTATAGTGTCACTCAACTGCGTGTACCTGGCAGTTCGCACTCCTGGCCTGACTTGCGGTGGCGGGGAGGTCATCTGCATTGGAGGGCTTTCACACTGTGCAGTGAACTGGCTGTGAAGTAGCTTGCGCTGCAGTGTGGCCCTCCGACTTGGACTTGTCTGTTATTTTGGCAGCATTAAGGTCTGGGATCTGAATCAGGAGACGGTGGTCAACACGTATAATGGTGAGTCATCGTGTGGCAGTCTGCCCGCGCAGTAACCTGTGTGCAGTGACTCTGTGACTTGTGCAGTGCAAGCCCCTCTTGCCCCTGGGTACATTCCCTGCACCTCCTTGATTTTCCTCCTCCTCCTCGAACTACAGGTCACTCAAGCTCTGTCAGCTGTGTGTCCTGCAGTCCTCTTGACGAGGCCCTGTTCCTCTCCTGTGGTCAGGTAGGAGAACATCTCCCCACCACACTGGCTTACTAATTCAGTCGTTAATTCTCTCAGCTGCGGGGTTGCCAGATTCCTCACTCTCCCTCCTTACCTCTCCCGTCCCGCAGGATGGTCGTCTCCTGCTTTGGGACAGGAGGAAACCCCAGCCAGCCACCCGCCTAGGTAAGAGGTGCCACTTTGGGGATTCGGCTTTGCATGGGTGGGGCATGGAGGTTGCTGCAGTCATTCACACATGCTGGTGAGGTTTGTCTAGGACACAGTATTCAGTGTTTGCTGCAGAGTAGATGGGCAACCAAAGGTAAATAGGTGGAAGTAGGTGTGTGGTGTAATTGTTCTGGTTCTGTTCCAGATGTGGTGTCCCCCAGCTGCTGTGCCACATCGCTAGCCTGGCACCCAGAGCACAGCAACATCTTCGCCTACGGTAAGGGTTCCAGCTGAGGACTGTGTGCTCTTCCATACCCTTCCAGCTTATCTGGTACAGGGTGACTGGGGAGCAATGAGAGGGCCCTGCAGCCTATTACAGCCAGCATTGAGTACAAGGTAGGGGTACGCCCTAGCTGGGGGGTGTGAACCTGGACCTTCCACCATTGCAGGGGCCCTGCATTGAAATGTCCCTGGTTGGCCTATAATTTGGCATGTAACAATTCATCAATTTTAATCAATATATTAAGGCTGCGATTTGACATTCATCTGTTACCAAGTATCAATTCTTTATTTTTATTTTTGCACTGGAAAATTGCACCTTTATTTCGTTGTACAATGTCTCATTGCTACAATGACAATAAAGATTCTGATTTCTGATGTGATTAAACTGACAATTTGCTGAAATGCTGCTAAAAAGGTCCCCCCCCCCTCACACAAAACAGTTTCGATCTAGAGATACTCCTTATTACAGAGTAGAGGTCAATGCATTACAGTCCATTTGATGTAGCTCAGTACATCTGTTCCTACGTTGTCAGAGTAAGCTATACATGTCCAGAAATTGTTTAAAATATAAATACAGTAAGACAATGTTTCTTGTATTCTTGTTTGAGGCTTTTTATTTTAAAGTACTTTGTACTTTAAATGAACATTCTATTGTTAAAAATTGAGTGTCTTTTTGAGCTGAAATGCATTCCACTACAATCAGCTTATGTTTACTGTATTGAAAATTGATCATGTATTACTGAATCGAATAGTATCGCAGTGACATTTCTAATATTGCCAGATTGAATCGCTGCCTTGCAAAATCGAATCGTATTGTGGCAAGCTTACGATCTATACCTTCAGCTATAACCGTAAGAGCTGAAATCTTGTGAGGACAGCCATAACTATTATTGTCATGTTTTTGTCGTTTTCCCTCACTCAGGTGATGTGCTTGGGCGGGTGACTCTGAGGGACGTGCAAGGAGAGCGTGTCCAGACACTAAATGCCCACAGCCGTAGTGTTACGGGCCTGGCTTTCTCTACGCACAGGTCAGCTGGTACCATTGTTCAGGATGGTCTGGCAAACGTTAGGATGCCATTGGTCTAATGTTTAGGTTGACGTTGAAGGCTTACATACACATTTGTTCTGGTTGGTTTGCTGCTGGTTTTAACTGACCTCTAACAGGTTGCTGCACTTAAAACATCCAGTTACGTTTTTTCTGTTCAAACACTATTACCGCTGGGAATAAAAATTCACATGTTGCCAATGAATTGGAACTGGTACCCAGTCTGTGTTTATGGCGCTTTTCCCCTGGCATACAGGAACCAAGCCGTACCCAATCCTTACTGCGAAGAGGCGCCAGTTACAGATCAATTCCAGCTCTCTTCAGTTTTCCACTGCAGTAGGGTCGGTTCAGCGGAAGTGTTGCTGGTTTCGAGTGACGTAAAACCTAAGAGAAGCTTGTTTACTGTTCACATGGTGTACATCATGATTTATCGTGCTAATTTCTGCTAGCATGTTATGCAGGTATGAAACGCTGGCAGAATTAGAATTTGCTTGCGTAAATTTGCATTTCAAATCCATTCTGTTGGGGAGGTTGTACATTTTCAAGTTACGAGTTTGTGGGAATTATCACAACGCGTGATACCGCTCAATAGCTCAGATTGGTCACGCTTTCGGTCCTATTAATAAGCAGGGGCACGTCGGCGCAGGTTGGGGTTGGGTACGGTAATGGAAAAGGGCCAGTTCGGGTACGGTTCTGGTACGGCTCTGTTCTCGGTGCCGGTGGAAAAGCGGCATCTACTTTGGCAGTGAGGCTGTTGGATTGATCGGGAGCTCATGGATATTCATGAGGTTGTATGTGCTCATTGGAAGCTCATTAGCCAAAAGCCCGCTGTGCTTGTTGATGTAACAATCTTGGCGTCTCCTCTGGTACAGTGTCCCCCTGCTGGCCTCCATCAGTGACGACTGTTCCGTAGCAGTGATGGACTCCCAGGTTTCAGAAGTGTAAGTGCTGGCCTTTCGATCTATGTGTTTTGAAGAAGTGCCCCCCCCATAGCATTGGAGGGCTAAGTACACAACTTAATTCTTCATACCGCTGGACACTTTACTAATACTTCATTATTGACACTCTTCATTCAGTCACTAGTGTTTATATTATTTACTGTTTATACTGTCCACACCATCTGCTAATACTATTAGCCTTTTTTGTACTGTACTGGTTCTGATGCTGCTTTCATTGTTACTGCCATTTTTGTCTTTGTGCTCTACTTTTAGTGTAGTATGATAGTATCAGTAATAGCATTGAGTATGGAAGCTGTAAACGAAATCTCATTGTGCCCGTGCAGTGACAATGAATGTATTCTGTTACTTAAATTCATGCAGTTTTGGGTGTTGTGTGTGTGTGTTCACGCCCATTCTCATACAAGCCTTTCTGTCTCTCTGAAGCTTCCGGAACCGGCAGCACCAAGACTTCGTGCGAGGTGTGAGCTGGGCCCCAGGGGGCGCTGACACGTTGACCACGGTGGGCTGGGACCACCAAGTGTTCCACCACAGTGTGGGACTGACCCAGTCTGCCTGCCCTGTGGACCCTTAGGACATCTCAGTGGGGGAGGGGGGCGGTCAGAATCGGGGGTATAACCCGGCACTCGATCACCTCATTTGGGGGCGGGGGGAGTCATTTTATATACACCGGAGGGTGTAATTCAGCAAATGAGTTTGCAGCCCTTTTTTTTTTCCCCCGACACTCTGCTACAGCTAGGGGGTGCTCTCTCACAGCTGCCTTGGCACCCATCCAGTTAAGCCCAGGTTAGCCGGCATTTGTGCCCACCTTATGCTGGCACAGTCCAGCCAGTGCCTTAGGGGACCTCCACACTCCTCGTGCCATTTTAGTTACCATAGCGCCCAAAGAAGCCCCCTGGAACCCAGTAGCTATGGAAAGCTCCGCACGTCTTGGTGGATTCGGCAGTTTTGTTTTTGGTTGGACCTCCCCTGAGACTGTTGGCTTTAGTTTCACCCAACCGGGAAAATACTGACGTTCGAGATGATATATCAGTGCTGGTAATACACCTTCTCGTTTTCCCAGCTGTTAATAAAGTTTGTATTTGTGAATGTATTTGTGTAGTTTTTTTCCCCTCCCTCATGTGTTGGGTTACTAGCACTGGAATTTCTAGTTTACAACTGATATTGCTGCTTTCAAATAGTTTTGACTGACTTCCTTTTGCAGGACACACTGATAAGTGTCATTTCATTGAGTCATTTCAGCTTTCAGTTTTTAGCCCTGATTCCACTGCAAGGAGAGGCCTCCAAGATCCCTTTTCTACATAAACGCTGGTGTTAGTCAGTAATGCACAATGCCAGTGACATACATATTTTGCAACACCCCACCTAGAGATCGAATGTAATCTGATAGTCCTTAAGCATTTTTATGAGTTCTTAAAGATAAGCATGTGACAATGCACTTCATACTGGTTTATTGTGTTTCACTTAAACTTGTCAGTGTCCCCAAAAATACTCCACTGTAGTGCAGTCTCTGTAGTGCATAAAGTCCATTTCCAAAAGCTGCGTGTAGTAACTGTTCTTCCTGGACTGAATCTCATATGCTGAGCATCAGATGTATTCCAGTTATAGTATAGCAGTATTTGACCTGGTCTGTAGCCTTTTTCTGATTTATAGGTATAGACAGCCAATGGCAATACAGCTATTTCCACACAAAAAAGATTACAATTAACAGCTTTTAGGTCATGCATAAATATATAGTTTGTGCCTGCAATGGAAACTGTTCCCTTGCAACTCCAGTTTTATGTACAGAAACATACAGTTAACTGTTTAGACTTATTTGAATTATTTACAGTGACCTTATAATCAAAGTCTTGCATGGATAACAAATGTCGTTTCTTAGAGCAGGAGTGCAGATGATATGAGCAAAGGCTCCTGTCCAGAATGATCCTACGTCGTCTCAGAGTTAATTGTTTTTGCTGATCAGTGTGATGGGCTGTTTGCTTCCAGGTCTCACTGCAAAGGTCATGCCAGCAGGATGCTTCGACTGTGGCCTGTCACTGGAGAAAAAAGGACAGAAGCATTGTAATTTTTTAACAGAAGACAAAGTACCTACGACTGGCCGAAATCCTGCTAACACGTTGACTGCTCGGAAATTAGTTTGATGCCCCTGCGATGGGAGCAATACTGGTAATACGGTTGCAGTAAGGGTAGAGGTCGTGGTACCTGGAGGTAGGGTTTGTGGATGCAGTTAAAGCTCTCTTAGCCACTTGGCTCTCCAACTCTCCCAAATCCAGGCTCTGGGTCTTTGGAGGTGGGGCTTGAGGGTTGATGGCAGGGCTCTGCTTCGGTGGCAAGGGAGCCCCACCCTCCTCGTCGGACAGATGTGAACCCCACTCCTCGTTGTTATTGTCCGACTGAGGGGGCACATGCTTCAGGTCCATTTCCAGCATCTTTTTCTGTAGGATGCTTAGGAGAGTGGCCTGGCTTGCAGAGAGGGGAGCAGAGCCCATCTTTAGGGAAACTTGAGGTGGAGGTGTGGTCATAACATTGGAATTTGCAACAGGGGAGCTTGGGGGCTTTGGTCCTTTTCCTGGTTTTGGCTTTGGGGGGGGCGGAGGCCCTTTGCTGAATGAGACTGGGAGAGGTGGTGGTGTTGGAGGAGGTTGGCTAATCTTTTGTGATGAAGGGTTAAGGTTCAGGACGGGACCGTGGTTATGGTGGTCTAAGACAACTGAAGACGTCGGGGCCAGATGGCTGGTTATTGCTGTTGGAGGGTCAGACTGGATCGGCTTTGATGGTTCTCCAACATGGACCAGGTCGCCCCCCTGTTCCTCATCATCTTCAAATTCTGGAGGAGGGGGGATGAAGGCCGCACATAAATCTTCACCACTTTCCTCATCCCTGATGCAGCTAGGGAAAGGTACGCTAGGAGTCGTTTTCTCATCTGGTAATTCTACGTGTGGGGGGATCGTATGAGGGTGAGCAGTCATTCGTTTTTTCGAACCTGAGTTTCGACCCCCAGGAAGGAGACCCTGGTCTGAGTTTTCTCGATCTGTCAGACCTGAAGATGAAGTGAACCCAGGGACAACTGTGAAAGAGTTAGGCCTGGACTCACTGGGGAGCATATTCACTGGTGTGGATGGCTCACTGGGGAGCATATTCACTGGTGTGGATGGCTCACTGGAGCTGCCCCCCCTGGTCAGGGACGTCCTTTGCTTTTCTCGCTCTTTGGCAGCCATCAG
This sequence comes from Cyphomyrus plagiostoma, assembly GCA_019775915.2. Lineage (NCBI taxonomy): Eukaryota > Metazoa > Chordata > Actinopteri > Osteoglossiformes > Mormyridae > Cyphomyrus > Cyphomyrus plagiostoma. Next base: position 20,018,659 of record JABFEA020000130.1, on the reverse strand, counting down.
AAGAGCCATTGGTGATACACTACCTCTACTGGACACATTGTTTTGAGGCATATGGCTATAAGGGCCATGGTTACTGCCTCTCTCTGAAGACAAAGCTGGCTTTACATAACTTGATTCTACATTTGGCAAGGTTAAACTAGTCCTTCGTAGCTTGGGAGAAGCTTTTGGGGAAGGAGGTGTGAGTGGGTTAGGGTCTTCTGCTGATTCCATGGATTTGGAGCTTAATGCATTAATCTTGGCCTGACTAGGAAGAGTTGCTTGCGAACTGTAGTTCTTAATATCATTCTCCAGCTGGGTTCCAGAGCTGTTCCTTCGAGCTGGCTTTGTCGGAGGTACAGCTAACTTTGTCGGAACATCCTTTGGATCCTTTATTTCTTGCTGCAAAGGTTTATCATCAGTAATATCTTGTAGAATAACCATAGATTGAGCTTTTCTTTCATGGCTCATCTGCCTATTGAGCAGGGTAGTTCTGGGTGAACTGTTGACCTTAGCCATGTTCTGTGGGTTGAAGCTGGATGGTGTTGGTGCAGGGGATGGAGGAGGCGGTACCATAAATGAAGGTAGCCCATCCTGACTGGGCATGGAGGAGAACCTCGTTGGCTTTGGAGGTGGAACTTTCGGAGTCCTGAGATTGATCATCTGAGGTTGCTCTATGGAGTACATTGGGGGTTGTGGAGGAGCAAATTTAGGATGCTCTGGTACCTCCAGGTCATTTGGTGGATTGGACAGCCTAGGCCCTGAGAGGCTGACACCAGGTGAGCTGGAGGGAGCCTTGGGAGCTGGCATTGACGGTGGCCTGAGAGAAGCCAGGTCATCATCTTTCATAGTGATTTGGACTGGGGGCTTTGGGGGAGGCATGGGTGGGGGCTGTAGGGAAGCCAGCTGGGGCGACTTAGAATGGGGGGTTGGGCCGAGGGAAAACTCTGGTGGAGCTGGGATGGACTGTGTGGGGGGCGGTGGAGGAGCCACGGATGGTGGAGGCGGAATGAAGATCTCTCCTTCCACCGGGTCAGGCACAGCCAGAGAGAATCTGCTTCCAAATTTCTGTCTGTTCACTGGGAAGAACAAACAGGTACAAACAAACATAAGAGGGGCGACTGGCAGGAACTGGAAGTTCTCTTAAACATCAAGCTGGGTGAAACACGTTTTATTAGTGAAGGATATAATACGTCGCTTTTTTTGTTCATTGGTGTCAGGCAGGTCAGTCAGTGTTGAGAAAGCCAAGGAATGGATGTGAAGCCAAAACCACTTTCAGTTTATGCAATATTCTTAAAAAACAATGCCTTCTAAATATAGTACTTTTCATTTGGTGGAGGAAGTAGGCAACTGTTGTGCCATTTCTGCCAAATCAGACAAGTACTTCTAACAACATTGATTTGATTTAAGCGGGTTGGTTAATGTCACGTTAACTCCAGGTTTTCAGGGATTTCAAGGGTCAGTCAGTGAAGGCGAGACCAAAATCAGTAGATGGCAGAATTTTTATATTGCACAGACCATCTGAGGTCTCTCTGGAGAAACCTGCGCTTTGAAGTCATAGCTGATAAAATTGTACCACATTAGCAACACCGGGTAATTCTGAATGGGAGGGGGGCTTTACCTTCCCCAAATGTCTGTAGGCCATTGACAGGCGGCAAGATGGGCACCTTGGGTGTTGGGACAGCCAAGCCTTGCAGGAGGTCAGAGGAAGACTGGGGAACAGAAGAATAGGTCAGTCGGCTTGGTGGCCCAACCCTCTGCAAGAGGCCTGGGTAATAATTAAACAGCAGTGCCTGAGGCTGAGTTAATAAATGAATAGGCAGATTTCCCACAAGGGGTGAGGGACAGTAGCACTTCCAGATCATGCAACTACTACATGGTTCTGTGTATCATGAGCAAGCAATCACAAGCACAAATGCTATGAAGTAAATGAGGAGAGGGGGATTATTGCATTTCTGTGCTACCAATTTATTCTATTTAGTAGTAGATATAAAGTCTAATTTAAAAAAAAATTGACTCCAAAATGGAAAAAGTGACGTGCTGCTGTGAGATCATTCCTGCCAAATTAGCTCACACTTTACGCAGGACTTCTCAGGGCAGCCTGACAGCCTATAGCCAACGCCCTTGACTGATTCACACAGCGGTCTCCACACTGGTACGGTTTCCCAGGCAACACAAAGCTCATCCCCGCTGCTCTGCCATAAGTGTGACTCGCAGGCTCCGCCCATACCTCTGCCCAAAACGGCCAAGGTGGGGAAACCCTGGAATGTCAGTACACGGGGAGGATTTGTTTGTGTGTACTTGCACTCGTGTCTATGGGAACAAAGGGTTTGCGTGTTGGCGTGCATGAATGTGTTTGGTGTCAACCCCCCCCCCCCCCCTTTCCTCAGGGATCTGGGATTGCCTTGGTGTCTTTTCCAGAACCACATACCCCAAAACGTGATCAGCACATTTCAACCATGGTAAACGTACGGGGAATGCCAGGAAATGTTATGGGCACAATGGGATTCGAGCCTCAGCCACAGGGTTCTTAAATCTGGCAAGCTACCCCGATAAGCCAGTAACCCCGCTTCGTAGTGCAGGCCACTGCTCTGATCAGCCCACAACGCTGGTCACCTGTCTAGGCACCATAACCATAAGCACCTGGACTGTACAACCACCTTCTAGGTCAAGTGCACATGACTTCCTGTTTCCTTTTCGGGCTGTTGACTGGGTGGCCAGTGTAGAGGTTATAGACGTCAAGGCAGGCGAGCTGCAGAACTACATCATGTCACAATTGACAAGCACCTGCTCTAATATGGAAACATTACAATCCAACCTGAACACACGACGGACCGTGTGGCCTCACTTGTCACTACCAGTCGCCCAGTTTCTCCCCCACCAGTCTACAACTGCCCCTATCCCACCAAACCTGGAATAATCACGGCGATTTAAAAGCAAGTTTGCGTGTTTCCACAAACGTCTAAGAGTTTGTGGCTGCAAAGAACCAATGGCAGCTGCAGATCGGACTTCCCAATATCAGACAACAGGAAACTCACAGCTCATTGATTTCAGGAAGAACTGCTTGAATAAGCTTTTCATTGACTACAATGTTGCGATGGAGTTTATGTGGAACATTAATTTAAAAGAATGGAACCAAAATTGTTGGCAAATAGAATAACCAGTCACATTATAGAACTAAAGATTGGTCTCATTTGACCTCATTTAACCTTAGTGAAGCCTCTCCCTGGCCTGTGTATATAGACTTACAGCATAGTGTTTCACTCTTGGTCTGGCTCGCACTTTTGCTGTGCCTGATTCAGCGACCGATGAGGTGTCCAATGAAAAATAAACATTTTCTAATGGGGAGAGTGAGAAAAAAACACCAGTTAGCATATAGCCCTCCACTGCATTTTGCGATCCAATACACACTGCACACAATATTAATTGTGATCAAAGATATGATTGAGATATAGATATGATTTTTGTTTCTTTTTAAATCACAATTTACATAAATTTGGCTATAGCATTCAATAACTAATACAACATTCATCATCATCATCATCGCCATCATAATCATCGCTGTTTCATGCAGGTGATGCCGGTTTGCCCTAATAATCCTTTCTTTTGTATTTTACCTTCAAAAAATAAAAGAGTAATTATATTTAACGCTCTTATTAAAATAGTCACCTCGGTACAAGGCAACAGATTTAGTAATATTTTACAAATTTTATACCTTTAAGACTATGTGATCGCATGTTTTCATAGGAAAACCAATCACCGCAGAATTTATACTTTCTCCAAGAATGGCAGCGTTGTGAATTATACTGCCAAAGGAAAGGTGAGGAACCCCGGTGACCTCGCTACCTTCCCACACTTCCTTCGACACTTTCCTCGCTCGCTGGAACGTGTCAACAAGCCCTACCTATTTCTGATCACATTAAGGTTACACAACGTCCTGCTCAAAAACTGCATCTTTACCGTGAATTACTACGGTGCTACTTAAAAACGTAACGCGATTTCCAGCATTAAGTTCGTGATACTGTATTTACTGCATTTGAACCCATCATTAACTGCATTTCTGTTATAGGCTCCTAGTATTATTTTAATACTGAAATCGATTTTTTTTCAGTCCATACAACTAAATTTGCTGGATTTTATGGGCCAATATACTGTAATAACAGAAGTAGTAATTTGACACCGCATTGATAAGTCCTTCAAGTACAAAGTTCAAGTGTACATGTCACTGGACATTCCCTTTCAGTTATAAAATAAGAAAAAATACTATGTATTCTCTTTACAAATCACCGTTTTATTACTGGTAATCAATAATAAGAAAATGTCAAGCTGTCAGTTTGTCAATGATCACACTCACCTGTCTCTTTAGCTGTGATTTTGGAGTCGAAGAGTGACTGGTTCTTCTTACCCAGAAAATTAAGATGTCCTTTCTTCATTGTGAACTTTTTTTATTCCGGGCGGTTAGTTATGCTATTACGCCACCATGTTGAGGATGCTTCGATGTAAAAGCGGAGACCAAAGTTGCCAACTTGTAGACCGCAGGCAGGTATATGATCTGCCTTGGCTTCTTAACTTTGTCCAGGAAAAGGTTGATAAAATGGCCACCTCCTCCGTCCCCTCCCTGTCGCACTTCGGCAGGTGAGGTAAACAAACTCTGCGGCCGCGGCGCACCTCCGCCCCTCTATGGAGGCGCTTCCCTTTGTGCTTCGTGAGCTTCGAACGTCACATCTTAAGAACTTTATTAGTCACGGTGTCCGTCGCAGCAAGCGCATTCCAGCATGGACTTAAACAATGACTTAAACCAAGGAAAAGAAAAAAAAATTCTTTGGCTGCGTTCCTGTTGATTCATTATTTAGTAATAGGACGTCTCCATTAATAAACGCACCACTGATCCAAGAGCACTTATGTGTTCAACAGATCCAATGTTGACTATATATACTTTCATGATTTTTAAAATGAAGCCATGATAATATTCCATTACAGAGTACAGGCATGACAGTAGGAAAAAGTTGGAGGAGACTGGCCGTTTGTAAAGCAACAAACGTCACCATGGTAACCAGTCTCCTTTTGGGAAACCGGTTCTGTCAGTCCGGTCGCTCCAAGGGCGTAGATTTGGGTATGGACCGTAGGAACATGTTTCTACCGATATTTCTGGGAGTACCATATGTGTGTTTAGAGGGGCGGGAGTTCGGAGCTGACTTGGTCCCTACCAATACCGAGAATATGCCCACACCTCTGGGCTTGCACCAACACTTTTGGCATGGATGTGATTTTCCTCGACGTGCCTTGGTGTAGCAGACATGAGCATCAGTTGTGTGGCAAGAGTTGCTGATTATACTTGTGTGGCAAGAGTTCCTGATTATACTAAAGCCTAAAAATTAAACTTAAAAAAGTTTATTGAGCAAAATACAACAGTTTACATAAGTACATATGTATGTAATATCAGTACTAGCTAGCAGTAATATATCCTGCTATGAAAGTTCTATGAAGTTCTATGAAAGTTATAAATATATTTTCCTTTAGTTATATGTGAATCAAAATCAGATTTACATTAATTCACACAAGTAATTTGGTTCCGGCAGATGGTGTCTCTCAAGTTAGACATGCATGTTAGACATGTTAGACATTCATACATTGAACATATAATTTACAGAGAATATACAATATACAAGCCATGTACAGATTATATACAAGACAAGTGATATACAGAAAGTGCCAACATCAATAATGACCATAGTGCTATTCCAGATGGAATTTCAGCAAGTGGACACTAATTTAAGCTTTTAAAAACTAACTTGGACATCTTAATAAAAACAATGGTTTTGCTGTTAAGAAAGAAAAAGAAAAGGAGAATTGACATGATAATCTTGTTAGTTTGCACAGTTATGAGATCCTGGTAACTACCTGTTATGGATATTTGAGGCTTATTGTGATCAGTAAAAATCTAATACATATCAAACAGATGAAATGTTATTCAATCAAAAATATTCCACATTATATTAAGTTAATAAAACATTGATAAAACACTGACAAGAGTTTGAACTAAGCAATTGTCACTAATGGACCAACAATAATTCTTACATTGCCAGTTCCCAAAAGAGGCAATGGGTTACGGTGATTAACATCACAAAAGTATGATCTGCAGTTGGGTCTTAAATAAGATGCTTGATCAGCCTTTTCATGTTCATGTTCTTCTCCTTTGGTGTTCATTGTACCGTGAACCATGGCAAAGGTTATAGATTAAGCTGGTTAGGTCTCTCACTACTGTACAACTCTGGTTCCTCTCAGTTGTTACAGTACTTTCCACTTGCATATAGTTTGCTCTGCGTGAAGATTTCAGGCTTACCTTAACGAAATAACCAATATTGAGTAAAAGCTCGTATTGGGCCAGGAGTCTATTGGAAGCATCAGGCACAGGTAGAGGACACCTTGGATGCCAGCCCATAATAGGACATATACTCACAAACTCTGAACAGTCTAGAGACACCAGTTACTTTATGTTTTTTGAACAAAACCACAGGATATGCAGCCAGGGTGCTACATACTGAGACATTTATTACTCATTCAACTGAGATAAAAAGTATTTCTGAATTCTCCAAAGTTAATGGCTCCAGAAGTGAATGCGTTTCTCAAATTCAAAGAGTGAAAGCCACAAATGGACTAGCATTTGGGTGTCAAAGGTCCCCAGCATGCTGTTTAAGGACATGGGATGTGAGATAGGAAGTCTCCAGATCAGGTTCTGTAATATGTCCTGCTGTCAGCTGAGGAATATAAAAGATATAAAGTTGCTGCAGGTAAAACTATTGCTTGGGGAAATTAGCTAAATATCTCTATAAACAAACTCTCCAAGTCTGATTGGTTGTGGGAAAACTAAGCAAACACGTGTGAGTGGCTTATGATAACTGTAAACCTAGCCTTCGACAAATACCGCTCCTCATACATTTTTGAAGAACATCTCATCACCAGACTTCTCCAATTTCTGCATCGGACCTCACTGAATATCATTCTGCTGCAGTGTTGAGGAGTCATGTCCAGGAATGGGATTCACAACAGCAGAAGCACACAAATCGCGTAAGGAAGCAGGTCCCATGTAAACAATCCGCATCTGAAATCTTTGCTTTTAATTTGCTTTTGAGCCCTCAGGGTCCTGCTCACACCAAAGACATATGAAATAAAAAGTGAAGCCATTTATTACTGTGGCCACAAAGAAGGGAAAGGTGACTAAAAACAGGTAAGACCTGCAGGTGAGTGTGTAAAGGTGCTGCATCCAAAGATGGGTAAGTCCTACAGCTCAGTTAGTTAAGGTGCACACCCCCTTTCCCATGATCTGATTGGTATAGTCCAAATTGATTCCCTGCCTCTACACCCTCTACTCACATTATACCATTACAGTCGCTACAGTTCATACTAATAGCATTGCCTGTAACCCCTCAGCTCTCTTACTTGGTGTGGCCCAGGCTGAAAGCAGTTGTCTGTACACCTTCAGTAACATTCTGCTTGGTGAAGACCGGACCAGTTTATCCTGTTCCTGTGCTGGGTTGTGGCAATGGCTTGCAAAACTTGCTACTGTATGAGAAATCAGAGAATTTCAAGATGAGGAAATGTTTTGGTTGGTTACAATGCCAGTCAGTAACTGCGGCCTTCCTAGTACAAAGCATGCACGCTCACAAGAAATGAATGACATATTAAACTTTGAAGACAGATGTTTAATTTTTTATCGAATGGAAAGTAAAACACCTTCCTCTGTTGAACGAGGTCTTAAAACCCTTCTGAAAACACTGAAATGATGCAGCATTAAATGATATACGGCACTCACAGGAAGTCTTGGGATGCTTCCTTAATTCTGTAAAAATACAGCACATTTCAATGGCTTCAAAACTGAAGTCCACTGACATGCAATCTTTGACATATCTGCACATTATCTTCAGACATTTTCGATATGAAGTCTCATAATTTTTTGACTGACTCATGTAGTTCTTTTCTTTCCATTTGGCTATTAGTTGCAGTTGTGGTCATTGAGACACGAAACTCAAATGTCTGCTGTTTTATGTTATTGCAAAGGTGTCACTAATTGAAAAGCAGTCAATGGTGCTTGTCAATGAGCTGTTTAACTCAGAACAGCTGTTTTAGAACTATAATTTGGTTTCAATTTATTACTACTTGAAATTAATGTTTTACTTAAAACTACTGGTTGTTTTGAATGTGTGGTATATATATATATTCAAACAATCGTTTGAATATATATATATATACCACACATTCATATATATATATATAAGCTTGGATGGGTCAAAGGACCATGTAACATAGGGGGTCATGAACAGAACAGGATTTTATTATGCCCAATGGAGTAGTGTTCTATGTTATTACATTATTGTCCTTGTTAGCTGTGCTATTCTGTTTTTAATGTTTACATTGTATTACTTGATCCAGAGCAATTCTGTTGAAATAGTTTCCAACGTTGGACTTTAAATATTTGCCCTTTGTGATTATTTAGTCTGGATGGTCACCTCGGACCAATTGGCCTTGGGAGACCCCACCAGGGGCAATATCCCTCACAGCGTAGCTGCTAGGATCATAGAGGCACCCAAACCCCCCCACCACAATGAGGGACTTTCACAGATTCAACTGGCTAAAATAAATCATAATAGAAGTTGACTGAATTCTAGTGTGACCTTCAGGTAATCAGTTTGTACAATTGAAAAGCTGAATAAGAAAACATATTTCTAACCCCTAACCTGGATAGCCCTGTATCTCTTCAATGAGAATGTTCGACATACCAATTCTTCATAGACTTTTTATGGGCCTAATATGAGAACAAAGCTTGCAGATCAATGTCCATTACTGAAAATCAGAGCTTATGATCCTTATCTCCATTTCTATCACCTTTTGAAGTACAAATTGTTGTGTATCAAGTCCATAGCAGCTTGATGCTAATAGTAAACAAGCCAGATAATCTAACTTCCTGTGATAACGAGGGACCTCCATCCATCCAGTTGCTGGAGTACACTATGAATCTCTTTCCATACGAAATAGTTGAGCAGTTGTGCACAGCTATATGCAGGCTTGATACAGATGAATCACATAAATAATATTTCATTAATAAGAGGAAAGTTCATTAACTTAATAGATTACTATTGATTGAATCACATAAATATTATGTATAGTGTGCGGATTTCAGGACAATTTTATATCAATGTTGACCAGCTTCGGTGTTCATCAGCCTTTGACACCGATCTCCTAGGTGGAGCAACTGTAGGACCGGCTCCAAGGTGTGTTGAGGTATTGTCTGTACAATAATGACTGCAAAGTACTTAAATAACTGTTGTTTTAAGATGACATTCCTTAGTTCCTGACTCATTTCTGGCTTTGGATTTTCTTGTTGTAGGACTTACAAAAGTAATGTGGCTAGGAATATGATCGCATGGTTATATAGCTTCGGCAGGTATTCTCCCAAAGCTATAGTTGAATTTGATACATACTGTATATCAGGAGGGGGCGGCGCATGGTGATGCAGTGGTTAGCACTGTTGCCTCACACCTGTGGGACCCGGGTTCTGGTCTCCACCTGGGTCACATGTGTGTGGAGTTTGCATGTTCTCCCCGTGTCATCATGGGGTTTCCTCCAGGTACTCTGGTTTCCCCCCACAGTCCAAAAACATGCTGAGGCTGATTGGAGTTGCCAAATTGCCCGTAGGTGTGCATGTGTGAGTGACTGGTGTGTGAGTGTGCCCTGCGATAGGGCTGGCCCCCTATCCAGGGTTGTTCCCTGCCTCGTGCCCATTGCTTCCCCCCACGACCCAGTAGGATAAGCAGTTTAGAAAATGGATGGATGGATGGATGTATATCAGGAACATTCTTAGAGAAGAGGGGCTAAAATCCATGCAGAGCTTCATGGTAACCTGTATGACATGGTCTCTACAAAAGATCAAATGTGGATTCATTTTTGAGATGTTTTACCTGTACAGCTGCCAGACAATCAATCAATCAAACAATCATTTATTCATGTAGTGCTTTACAACATTAAGAATACAAGTATAAAAATAAGAGGTAAAATAAAATTTTAAAATAGGGAAACCATTAAACATATTAAACTCTGTTATAATACGGGGATAGCATTTTTTTAGGTCTCAGAACTACCTTTCTATGCATTTTTCTTCATTACATACTTCAACGGGATTTTTGTCCTTAAGAGCGGCATTTCGTGGGATCACTTATCGTATGGGAGCCTCCACCTGGTAGCTTATTCTTGAAGCCATTTGCTTGACCTCTAGTGAATTCACACACAAACGGGTTGCTTGCACAAGGCTAACAACCTAAGGCAGTGTTTTTCAATCGTTTGAATTGGCCAGGTGTGAGAGAAACTAAATAACTAAATAAAAGTGTATATTTATAGTTACATACGAATTTAATTTAAATGGTTTAAATGAAGAAAAAGGTTTGTGTTTAAACAACATTTTTTTTCAATTTAATTGACAATTGGGCTTTAATTAAGTGCCCTACTATTGACACATGTAATTACTTTCAGCAATTTGCAAACTACACTGTAATACAAAGACAGGCTCGTGAACACATTTTTAAAAAGGAAAATTTCAGAAAATGTACTAGATCCTCCCCTCCTGGAGCTGACACCTTATCGTGGTGGAGGGGTTTGCGTGTTCCAATGATCCCAGGAGCTAAGTTGCCCGGG
>JABFEA020000130.1:19988232-20007897 GCA_019775915.2 Cyphomyrus plagiostoma | reverse complement strand
GTTAAGTGCAATGTCTATCCATCCATTTTCTGTAACCGCTTGTCTTATTCAGGGTCTAGACTCTAGAGCCAGGTGTGCATTATTGGTAAGAGCCAATTAGTGCTATGTGTTAATCGATGGTGTGCCCTGGGATATTTGCCTTATGAAAAATGTGCCATGGCAGAAAAAAAGGTTGGGAAACACTGACCAAAGGCCTTTTTCTTGACTGAAGTTAAGGACGTTACAATAACATGACATTTTAGACCTCACCACCAGATGGCAGCACCTATCAAAGGCCAACCTTTTTGCTCTCTGAAGTGGCCTTTTGCCAGGAATGGAGCCAAACCTGTAGGTTCAGCGGTCTGCTTTGGTTTCATCCCACTTGTCTTCCACTATATTCGGCAGCTACGTCTGGGCCATTCACGTTAAACTGGAAATATTTTTTCAGCTGGTTATATTTTTCATTGCTAACAATATATTTTTCCATCCATCTTTCTGTTTTAAAAACTTGAAAACTATGCATTACTTTAACTGAAGAGCATTTTATATTTATCTGTGAAGTATAAGTAAAATGTTTTGGACTTCATTGTGCTGTGTATCTCCCACGGGTATCGTCAGGTCTGATCACGCGGGGCTGTAGCCGCGAGTATTTTAGCCCTGATGCAAATCTTCATTCAAAAAAAAAATAAATTTTAAAAGTAAACTTGACTTACCCCTGATCTTCTCAATAGCTAGAAACTCCCCTGGTATCACCTCCGCCATTATTCATCAGGGACCATTGTTTAAATTAATTATAAATTATATACGATAAAAATTTAGCACACAACCAGTCAGGTGAATGTCAACTCATAGTGACCCAGGCTAATGTGGACTCCTCAGAAACTGACCCTGGCAGTTCCAGGAACGGACCTGCAGTAAATACTTTTGGAAAACAAACACAATAGTAATGGAAAGCCCCCCCCCCCAAAAAAAAAAAGAAATTTGTGATGTGATGGTGTAAATGATGGTATTTAGATTATTCCTGCGATATCGCTTGATGTGCTTGATGTTGCGCATAAATGTCACATGCTGTTTACATCTTCTGATATTCACTCTAACACGATGACTGTGGGAACAATTTTCCCCAAATGTGAGCCTTGATCTGGGTGGGAGAACAGAACCACACAACAGAACATTGTTGTAAGGAACATTACGTACCTCAATATTTAATTTGGCCTCACCACCCATTCCCCCAAATAAATAGATCATTTAATTTCAATTATTAAATTTTGACCCCCGATGTCAAATTCTCTCCTACACTCTTGGTGAAGTGGATATATTCCCATGTAGTATAAGACACAGTTGAGGTGAAAATGCAAGCTTCTTCACATTTTCCTGTGCCACGAGTGCAGGACACAGTGGCACATTGTTTACATACGTATGTAGATGGAGGCAAGACGCCGAGCGACTGGACAGGCTGGTGAGGAGAGTTGGCTCTGTGGGAGGCAAAGAGCTGGACTCGGTCACACCTGCACCAGAGAGAGGGACCCTTAACAAACCTCTGACCTTCATGGACAGAAATAGTCACCCGCAGCACAGCATAGTCTCCAGGCAGAAGGAGTCTCTTTGGTGGCTGACTGTGGTCACTGTCCTGCCCGACAGACTAAGGAAGTCTTTAGTCCCCCAGGCCATACAGCTCTACAGTGCCTCCCAGAGACGCATCCAGACTGCTTCTGTTTTCTCTCTGCATTTCTAATATATATAGTTTTCATACATTACAGATTACACATATTCTGTGGATAATTATATGTGCATAAATATATAATCTCATTTTTCATTCATTTATATTTCATATTTCAAGTATCTACTATTATACTATGTATATTATATAAGGTTAAATTATTTCTATATATGCAGTGTTTTATGTTAGGGTCAGCGGCCGTCTGATCCAGCCCTCTGTGTCCCTTTCCCATTTGGCCAGCAGGTGTCACTGGCCATCCTGTCCTCTTCCCTATTTCCTGCCCTTCAGCCCCAGCGTGCCTAAGTCCCTAGTGTGTTTTCCCTGTTTCCTTCATTGCTGCATAGGTCAGTGGGCTGAGTGTGCGACTCAGATTCTGTTCCCACGTGTCGTGGGTTCAAGGACATCTTGAGGCCAGACTCAACTGTGTTTTTGCATTTTTGTCACTGTAGTGATGATGTAATGTTGCCATGTGCTTTGGTCTATGTACCCCGGTCCTGGTTCTCTGTGTTTCCCTGCTCCCTAGTTGTGTTTTCATTATTTGTAGCTGGTTTTCGTAATAAATTCTGCTATGGTTTTCTGACCCCTTGTCATCCTTTATTTTGTGCTGCTCCCAGTGTTCTCTGTTTCCTTTAAATAAAACCCCTTGTTGTTTTGGAACCGCAAGTGGATCATCGCCTTTCTTTTCCTGCCTGCACCATGCCCCACATCCACAACAGTTTTATATCAAGTATATGGATTATACAGTCACTGGAAAATGAAGAGACATTCCTTGATTTATGGGAGTTCAGTCCTACTTCTAGGAGCCTGATACGAACTGTCCTAGCAGTGCACTTCACACCTGCACTTAATGTTCCGCATTCCTTTTGAAGGTCACTTGATGTCATCCTACGATTCATGAGAAACTGTTGGAATATTATGGACTCACTCTATCATAAATATATAATGTATGGTAGCGGCAGTTATTGTCTGTGCATATACTTACTTTGAGCTGTACAGCTCCTTCACCCTCTACATCTGTGTGCTGTATTGTATTAGCGTGTTATTCTGTGAACCATTGTATGTTTTGGAGCCAAGTTTCCTTCGAGATCATCCATCCATCCATACATCCATCCATCCGTCTGTCTGTCTGTCTGTCTGTTGTGAGAAAGCTGACCCGACATGAGGACTGAATTATGTGGCATGGAAAGAAGAACCCGTGTGAAACATGGGAATATGGACCTGTGAGGAATGTGGGAATACAGACCTGTGAGAAACGTGGGAATATAGACCAGTGAGAAATGTGGGAAGATGGACCTGTGAGAAATGTGGAGAGATGGACCTGTGAGAAATGTGGGAATATAGACCTGTGAGAAATGTGGGAATATAGACCTGTGAGAAATGTGGGAATATAGACCAGTGAGAAATGTGGGAAGATGGACCTGTGAGAAATGTAGGGATATAGACCTGTGAGAAATGTGGGAAGATGGACCTGTGAGAAATGTGGGAAGATGGACCTGTGTGAAATGTAGGAAGACAGACTCGTGTGAAACGTGGAAAGACAGAGCCGCGTGAAATGTATGAAGATGGACCCATTTGAAATGTAGGAATAGGATAGGATAAACAGTTATAGAAAATGAATGGAAAAAGTTGTTGGGGATAGACAACTCATCAAACACAGATCACTGCATGGGAGACTGCTACAGTATGCATTCTGGGTGGAAATTAAGTTAACCTGTATAATCACCTGTATAACCTCCCAGAAAAGATGATGGCCTTCTTCCACTTGCCGGTACATAAACGCCTGGAGTGCCACATGCACAGAATCCCAAGGAGGAAGGAAATGAAATAAAAAATAGAAACAGAACAGGCACAGGCTTTTGACCACACCCTGTCACTTGGTTAGGTGGCATCATGCCCAAACCCGGGTCTGAACCACCCTGCTGTCTTCGAGCCTGTTGCATAGCAACACGGACTCTGTACAACTTCTTATAAATAAAAATCTGATGTAAATAAATACATTAACAATGGGAAATGAATCATATAATTAAACAGAATTCCCTCTGCTCTAAACTGACCAAACGACTTAATCCATATAGCACATATTATGCCCAAAAACAACCAACCTACCGGAAAACATAATTAATATCCATGGATGGATATTAAAATATGACTCAAATGTGTCTTACGCAACAGACGCAAAACACTCCGTAGCAGCACACAGTCGGCCATCTATGCGCTCTGATTTATCGTGAGACATAAAAGGAGCCTGATAGCTTGTTAGATGTGCAGTTTTACGTCGTCACTGACACTAGCAGACGCAGTGTCTGCATGCGTGTAAAAACCCACTGCTGGTTTCCCTCGAGCAGTTTCAGGGTGTGGCCACTGTGTAAAAAAACACTCTTACAGAAACTGGAGACTATGACAGCATTTTCTAAAAAAAACATCCAATGCTGAGATTCGGAGGAAGCGAAAGTTTTAGATAGATGCCGCTAAGTTTATGTTATTTGTTTATTTGTCTAAATATACATAGTATGATAGTTATAATCTAATATCGTACGTGTACTATAATCAACAACAACAATAGAAATTATTACGTTACAACTAGGTTCGCTATGCTACTTACAAGATTAGAATACAAACAGTCGATAAAGGTACTTAATGATGATAAACATAGTTTTAAAACGTGTCACATTTTTATTCCATTCACTATTAAACGTATAATAATTATGCCGAACATATTGCACTGGGGCTAAAAACCTCACAAAGCTCCCATCATAAAGCTCGCATACAATCGCAAATGAGCTTAAGTTAAAGGGCGACGTGAGTTCTTGAAATCAATATGACCCCCCCATCCTAGACAAAAGGTGTGTCGGAGAAAAAGCGGCTGTGACGTCACATACCTACCTGACTTTCAGGAAAAAGGTGAGGGGGGGGGGAGGAAAAAAATACACAAAATAATTTCGGGTCGAATAAAGAAAGCGCTTGTAGTTAGGATTAGGACACTGTGCGTCTCTTTTCGTAGTTATAATATCAGCTTTTGTTTGGGAGTCGATCGATCGCGAAGTTTCGTCATCGGAGCGGATTGCGGAGTGAAAATCGGAGCTACTGCTTGTTCCCGATAAGCCGTGTTTGCGGGTAAGGTGGCGTGAAAGCGCCGTGGATACCCTGCTGGCTGGAAACATGAGGAGAAATCGCAAAGAGAGTGAAGACTGTATTTGTAACGAGTAGATTATTCTTCATCTTTGAGATTGACAGTGTTGTACTTCCAGGTGTTTTGTTGTGTTGGGAAGGTGAACGCCAACTGAAGTTTACATAGTTTCAGAGAACGGTAAAAGGCAGTAGTTTTCCAAATTTATTATTCAAGCTATTTGCTCACAAACGTTATACGAAGTACTTTGTGCCTTTTATATGTGCCGCGTGCGTAGTGAAACTTTTTAACATGCTGGTCAGATATTTATTTTTTGCATTAGAAATTAGCCCTCATTGTTTTTGGCAAGAGCTGAGCTGCGAAAACAACCAAAGAATCTCCAACAGACAGCACGATTATCTAAAGTTAAAATATAAAATCTGCTGGAATTACTTTGTTACTTATGGAGGGGTATTTTAAAAATTCAGAGCGGTAGTTTCACTATGTTGTAGTTCTGTTAAAATACAACGACACTATTTAACCCGGCGTGTACAGCGTGGATGTGTAGTGCGGCCTAAAATCAGGAAACGTTTTACATGTATTGCAGATCAAGAGGAAAAGATATAATAATGATGATGATGATAATAATAATAATAATAATAAAAACAGAAACAAATAGCCTTTTGCGCAGTTTTAATAACAGTGGCTCAAGCTGCATCCAAACCTATCGTGGGTAACAGTAGGAATTACATTCATTTGTACTCCAAAACATTACGTCACTCTGTTCTGATCATTTTCTTTTTTTAGCACCCTATAAAAAGGTCATAACAAAAGACATAACTATTGATGCGGAGATGAAAAGCAATTTAAGTTTATTAGCGAAAAGCCAAAAAAGATTGATATTAGCGGGCATGTCCGGCTTAGGTGATTACGGCTATGCACTTAAACTGCTGCCTGTTTTTGACCTGATGGTATACCATTGATATTCACAACTATATATAACTATAAATTATTATTAGGCACGGCAGCGTGCCTAGTGTTTTCGGACATATTGCATATTATGATTCAGGTTTCCAGCCAGCTGACCAAAGTTGGCAGAGAGATTTTCAATTACAAACAAGTCTGCACACACATCCACATGAATTTATGTAACAGTTTTATGACCTTGTAAATAGTCCGTAGGGTTTGCATACTACCCCAATAGCTAATTTAAGGTTTATAATGGAATAATATTGATTTGCCATAGGATTTCTTGCGTGTGCGTGAGAGTCTGAAAGCATGAGTGTCACACCAGATGTGTGAGAGCTGGCAAAACTGATTGAGAAATGTGTCCCTAAGTGTAATGCCCCCTACTGCCCAGTTTGAGCTATAGACACTTAATGGCCATTTGACTGCATATCAGGAACTGGCAGTTTCTCTGCATGTGTACTGACAGGAGTTAGATTGGTACATGGTGGGACTAAGATTAAAAATGAACCCTGGGCTTTGGGGCATCCCAAGATTAATTTGACAGATTTATGCCAGATGCCCAGTCCAGCCCTGGGGTGCATTTCCCAGAAGCACAGTTGCCAACTACGTCAGTAACTTGCGTAGGTGGAATCATACAACCGAATAGCTTTTATAAATTTGGGGTGTATTATGTATTTTGGCCACTGGGGGGTGTATTACACAGGGTGATTTGATCACGTGAGGATAGGTGGGTATGTGGTCACGGTATTAATAGGTGTTTTCCGTTTGGACGGTGTGGATGGCGGAGGGAACACGGTTCTTAGCGTAGCACCTCTTAGACAGCATGGTACAAGTGGCGTGCCATCAGTACATTGTACACCACAAGTGTTGTAGGTTAAAGCAAAAGGTCATTTTTGTGTGAACCGAAGATTTGGAATCAACAGGGACATCACCCCACTGCAGAGAATGCCCGGACATCGGTCATTTATAGCTACATGTTGAGAACACTTGGCCATCCATTCTGAGGCTTTACACGTTCATTAAGTTACTAAGAATAGGTTTTGGGAAATGCACCCCTGTTTGGGACATTGCCTGCGTGATAGTACTGTAAGGAGGACGCCTTCTTACATCTTGGTGTGAGAGTCTGAGCATTGATCCGTAGGCCGAAGCCATTAGCCTGACCGTACCACGGCGCCGATGTAATCGATTATCTTGTTGGCCTGACGTGTTGGTTGTGTCACTTCAGTGTAGTCCTGCTACTCAGAGCTGCAATGCGTCCTCCAGGTCGATGGCGGTTCACCCCCGGCGTGTGCGACTCAAACCCTGGCTGGTAGCCCAGGTGAATCTGGGGCTGTACCCAGGCCTGATGTGGCTGGACCGTGAGGCCAAGAAATTCCAGATCCCCTGGCGGCATGCTACACGCCACTCCCCTCAGCAGGAGGAGGAGAACACCATCTTTAAGGTGCGTGGAGGGGGGAGTCAACGCCAGCTATAACCACCTAATTGCACAGCTGGCTTATTTGGGCTGCTCTATAAAACTTATTACCCAATAGACCTTGTTACATGTGGCCAAGATGTTTATTGTTGTTCTTGTGACACAGTAGTACTCTGTTTAGGGAAAGTGCATTGTGTAGGTATCACATAGTTAATTATTGATAATACTAATTGAACTACCTTCCAGAATTGTAATGAACACTAGCAGTCAATGCACAATTTAGGGTCTGTTATGTTTAACAAGTTGGTGGTACTTAATGGTAGTTAAGTACTGTTGGTAAACAGATTAACTCTTTAATTTCAGTCTTTTACGGGTAAGTAACTTTGTGCTGCTGTCTGGACAGTATCACCCTAGTTTTATGCTACAGATCGACTGGCCTGTATAAAAGGGTTCACTTTAAACGTATAAAATATCATAATTTGTAATACGTTTTATTTTATTTGAAGGCCCCGGTTTGCATTTACAGTTGTAAAAAACTGCCTTTCATTTTCCCAAATATTTTAATAGACCATTAGATTTTAGACAAGAGATCATAAACTAGTTAATTTGAAAGACTTTGAAGTTTTCACTTTATCTAAAAACCATTGCATTATATTTCAAGGCTGTAAAGAACTACTGTAAATAAAAGCCCAACTAGTCAGATCACATACAGATTGTATTATATACACACATATATAACCTATTACACGCTTCTCTTTGGGACAGCATGCATTTTGGAAATGTGTGCTTTTTATTTACGCATGTTAGGACAAGTTGGTGATAACTGTATGCATTTTAATCTGGGCTAATTTCACATTTAAAAACAGAAACTTATGCATAAACTAAAATTTTTAAAAAGTGCCCCCAGAATTTTGTAAATGCCCCCCATATTGATTTCAGGAATTCACGTCAACAGTGGGGGGGAGTTTTTTTAAAAAAAATATTTTTTAATATTTCTTGGGCCCCTCTGCTGCTGTTGCAGGCCTGGGCTGTGGAGACAGGGAAGTTCCGGGAAGGTGTGGACGAGCCGGACCCGGCTAAATGGAAGGCCCAACTTCGTTGTGCCCTCAACAAGAGCCGCGAGTTCCAGCTGGTGTACGACGGCACCAAGGAGGTGCCCATGAACCCGCTGAAGGTCTACATTGTGTGCGACATACCCCAGCCAATCAGCAACCCAGGTTTCTCACCATCCGTTAATTCAGCGACCCGTCGACCGATCAACGCGCCTCTGACCTCGTTACTCTTCAGCCGTGGTTTACATTTCGGCAAGTGGAGCGAGACTGACTTTTGACGCATTCGCAGGCTCGACAAGCTCGACCCTGGGAGATGAGGACGACGACGAGGTCGCCGACACTCCTGATTCACCCCTTCCACCGTACCCAAGCAATGGTGAGTGTGACTCGATTCTCACTCTCTGTTTTCCCCAGTCGGTGTCCAAATGTCTAGCTGCCTTGTTTGGGTTTGTTTGTCTGCCATATGCAAATGCCGCTTCCTGTAATTCATATGCGGAACTGCTGCCCATGACCAAGTTTATCTATAATGGGACTATGCCCGCACTGTATGAGGCATATGCTAATTCAGGATTTGAACACGTAGCACGTAAGTTAAATTAACAGAAGGTAAAAATGGATATTGCCCGGGGCAGGAAGGTGTAATTTGAAGGGAAGATCCATGCCTTGTCTTGTAGAGAGCAAGGCATGTAGTTTATGGTAGTACTCACTCGTTATGTTATACGTGGCCATATACTTAAAACGAAACAAAACAAAACGAAATCGAACAATTTGGGGCGGACAAACGGTCGCATACTTAAATCGGGGCCTAGAGGGCACAGAATGTTTTCACTGCAGCAGACCCACATTCAGAGTGCAAATAAACACATTGTCGCAAGTGTATGACTTATTTTAATTAAGGTGATGGCTGCTGTTTTAAAATGGAAGTCGTCCTCTTCATTCTTTCAACTGCCACTATAAGTCTAATACTAGCAGCTGCACAGACGGGAACCTAACAAATTAAATGGCACTTACAGTTATGCACTAACGAAACACTAGTGAAATCATTCACTACAATCATTACACAGTTACATCGTATACAATTAACAGAAAGACACTAATGCACATACTAGTTTGCAAGACGTAAATACGGTGCAAAGGCTGCTGGCAACTGCATGATTGATCCTGCTGACTAACCCTGCAGCGTCACGTATGTCAGTGAATCGCGGACAGTGGGTGGGATCACAACAAACAAAAGCGAAATGGTGTTCACCGCTGCGATTACCGCTCGTATGATGTTGTATTGCCAAAACGACACTAATTCCCTCAGTTTCGTCTGCAGTATATGGTCGCCTTCTGGGAACTGGCGGTGTGTATGCTGAGGTGCGTGTTTGTCTCCAGGTGCTGAACTCTCCCCTGCCTGGTCATCCTCGAGCTGCCCCCCACCGGCCGAAACAACATGGCCTCCTAAAGAGGAACCTGTGGACATGGAAGTGCATGTCCAACCCTTGCCTGAGTCTCTATTTGCTTCCCCAGAGTTGTGGATCAGCTCCCTGCCCAGTGAGTAATTGACTGTATTAGCGGTGGGTTCTCAGAATTGACATCTTCGCTGTCGGGACATAATTGACAATGAATGAACAGACAAATATTTGTTTGGTAGTTCGAACGAACGAATGAATGAATGTTATAGCCTCTAACTTTGTGTGTGTCCATCTGTGCTGTAGTGACAGACCTGGAGGTGCAGTTCCAGTACCGAGGCAAGGAGGTGTGCCCAGCCATGACGGTCAGTAACCCCCACGGCTGCCGGCTCTACTACGGAGACCTGGGCCCCATGGTGAACCAGGAGGAGCTGTTCGGCCCCATCAACCTGGAGCAGCTGCGCTTCCCCAGCACCGAGCACATCGCCAACGACAAGCAGCGGCTCTTTACCAATCGTCTGCTCGACGTCATGGACCGCGGTCTCATCCTGGAGGTCAGCGGGCACGACATCTATGCCATGCGCCTCTGCCAGTGCAAGGTGTACTGGTCCGGGCCGTGTGCGCCCAACCCCACCACCCCCAACCTGATCGAGCGTCAGAGGAGAGTCAAACTCTTCTCCCTGGAATCCTTTCTTAGTGGTGAGTGAGGGGGCCCTGACTCTGTAGTTGAGGGGCCCTGACTCTGTAGTTGAGGGGCAGGGCAACTAACAATGTAATGTGAACTATGCGTGTGTGTCTGCTGGCCTGCAGGTGTGATTGCCCACCAGAAAGGGCAGTCGGAGCGGCCGCCACAGTTCGAGATCCAGCTCTGCTTCGGAGAGGAGTGGCCAGATGGTAGACCTTTGGAGAGGAAGCTCATCATGGTGCAGGTGTGTGGAAATGTCGTCTTGTACGCGGTGACTTTGACCGTCCTCCCTGTCTTTGGTGTACGCCGCCGTTGGACGGATGGCGCATCTTCTGACGCCTTGACCATCAGAATCTTCTGGTCCTCCCAGGTGGTGCCAGTGGTGGCACGCATGATCACAGAGATGTTCACGGGCGATGGCACGCGCTCGTTTGACAGCAGTAGTGTGAGGCTGCAGATCTCTGTGCCTGACATCAAGGATAACATCGTAGCTCACCTGAAGCAGCTCTACCACCTACTTCAGACTCACCAGAGCCCCGAGGGCTGGATGGGGACCCCTCCCATGCAGCCCCAGTGAGCACTTCACCACCCCTCCCTCACAACAACACCTCTGAAGAATGATAGCAGTGTCTCCCAATCCGGTCCTTGGGAACCCACACGCAGTCCACGTTTTTCTCTCTCCCAGCTCACGGTAGACTGGACCGCCTGGCAGAGCCGGGAGGGAGCAAAAACACGGACGTTCTGTGGGTCCTTGAGGACCGGACTGGGAGACACTGGTATAATACTAATAGTATAGATCAGCCTTTTGCCTCTAACTTGAGTCACATGACACCTGAAGTGCCCTGTTAGTCTCTGAGGTTCTCCCAGGGCTCTTAGTGTTTCCATCTCGCTTATTTTATGATGTTCTGTGTTAATTTTCCAGAACCTTCTGGCTAAAGTGTCTGTTGCTTCTCAAATTGTTATAGGCATTTTTCTAAGGGTGACATTAATCATAAGATTTTTAATGTACTTAGATTTGATGATCAGGCACTTAACTGTAGTTTTGGGAGAATTACACCCATGCCCATGCTTGTGGTTAGAGGTCCCTTCATGCCCCCAAACCCCCCCCCCCCAATTTAAGAGCTGTTCTGTGCATTTAACCAGTATGTTATAATCCTTTGTAATCCCTGTGAATTTGTGAGTGTGAACCCTGAGCCGAGATTTTAATGCTTGTAGTGCTGTTTTGTGGTGATTCTCTAGCGCAGGATCGGCTAACCTCTGTGAGAATGATGATGTGGAACGTAAGGAAACATCTGTTTAAAAGTGAGACTACCAGCAGTAGTAATGCAGTGGGCAATGTGTCTGAACTAGGACGTGAACTGGGGCAATAGGAAAGGGCTGTTACCTGTGCTGGAAACGTATAATTCTGGTGATTACATGCAGGAAATACAATTAGTGTGCATTTTTTTATATTACTGCTGTAGTAGAGAGAAATAGTCTTAGGCTGTGTATTAAATGTCTAGGTTTTTGTGTAGAAATATGCATTTTACTTATAAAATGGAATGTATTTAGAGACACGTTTTTTTTTTTATTATCTTGGCATGTATATAATTTTTGTTCGACCCACGAGGTTATTTTAATTGGCCTGTTCAGTGAACGTTCTGAAACCCTGCATTTCTGGCAGATGCCAGCACTGAGTGTCAGTGATTAGAAATTCGTAATTGCAGTCATTGGCTGTTTCCTTTTGTTAAAAAAAGTGCATTTCTGATATGAACATATTCAGTCTGACAATTATACAGATTTACGGCACGGGTAAACGCTTCTAACAAAGCAGCACGTTTACTAAATTTACAGCATAGATATTAAACGTGCAGCCATTGTATGTCATTCTGTGTGGCTCTGCGTAATATTCTGCTGAAGTGACACTAGAGGGCGATATGAAGCAGAAATGAATAACTTGTGTAGACCTTTTCCCATATGCAACCTTGTGGATCTTGCGCAAACACTAATGTTGTGTCCTAACTCTTAATCTAAACAGTTTCTGGCTTTCATCTAAGGAGATAGACAGACAGTTTATAAATATTAGTGAAATTTTCACAAAAATAAATCCTTATTTTGACTAAACAAAACCACTGTTGGATTGATGTTTGTTATGCCAGAAATCAGGTTCATGCTGTGTAATACTTCCTTCACAGACCTCACCCCTGTTTGTTCCAGGTACCGTTTACTGCTATAATTATCGCTGTTTTTATTGTATATGTATATATATATATATAATATATGGTTTCAGTCTAATAGCTGATCTGTATCACTACTACTTGCCTCCTGATTTAAGGATTTTTACAATTCTCTCTTTCTTAATTGCCATAGTTCCTTGCCTCTGAAAACATGAACTACCATATTTTCCCCCCATCAGAGATATTTAAGAAATGTATTGCTTTGTTCTGGATTTATGGAGGAGAGTACAAGGGACATTGTGATGAAGTCAGAGAAATGACAGGTCAAAGCCCCAGGCAGATTTCAGCTATTACACATCCAGCACCTCAATGGGAATCTGTCAGCGATTTCTGAGATATTTTGTCTATGTACGATGGAGCTTCATAAGGTAAGTGTTGTGCATAGAAATCTAAGCGTAGTGTCTAGTAGAGAGCACACTACATATGAAAAACACCAGTCAACCTCTGGACCTTGGAAATAAAGCCACAGATATACACTTGGTGATAAAAAATTAAGCGCCCAGATGGAGCAGTGAAACAAATGGATCTGCGCGTGATGATTGGTCATGTGACTGTACCGCAATGATTATAATATAAGATCAAACAGACAACAGAGTTGGCAGTATGGGCACACTACTGGTCCTATATCAGTACACACACCCCCCCCGGCCTGGATACATGCAG
The DNA here is from genome assembly GCA_019775915.2 of Cyphomyrus plagiostoma. Classification (NCBI taxonomy): domain Eukaryota; kingdom Metazoa; phylum Chordata; class Actinopteri; order Osteoglossiformes; family Mormyridae; genus Cyphomyrus; species Cyphomyrus plagiostoma. Next base: position 19,994,699 of record JABFEA020000130.1, on the reverse strand, counting down.
TGATACGGTGTGGAAGGGAGTCGTACAGCGGCTGTATCTCTTGCAGCAAGTTGGCCCACAGCTGCTGCAACTGGCCCTCAAGATCCTGCAGATTGGCTCTGGGTTTGAGTTGACGTCAGCTGATCCCACACATGTTCGATTGGGGAAAGATCGGGGGACCTGGCTGGCCACAGGAGGACCTCAGCGTGACGCCGGCAGTCCATAGACACGTGTGCCATGTGTGGATGGGCGTTGTCTTGTTGCATTTGGAAGCCTGCTCAAGTTCCCAAGGAGCAGCCACCATATTCAAAATGCTATGAACCTGCTTCGCCTGCGGTGTCCAAGACTGGGTCAAGCAAGGGACAAAGCCATTGCCTTCCGGCTTCTACGCAGGTTCCTTCCAACATGGGCCCTACAACCCTCCCTGCTCGTGTGAGACGTCGTCCGAGCTGGTTTAAAGATTTTGTAAAGAAGTAGAAAGGGACCGCCACAGTGGGATAAATGTAAAGCCGATTTGGACAAAATTGCATACTTGGGGGGAAAAAAAAAAATTTATGCACTTGCACATGCATGCATACTGTTATTCATATACTTGAATACTTCACTTGTACATACATGCATACTATTATTCATATACTTGAATACTTCACTTGCACATACATATATACTGATGTAGAGCACTTGCACATACTGTACATAAAGTATGTGTGGATCTGTGAATACAAGTAAGTATCCACGTGAGAGAAAAATTATTTATGGATGTTAGAGGAAAAGTATTGTAGTGTGGGAATCTGGCAGGCAGCGCCCTGTAAATAGTTCTCCGTAATTGCTTGTGTTGTATGTTAACGTGCTGTGTTGTTATGTCACGTATAGTGTTGAATGTTTATTACTGTACATAGTGTGTCGGTGGGTGTGTGCCAATGCATTGTCAGTTCAAGTGGTACAGGTGCAATAAACGCCACCTAGTGGTTGAAACCAGCAACCGTCTGCCTGATTATTGACGGCCACGTGCAACTGGAGCAAGGAAAGGGGGATGAAGCTCCCGCACTTTGGAGGGAAAGGGCCCCTGGACACTTACCTGCTCCAAGCGCGTCGGTCCCACCGGCACAATGGCTGGAGCGAGGAAGAGACGACGGTGCACTTGGTGTTGATGTTGGTCTCCTCAGCTTGGCCCCTGATGAGCAGCAAAATCTCAGCACCCTGAAGGAGGTGCCGGAACTGCGGTTTGGCTGGTGGTGGTCTGCGGAGGCAGAGAGGACAAGACTCAGGCGGAGGACCTCCAGACCTCCAACACATTCCAGTCTAATCCTAACAGCTGCACTTAGTGTGGGCCGGCTTGGTGAGGCTATGGGTCTGTGCATCAACTACTTGGTACCTGAAGCATCCTGCCAAGCCCTGGTGGACATGGGGTCCACCATCACCCTAACCAGCCCTGGTGTGGTACTGGTGGAGCTGTGCCAGCCGGCTGAGAAACAACTAACGTGCTGTTGACGTTGATAACTGCCGCGAACACAGCTGCACGTTCAGCTGGCCGGGCACACAGTGGTGCGGGAAGTCTGGCTCGCCGACGTCACTGACCCCTGCGTCATCGTTCTGGACCTGCTGACTTGACTGAGGCTCACCATCGATGTGTCAGGAGCAGCCCTTCATCTCGGTGCAGACGCGGTGGCCCTCCAGCCTGACGGCGGCAGCAGAGAATGAGGAAGACTGTTAGAACATAGTAACGTCGCAGTGGGTGTGCCTCCTAAGATGGTGTAGAAGAAGAAGCGTGGGACCCGTAGGCGAGCGTGTGGCAGTGTATTTCAACAGGACACTTAGTCAGTGACACGATGAGAACTGCCGGCTTTGGTGCAGGCATGCAAACACTTACATCACTACCTCTGTGGCCGGCGGTTCCGGTTGTGGACGGACCACATGACATTGCTGTGGCTTCCAAACTTCCGCACCGTGGAGGGACAGCTGACTTGCTGGTTGGAGGTGCTGGGTGAGATTGGATTGAGATCCAGCACTGCCCTGGGAGGCTGCATGGAAACATGGATGCTGTTTTTCGCGTCTTGATTGAATATATATTATAAATTGCCATTTCTGAACTGTTTGGAGTGAATTCAGAAAATGTCAAGGAATTAAAAAATGTCGGGTGGGGTAAGAAATAAAAATAAATTGAGGAAAATTATATTCATCCTGACATGTTGGGTTGGAGATCTTTAAGGCAGAAGCTCTAGCCAATAATTTTATGTTAATTTACAGTCCTATCCAACTGTGGACAGTATTTGACTAGTCTAAGTCAATCAAGAATCTTTTTTATGCTAAGTAGTCTGTACTGTGCAAACAAAGTGTTGCCTCTTGGTGTTTTTGTTATTATTCTGTGGAAAGTATTTTAAAAACTTAAAAATAGATACACACAGGTTGAAAAGTGCTCCTGGTAAAATTCTTTGTTTAACATTCGCTTGAAATAAAGGGGAAGTTATCAGACATGAAGGCTGGTTAACTGCTGAGTTCATTGGGGAGACTGCGTGTACTTTCTTGAAGGTGAGTTACAATCTCATTACCATAGTTAAATATACACACTTTACTATTATTTATTGCCAAATTGCCCGTAGGTGTGCATGTGTGAGTGACTGGTGTGTGAGTGTGCCCTGCGATAGGCTGGCCCCCTGTCCAGGGTTGTTCCCTGCCTCATGCCCGTTGCTTCCGGGATAGGCTCCGGACCCCCCGCGACCCAGTAGGATAAGCGATTTAGAAAATGGATGGTTGGATAGACTATTATTTACATAGTTACTATTATAATACTATTTTTACTATTTACTATTATAATACTTTTATTAGACAGACAGTTAATATTATGGCGTGCTGTCGTAGATAAACTGAAATAGATTCTCGAGGACTGGACCGGGCTTGGCAAGGTGGCAGAAGGAACAGAACATAAGACATGATACACAGAAGACATAGAAGACAAAGGGGTGCAGCAGCAATAAATAATATTGACATGCTAAGTTGCATAATGTGAATGTGCATAATGTCAGTGCATAATGTGAAATAAGTTGCATAACTAAAGTGATAATGCAGCATACGTTATTTTGTGTTCCCATATTACACAGTGTGAAGAACAGATTTATTGCACATAGAGAGAGAACCACAGTTACTGTGTGTTAAATAGCCTGATGGCAGTGGGGTAAAAACTGTTCCTGAATTGTGTTGTGCATGTGTGAATTGTCCTGAGTCTCTTGCCTGATGGCAGGAAAGTAAAAAGTGGCAGTGCAGGATGGCTGGGGTCCTTCAGGATGCCCTTAGTTTTCCTGAGACGGCACGTGCTACAAATGTCCATTATTGCAGGGAGTGGTGGGCCTGTGATTCTCTGAGCTCTGCAGAGCTTTCTTGTCCTGAGCAGGGCAGCTGCCGTACCAAGACGCAACTCTCCCTATGAGGATGGACTCCACTGCGCACCTGTAAAAGCTGGTGAGCACAGAGGTGGACACCCCAGCCTGCTTTAGGCATCTGAGGAAGTGAAGTCATCGGTGGGCTTTTTGGTGACCACTGCTGTATGTTCTGAGGACCTGAGGTGGGCACTGACAGTTACCCCAAGGAGCCTGAAGCTGCTCACCCTTTCCACAGCACCTCCTCCGATGTAGATAGGGGGATGGGCTGCATCCTGCTTCCTAAAATCCACAACCATCTCCTTGGTTTTGCTGACGTTGAGATAGAGGTTGTTCTCCTGACACCACTCTGCCAAGAGTCTCACCTCCTCTCGTCTCGTCGTTGTTGCTGATCAGGCCGACAACAATGGTATCATCAGGAACTTGACGACGGTGTTGAAGCTGTGTTTGGACACACAGTCGTGTGTAAACAGGGAGCACAGGGAGTACCGAGGAGATAGGTACCGCCCGCCAGTTTGTGTGAGCTCTAACTGGGGGGTGTGTGTGTGTGTGTGTGTGTGTGTGTGTGTGCGCACGTGTGCTGTAACAGCGCACAGTGTTTGTGTGTGTGTGTGCGCGCTGTGACTGGGCACTGTAGCAAACACTGCCTTGTTACCAGATATCTGCAATTATACTCCTGTCCTCTAAGAGTCAGTATAATTTCCTAGAGGATTATTAGGAGCAAAAGCCTATATAAGGGCAAGGGTGGCCATGTTTGTCGAGGCTCAGAATAAAGGAAGGAAGTGCTTATTTGAGGAATGGGAAGCGTTCATGGCTCAATGTAAGATGTTTTTCTGAATGATATGGATGTATTGTTTGTTTAATTTGGTAACAGTTATTTGAATGATATACATGTGTATTTGTTGGGTTTAGTTAAAAGCGGGATGTATCATTTTTTTATTTTCTGAAAGGACTTTTTTTTACCCCGATTTACTTGCAACTGCCAACCTTCTTTTTCCGGCTTCAAGTCCTACCATTGTTTGGACCATCCTCACCTGGAAAAGGACTTTCGGTCACCACTTTGGACTGTGCCATTCATTTCAGTTGTATGGTTATCCATCTCAACACCAGTTTTCTTGAGTTATTGTTAATTCACTATTTACATGTACATTTGCTGGGGTAATAAGCTCACCTTTGTTAGTAAATATTCTTTGGTCTGTGAACTGATGGTGTATTTCTCTTTACGCCACCCTGAAAATTCCCTCCCTACATATAGTGTGTAATAGGATGGTTCTGAGGCAGGAATCAGCAGTGTTACATAAGTGGTGCCTGAACAGGGACCAGGGTTTAACAAATCATTATATCTTGCATTAGTAGTGGTGGTGTCATGACTAGGAGCAGCCTTCAAGTAGAACATAAGAAATTTACAAACCAGAGGGGGCCATTCAGCCCATCAAGCTCGTTTGCAGAGAACTTAACTAATAGCTCAGAGTTGTTAAAATCTTATCTCGCTCTGATTTAAAGGAACCCAGGGTTTTAGCTTCCACTACACTAGCCGGAAGACTATTCCATACTCTAACCACACGCTGCTAAGGCAACAATGTCCTTCTTAAGGTATGGTGACCAAACCTGCACGCAATATTCTAGGTGGGGTCTTACCAAGGAATTCTATAATTGTAGCATCACCTCCCTTGAGTTAAACTCCACACACCTAGAGATGTAACTCAACATCCTATTAGCCTTTTTTTGTCGGTTCCCTATACTGGCAAGAGTGGGACAAGGAAGCATCAACATACATACTGAGATCTTTCTCGTAATCAGCTACTTTTATTTCAGTGAAACCCATAAGATATCTATACTTTATATTTCTGCTCCCTGCATGGATTAACTTACATTTATCTGTTAGAGACACGGGATGAATTCCATGACCCAGACTTCACAGCTGGTCCGTTTGTGACTCGACGAGAACCTTAGCAGGTTATCATCCTTTCTTTAAGTAATCTTTATGTGTCTGAAGTAGAGGGTGTGGGATCAGAGGAGCATGTTCAACTGCCTCCTAAGGGAAAATCACCTCTTACCCCTTTTTTTCAAGAGCAGTTACAGGAGATGTTAACCTGGTTGCAGGTAATGGAATTGTTCGTGGAGAAAATGAACTCTGACTTCAGTACTTTTCAAACTTCTCTAGAAGCTTGCCAGGTGTATGTACAAGGAATGGAGGACAAGGCAAAGGCAATGGATGAAAGATTTGAGTACAGATTGAGTAGGGAAGTAGAGTAAAACAACTTGTGTACTTACACATGCAAGGGCTAGGTCAATCAATTATGGATTGTTTACAGAGGAGAGATGGACAATTGATGGCCTTAATACACACATGTGTTCTGTCCAGGTTTTCCCATCTTTTTGTCATTCCCATCCATCTGGCTGCCAAGGACATTTTTAAACGCCCATTAAGATTGAGTTTCCACATTTTAGCCAGGAATCAAATGAAGATTCAGTGGCATATATTGAGAGGTGTGAAGAATTTTTAGCTGTTAGACTAATGCGTGATGTGGAAGTACTAGCTGCAATGTCATCTGTTCTGTCAGGTACAGCTAAAGATTGGTGGTTGGCAGAGAGAAGAGCCATTGGAATATTGAGTCAATTTACGGATGCTTTCCTAAGATCTTTTCTTTCCGAGGATTATGAAGCAGAAGCAGAGAGAAGAATCCATGAGAGTAAACATGGACCCCAAGAGACCATCCGTAACGTTGCTTTCCTGTACAGGGCACTGTGTCTGCGATGGAAGAATGACATGACAGAGAAGGATGTGGTACATGCTATTCTGCGTAATTGTAATCCCTGTCTGGTAAGCCTACTGAGAGGTACTGTTAAAACTGTGGAACAGTTAGTGAGAGTGGGAACACTGATTGAACGGGATTGGCAGGAAGTCAAACGTTATCATAATCAGTTCAACCACCCAAGAGCTGACCAACAACATAAACGAACTTCTAGTATGGTTAGCCAAACAAACACCTTACAGATGCAAGGAAGGGTGCCCATTACTACAGTAGTCCTAGACTGGACTACTGTAATGCACTTCTCTTTGGGATTCCTAGCAAGAGCCTACAGAGGCTCCAGTATATTCAAAACTCTGCA